>CM040188.1:8249471-8296971 GCA_022606455.1 Callitettix versicolor | reverse complement strand
GACTTAATATCATGTTAGCCAACACAGGTGTTATAACTGCATGACAAGTCAATTATAGTATGTAAATCAATCGTTTCTAATTTGAAATACCCTATGACAAGCTCGGTTTCATTGTATACTTAGGTGCAACCCAGCGAGTCTTGGAATTTAAAATGTAGTCAGCTGTAACTAAGCAATTAGTATTAGGCCCTGCTTTGTGTGTATTATTTTCGATAGGATTAATAATAATAATGAATTAAACGCCTCTTGTGTTTTTAGTGACTTTCCCTTGGAAAATACCTTACTGAAACGGTCGTCATGGTAAGATCCTGACCCAATACTTTTAAATGAGCCCCAATTCTGACAGTGATTCTAAAGCAATGATTTTAACAAACTTTTTATTTTATTATTATTTTTTTTTTTTTTTTGTGTTTAACGTCCGACTATTGTGCACACTTGGGCTAATGCAGACGGTGGGATGATTTATAGCGTGTGAAAATGCCAAGCCCTCGCCGGGAATCGAACCCGGATCCTCGGGGTGAAAGTATGTGTGTGTCTCAGTACGCTATCCACTAGACCACCGAGGCGGCTCGAACAAACTTTTTAAGGATTTATTAACATTGTGTGTGTGTGTGTGTGTGTGAATGTTTCTGAGAAAGAGAGATAGAGAGAGAGAGAGAGAGAGAGAGAGAGAGAGAGAGAGAGAGAGAGAGAGAGAGGGAGAGAGAGGGAGAGAGAGAGCGCAAAAGAATATGTGTCTGAGAGAGAGAGAGAGAGAGAGAGAGAGAGAGAGAGAGAGAGAAGGCGAAAGTGTATGTGTCTGAGAAAGAGAGAGAGAGAGAGAGAGAGAGAGAGAGAAAGAAGGCGAAAGTGTATGTGTCTGAGAGAGAGAGAGAGAGAGAGAGAGAGAGAGAGAGAGAGAGAGAGAGAGAGAGAGGAGAGAGAGGGAGAGAGAGGAGAGAGAGAGCGCAAAAGAATATGTGTCTGAGAGAGAGAGAGAGAGAGAGAGAGAGAGAGAGAGAGAGAGCGCAAAAGAATATGTGTCTGAGAGAGAGAGAGAGAGAGAGAGAGAGAGAAGGCGAAAGTGTATGTGTCTGAGAAAGAGAGAGAGAGAGAGAGAGAGAGAGAGAGAGAGAGAGAGAGAGAGAGAGAGAAAGAAGGCGAAAGTGTATGTGTCTGAGAGAGAGAGAAGGCGAAAGTGTTGTGTCTGAGAAAGAGAGAGAGAGAGAGAGAGAGAGAGAGAGAGAGAGAGAGAGAGAGAGAGAGAGAGAAAGAAGGCGAAAGTGTATGTGTCTGAGAGAGAGAGGGAGAGAGAGAGAGAGAGAGAGAGAGAGAGAGTGTGTGTGAGAGAGAGAGAGAGAGAGAGTATGTGTGTGTGTAAGTGTTTAGGACGAACACGTTTACAATTTTAGTCCGAATCGATTCAAAATGGCATTAAAATCGTTTTTGGTAATACCTTTGACATGATTGTTAAACAGTAAAATTCTTTTAAATTATTCAAAACGGCGGGTATTTATAATTTTTAAAACGTGTTAATTAGTATTGTCTTTATTATCTTTGAAAATCCGATTTTACCTCAGTAATCAGTGTTAAAACTGCACAAATCAGCATTTAGGATTTTTTTAAATGCGTTGAAGTTAAGAAAATGTACGTATGTAAGTATTACTTTCTTACAAGCGTTAGAATTTTGCGTGTTCAATTTGCAGTCTTTCTGTCTTAGTTGTAATAATAAAAAAATCCTGAAATTCATTTGCAAATTTAGCCTGATACGATTCAAGCTTGGAACAAAAAACGGTTTTCGATAATAACTTGAATAAATTTTTAACCTGCAATATTCATCCAACAGTATACCAATTGTGGCTATTAGAAATTTAAAAATTCATAACTTTTTTTGTTTGAATGTTTTTAAAATTTTGATTTCGCAATTGTAATCAATATTGAGACATACAATAATTAGAATTTTTATTTTTCAAAATCCGTTGTAGAACGAAATTTAATTTGACAGCGGCCATGGTTCGTTTTCTTATGTTTCAATGTAATTTGATAGTTGAAGTACTTTTTTAAAATGATGAAATCGAAATTTCAAGAAGTTGGTTAAGAACGAGGTAGAAACGTATTAAATTAACTGACAAATCACGGAACGTTGGAAGTTGGAATGAGTAGGCCTACTTTTACAGGCGCAACAGGCGTGTGAGTTAAATTTATTCGACATCAGACAATCAGTTTTGTATTCTGCCGAGTCAACGGACAAAATTTTCGTGGAATTTTCCTATAAAGAATAATGCTTTCCATGAATCCCACAAAACAGTCTCCTTAGGCACGCGATTCCCGTGTTTTCCCATTTCATCCCTGGAAGTATGCAAGTATAAGTGTTCGAAGTACGTCCTGCGATTCTCCCCGGATCCCTCAAATTTTGTAAAAACGACGGCCTTTCAATTTCTGCTTTATTTTTGGGATCAGAAGAAAATTATACGGGGCGATTTCAGGTAAACAGGTTGTGTGGGGCATCACTACCGTGTTTTTGGAAGGCGAAAAATTGCGAACGACTGTGTGCGCAGGCGCGGTTTCGTAGTTTCGAACCCAGTTCTTGTTCTCCCATTGTTCTGAAGGTTTGAACCTAATATTTTCACGTAAACGCTTCAAAACTTTACAATAAAACTTTCTATTGACAGTTTGAACAGGTTAACAAATTTCTTGTGGATAATGCCTTCGACGTCTGTGTTATCACTTTTTTCGATCCTCCGGTTTTGAAAATGGAGAGGTTCATTAGAATATTCAGATAGATATTTTTATCACAATCGCGATAGGTTATTCTTCTTATAATTTGAATTAGGAGAAATTAAAAACACTAATAATTTAAGGGGGTGTCGGATGTTCTTTTCCCGCCCGTGTTAATTTTCTAACTTTAGGATCATTTTTATCCTGAACCATAAGAGATATCCTGTGAATTATATTTTGTTTTGTTTCTCATCCGAAGAACTTTCGTTTAAACTGAGCATTTTTCTTTACTTTAAGAACTAAGTTTACAACGATTTTTTTTTTAAAAGTTCTAAAAAACAACAAAGATAATACCACATGGAATTCTTTTGAGAAACGATTTATCAAATTTATCAGTTTAAATTGAAGAACTAATATTAAGAAACAAATTTTAAAAAATCTTGTTGATATCTGTTATAATTTGGAAAATACATGTCCATAAGCGTTGAAAAACATAGTTTTCTATAAAGCACAAATAAAGAAAAGATAGACAAGACTGTTGTGTTTATTTATATTTAATACATACCAGCTCCATAGGAAGGTTTGTCTGGGTCCTCCTCTCTCAACGAGCAGACTAGCTGCACCTATTGAGAGGATCTAGATGTCACTCGCGGTACCCGAGTCTAACACACACTTAAACTTACAACACTACTCTTACAACTTACATTTTACACTCACATTTACAATTAGGAAGGCGATAGTAGCCTTATTGTGCTTTTCACCTTAAAATAACAAAACAAAACAAAACCTGGGCCTCCTCTTCTTTATACATGTCTTCCAAGCTTTTCCTTGTTAGATGTTGGGCCTGGCGACATTTCTTTTCGATTTCAATCATACGTTTCTCAGCTCTCTTGCTTCTTAATTCATCCGCTTTTCTCAAAAAATTAATGCACGTGTGATGTGCGCGTCATGACCACTACACTGCGGAAACTACGAAGAACTTTAACCGATGTAAATATACGAAATCAATCGTTGATTTAATTTTGGTTGTTCTATTAAAAGATCAGTTGTTTTACATTAATTCGTAACGATCAGCCGATTTCATTTAACAGCTGATAGGCTGTGATAAGTTTTAGGTTATGTTGTTAAAAACTAGCTGTGCAAGAACTATTATTATATTAACTTCGAATGGTTATAAAGTTCACGTGCTTTTCAACTAAGGAAACTTACCGAAAATATAGCAACACATAATTTTCATATAATACGCGTGTACTGTTATCGAAAAGAAGGGAGAAAAACAGTAATAGAGTCAAAATTCGTTTGCTCGTTAGTTCCATATTTCCGTTACGTTCTTCCGTTCAGCAGACATTTTTTCTACTCACTCCTCTAGCTAAAGCTTTGCTTCAATAAGAAATACCATAATTAAGTCTTATTTAACAAACAAAATTAACACATAAGTTGGTTTCTGTTTACACTGTGAAACGTTGTGTTAATTTTTACAGTGCCAATTTTGTTACGAACCTCTATCTGCAATAAAACGCGCTATTAAACTGTTTTGATTACTTTTGTACAAACACTTTTATGATGTCATACGTAGACCGGAAGTTTCGAATGTTCCGGAAGGACTGGTTTGGGTGTGCGCTGTAATTAACTATTCAGACAACGGCCTTGTTTTGTCATCATCCTCGGCGTTTCAAAGTGAGAAAGGTCGAGCACGGTTGGTTTTGCGAACTTGCTATGACCTACGCGATAATGGTTAGAGGAGTTGGCAGACTGGATCAAGCGTTAGTTGAACAGCGCCTGTCGATCGTGGACAGTTTTTCTTTCTTAACGTATTATATGTATAATGAAATGGATTTTGAAATGTATGTTTTTTTTTAATCTTTAGAGTTATGTTTAGTTAGGGATATGAAATATTAAAAAAATATTTTGATCATGAAAAAACTGCTTGTGATATTTTATTATATATTCTTAAATTTTACAATATATGTTAGATATAATAATGAACACGAAGGACAAACAAAGGAAAAGTTAACGGCAGTAATCCCAGTGTCGAATCCTTGAGCCTTGAAGTGCTCAAGTGTTGTCTGCGGGAGAAAGTAGAAGTAGTCCAGGCGATCACCAGGTCGGCCGCAGGCTGGCGATGACTGTGAAATAACTTAGCTTGGTGTTGCTGGTTGGCCGGATCCCTCCTATTTCCTCACGAACAAGTTGTGGTGTCTGTTAGTAGGCTGCTAGGTTGTTGTAGTGTAGTGGATGGTCTTCGTTGATATTCTGTCAAACAGTTGGCCAGTGGCGAAAGAAGTATTCTCCCCTGTAACTATATTGTTTCTGTTGACAACATTTACAATGTATGTTATGTAAGTGGCTTTATTGCGTCTTGTCTAGGTGAGAAATGAAGATGTGGGTCGGGCTTGGATTTTGAAGGTATGTTTTGTAGAAGAGTGACTATGCGATTTTCACAACTGTTTTCGACCTGTATTTATACACGAAATTATGGCGTCACCTTAATTTTTCAGAATTCTATTGTTAAAACAGCAGAGAAAGAACGCACCAATCAGAATGCAGCTCTTGTGCACGGGAAACGCGATGTGATGCGGCGGCAGTAGTGTTAAGTCACCTGGACAGAAGTGAATTACACTGGCGTAATACAGACCCGAGGTACGCGGGCACTGCGAAACAGTTTTGGCTGACGGGAGTGAATGGATTTCGCAGGCCACGGCCCTTTTCAGGCCCGGGAGAGACGTATAGACGATGACACAAGTTCAGAGACGCAACAGACTGACCGGTGGCTTCCTCGGCCACGTCGGCTCCTATTTAGATACACGCTATACAGAAAAAAGTCCCCGGAGTTCCAAAATAGTTGTTTTTACTTTGTTCCCTGTCCGCGTGTATATAAACAAATTGTTGTTAACTAACAGTATTTATTACTTATTTTTACAAACATTTTTCGTGTACAGTGGTTTTGATTGCTAATTTCATGGGACAATTTTCTAATTAAAAGTTAAAAAATTTACGCGTTTGATCTATTTTTTTTTTTTTTTTGTGTTTAACGTCCGACTATTGTGCACACTTGGCTTATTGCAGACGGTGAGATGATTAATAGCGTATGAAAATGCCAAGCCTTCGCCGGGAATCGAACCCGGATCCTCGGGGTGAAAGCCTAGTACGCTATCCACTAGACCACCGAGGCGGCTCATATATAACGAATTTTATTAAATGTTGAAACTCTTCTCTCTCTCTCTCTCTCTCTCTCTCTATATATATATATATATATATATATATATATATATATATATATATATATGTGTGTGTGTGTGTGTGTGTGTGTGTGTGTGCGCGCGCGCGCACGTAATGTGTGTAATGATTTTGCACTATTTTTTCAAAATCTTACTTATTTAATAAACATTATTTATAAAAGGTGTTTCAAAAAATTTTTGTTTGTTTTAGAAAAAATTATTAATGGGAAACAATTTGAAAACGGTATTATTTGATCTACGTTTTAGAATTTCTTTAATTTTAAGATTCTTTTCCATTTTATATAAATTTTACTCCTATACCATCTGCCACAATGTTGCCGGTTGAGTTATAGCGAATTAGAGAGCAACAAGTTGTGCAGTGTTGCCAATTCGAACGGTTCCCTGCTCGTGGATCTAGTGAGATAACGTAACTAAAAAAAAATCGTGTATCAAGCGCTGGAAATATTTGGCATCCATGCATGATTCCTATTGGTTCCTTCAAGGTCAAGCTCTCGTATAGTACTCGTAACGTCTTGTAATTTTTTCCCCTTAACGTCTATACTTTATGCCAGTTAGACTAATGAAGATGTGGGTAAGGGAAAAGCATCATGAGTAACTGCGGCTAGAACTAAGAACCTTGAGGTGCGCATTTCAGAGACGCAGCAGACTAACCGGTGCTTTTACCAGATCGACCACCGAATCCCCTTTGTATAGGTGTATCGACACTCAAAAAAACTCCGTAACTAAGTAACAATCTTTTCAAAACACTTCGTTAACATTCTAAAACAATATTTACGATTCACTTTGTTTTAAAAAGTGAAAATATTACGTTATATTAATTTTAGAATGTCAATTGTTAGTCAAAATATTTATTTTATACATGTTTATCACGATTTTATGCAGATAAACCCACCTGACCAGAGTTCCGTAACATCCTGTAAATACAGAACTACTTGTTTTAAAAGAGATAATTTTTGTTAAAAAAATTAATAACACTAAATATATTTGAAAATTTGAACATACTCCTGTAAAAAGAGATAATTTTTTGTTTAAAAAAATTAATAACACTAAATATATTTCCGCTCAAACAAATATAAATATTTGAACGATTTTATGCAGATAAACCCACCTGACCAGAGTTCCGTAACATCCTGTAAATACAGAACTACTTGTTTTCGGGATGAAAAACATACTAAAAGAGATATTTTTTTGTTAAAAAAATTAATAACACTAAATATATTTCCGCTCAAACAAATATAAATATTTGAACGATTTTATGCAGATAAATCCACCTGACCAGAGTTCCGGAACATCCTGTAAATACAGAACTGGTAATTGTTTCCGGGTAGAAAAATATAGTAAAAAAAAGATAACTTTTCTAAAAAAATTTAATAACACTAAATATATTTCCGCTTAAACAAACATGATTATTTGATTGACGAAAAATATTCCATTTTACATTGTATTTACATGGGTTGTTAGTTAATACGTTATATAATTTTTTGCTTAAATTCAATTTTTTTCACAGTCTTAATATAAAACTCTAAATGTAAATTAAGTTCTTTTATATTACATAGTATACAAGTTACATTCAATACGACATAAGAGTGATAATTAATATTTACAGTGGCCATTTTGTGAACAACCTATATGCCCTTTGTTAAAGAAAATTAAATCGTAAACTTTAATACTATTTAATACACGTATTAATAGTATATCTTAAACACAAAGATTATTAGACAATTAAACAAAATATTAATTATTAACGATCATTATTATTTCAACCAATTTTCTTATAGAACTATATTATATTAATTTTGATTTAGGTAAATATAACATAAATAAAAATAAATAAATACTTGTTAATGACCCTGTTTACACAAGAATTAGTGATTGACTTTAAATTAGGTGACTTTTACTTGCCCCTCGTTTCTCAATTTATCGTTTAATTACTTTCAATTCAATTTTACTGATCCAAAAAATTAAGGTAATATTTCAATTGAGGTTATGTTTATTGTTTTATGTTCATACGTGTGCAATAATAGTGAATAACAATATATGTTAGTTTTTATATTCATATGAACAACACAATAAACATAACCTCAATTGAATGATATTGAAACAGCTGTTGTGCGAAATCAGCTGTTTAGAAGTAATCACTTCAGGTGTACATTACAGTGTCTCCCACGAAGAGGTTTACGCATTTGATCCTCAATTATTTCTCATTCCTCCATTGATCATTTTGAAACTATACATACTTTTTAAAGAAGATACCAGAAATAGTATGTGCGCATTGCATCTGGCTGATGTTTGTAGAAACAAAATGGCGGCCGAAATAAATGAATTCATTTGTTCATTATTCATAAATAAATAAACGATTCATTTGTTCTGCGTTGTTATCAGTGTGCAGCTGTGGATGGTTTCCAGTTTGAATAGGTATGACTTATGAAATGTTTATTGCTATTTAGTTTTATTTTAATTATTTTTTACCCTAATTAATTTTTTTTTAAATTTATAATTAAAAAATATTTTTTTAAATAAATAACAAAATCAGTTCTCTACTTTATTTTGGCCGCCATTTTGTTTCTACAAACATCTGCCAGATGCAATTCTCACGTAATATTTCTGGTACCTTCTTTAAAAAGTACGTGTAGTTTCAAAATGATTAACGGAGGAATGAGAAAATAATGGAGGATCAAATGTGTAAACCTCTTCGCGGGACACACTGTGACAAGATTCTAGCGTGTCGGCAAATGGTAGATTTTTCCCTGTCCCAAAAGTGTATACAGGCTTGCCAAAAAAAATATTTACTTGAACAAAGTAGTAGATATATTTCATGTTTAAAATTTTCATTTCAAATATTACAATAAGTAAAACAGAAATAATTTTTGTTTCTAAAATTGGTTTTGGTTTTACGAATTAAATTTGATTTTAACTTTACAATTACGCTAAAAAGTTTTAGTGTCTTAGCGGAGAAAAGGTAAACAGGTCTAAGATGTACTATTTGTTGTATGTTTGTACTTCAGCATTTTGAATGATGGCATTTGAAAGAAAGCGGAACTCTTAGGAATCCTGAAACGTGAACTTTAATATATGCAAATGAACACCGCACAATCTATACATACTCAGTACTAGAATCTTATCAGTGGTTGGGTACTTTTGTCATTTCTTCAGTTCAGTTTTCGTTTTTTCGTTTAATTTTTGACCGAAATTAAACCGTTTCTGTGCTTTTATCACGTATAATGGAGTTAAGCGAACGAGATCATATTACAGTACGAAAGACATGTACCTGAGGTAATGTGCAAAAACATTTACTTAACCATTATTTTTTTTAATAATCACATAATTTATTCGGTAACAATAAAATTGAAAAATTTAACTAAATGTTCAAATTCAAAACCTTTTGAAGAGTCCGGAATGTAACGGCGTACGAGTCGCGCGTGTCGTTTGGCCAAGCCGAATTTCATCGTAAATATTTTAATCGTGTAATTGTGCTCAGTGTTTGTGATGTATGTTTTTAATGTTTTGTTTGACTTTGTGACGACCTCGACAGAGGGATTTAACATTTTGTATCACGGCCTGAAGATGAAACGATAGAGTTTCGAAACCGCGATAGCCTTTAACGAGGTGAGTTGATAGACCACTGACGGGAAGAATCATTACTCAAAACCTTTGTGAAATTATAGTCTACGTTATAAAATAATAGGGTCAGTTTTGTTTACATATAAAATCTTATAATGGTTTTAAAGAAATAATTGATAATAATGATTGTCGAAATATAAAAACCTAATTATTAATTATATAAAATTATAAAAATAAACTAAATACAAACAGCAATGCGACAATGCATGTAGAGCTCGTGAAATAAGTACTGACGTCAGATCACCTGTAAACCTTACTGTTTTATTCTAGTCACCGTAGGTGGAACTAAGTGTTCACCTAAACAGCTGATTTCGCACAACAGCTGTTGTTTCCACAACAGTATTTCAATTGAGGTTATGTTTACTGACATCGCTTATGAGTAGTATAAATTATAACAATTAGGCTTAAATCATCATTAATCGTAACTTATTTATTTTGGAATGTAATCAACTTGTTTCGTTGGAATTAATTGTGTCTTAATTAAAGACATGTATCGTAATTAAATTTTATTCGCTTACACGGCGTTTTGAGAGGTTATGAACCGCGAAAGCGACAGGGAAATGAAGAATGGCGGCCTCAAAAAGCCTTAGTACCTTAGTACCTTAGTATCTTAGTACCTTAGTACCTTAGTACCTTAGTACCTTAGTATCTTAGACGAGTTTAGCACTAACCTAAATCCATTCAATAGTTTAGAAATGGCGATCGAAAAAAAACGAAAAATTATTTGTTACTTGTCTGTACAACATTTTAAGTAATACGTGTAAAGTGTAATTTTATTGTCACGTCATCACAAACTTGTAAATAAATAACGTGTACATTCCAATTGGGCAACGAACAGAAGTAATGTTTTCAGGTTAGGAATACGGTACAGCGCATGCGCACAAAGAGATACGTTGAAACAGGGTTATTCCCTTACGCCGAGTAGTATATGTACGAGGGTTGATCAAATATAAACAAGACTGACTTTCTAAAAACTTTTCCGTTGGACATTGAACTCTGAAGGGTGGGGTTTCAGGTAGCCTGGGAGGTTTGGGACGGGCGTAGACGGGCAACATTTCCGTTCGGACCCTTCAGTATAAAACTATACAATGAGTGAGAGTGAAGTGCACGTTTCCGTGGAGCAGAGAATTATTATTAAGTTTTTGGCCAAGGAGGGGGGTCAATCCGACTGAAATCTTTCGTAGATTGACGGCTCAATACGGGGACAGGACCCTGTCAAGAGCTCGCGTTTTTGCTTGGCACAAGGAATTCGCCGAAGGACGGGAAACAGTAGAAAACCTGAAGGCCAAATCACGATCATCGGCCGGGAAGGTAATGGCCACTGTATTTTTCGACAATCAAGGCGCCTTTCACGTCGATTTCCTCCATCAACAACGCACAATAAATGCACAATATTATTGCGATGTTTTAGAGGCCGCAAAACAGTCTTTTCGTAGGAAAAGGAAATCTAAACCGGCGAGAAACGTCATTCTTCTTCACGATAATGCCCGACCACATTCGGCGAACGCTACGAGGCTTAAACTCGATCAAATTGGCTGGGAACCAATGGAACATCCCCCATACAGTCCAGACTTATCACCCTGCGACTATCACCTGTTTGGGCCACTCAAAGAGGCGCTTGGAGGCCAGCGTTTCGAAGACGATTCTGCGGTGGAGACCTTCGTGCTCCAATGGCTCAATGAACGCCCGAGAACTTTTTACGAAGATGGAATTAAAAAACTCCCAATCCGGTGGGAAAAATGTGTTACTCGTGCGGAAGACTATGTAGAAAAATAAGTTGTATCAATAATAATTTGTAAGTAAGCAATAATTTTTTAAAAAAATCAGTCTCGTTTATATTTGATCAACCCTCGTAAAGTTTTAGAGTTTATTTTCAGCTAACTTTTACTTTAATTTATACGAGTGACCGCTTTTCTTTATTGGCGTTCAGACACTTATTATATCACACAATTTTGTAATTAATGATTTACTAAAAACGGTTTTGACTATCTTAACAGTAAACAAAGTTTTTTTTTCGAATATTATATGATATGTGATTTCAATAAAATACCTTTCGTTGGAAGACGGTTTTAGATTAAAAATAATCTAACATAAATTAACGTTAATTAAATGCTAAAAATCTTATAAATTGTACACAAAATAATAATACAAGCTAAACATATATATTTGATCACAAATTAGCAATTATTTACAATTAAAATTTTTTTAAAATTCCGACATACAAAAACGTATTTACAAAATTGAGAATAGTAAAACCAACACTTGTATAATACGTAAGGACAATTTTTAAATCACGATATTACAAAGTTTTGATTACTTTACAGTTAACAGATTTATAAAATATATATAGTGTATAATTCATATCTTTGTTTAAACGAATTTTTATATTAGTTCTGAAATCTGAGTGTCAAATAACAATTTTTTTACAAAACGTTTGTACAGTCTAGTGAACGATAAAATGGTCTAAGTTAGTAAGAAAAATTTTGTAGCGCTAAAGGTGGCACATTCTAACTGTCCCTCAATTTTTTTTTTATAATAATAATTTGTATTTTTGAGGGAGTTAATTCAAATTGTTCAAATAGGAAAGCCGTTATTAAACACCTCAAAATTTATCGAAAAGTCACGTGATTGTATAACTTATTAAACAAATAGACGATTTTGATTAAATTTTTGACCTGTTTTTCCAGATCTGATCTAGAGATAGTTTTGTTTACTCGACGTATGGCTCGATAATAGGTGGCTAAGATTCTGGCGCAATTCAAGGTCATAGGTTCGAGACGCACTTACTGCCGTGAGCGTTAACGTCAGTTCCTCTTCCTCATTATTCTAACTGAGATAAAGTATAAACTGTAAGGCCAATACTCTGTAAGTGTCCAGAAACTTTGTAGTTTCACAGAATAACTTTAACGATTTTGATCAAATTTTTCTCAATCATGACTTAAAAAAAAACAAAAAAAAATATGAATTGGTCAATGTTGTTTCTTTTTATGTATATAGTTTCGGTTATATCGGCATTAAATTGCTCAAAATCTGTTTTATCATGTTTTGATTCTCGTAGAATAGACCTACATTACTAACTCAAGAATATTCCAAGGTCAGTGGTTAGGAAAATGTCTTTTCTCGAAACCAGTCCATACACTGACAAGGGCACTTCTTCGGTTTAACAGATCGCAGCCATAATCATCGGACTTGGCCACATCTGGAGTCACATCAATAAATGGTCAGATTACCACAAATCTCGCCTAATTTTCGTTTATACAGATAGGAACCGGGAAATCGTAGCACTTACACTCTTCGAGTACGAGGCACAGGAGTCCAAAATGATACTCTTCAAACTTCAGTACCCAGGCAACGGTTTTCATAATGACACCCTAAAAAAGGTCTGGAGCTTGTTAAAAGCACTGTAATCTCTTCAGAATGAAGAATAAGAAGAACGCAATAAGCCTATAGGCCAGCTGACGTGTCGAAGGCCAGTAGAGCCTCAGTAACATCCCCGAAGAAAAAAGCTCAAAGTTATATATTATAAACTACATTTTTTCATTTAAAAAATCTGAGCAATTGATCAAAAACCAAAAAAAATATGCTCTACAAATTTTAATGAATTACAAATGAAAATGATCAATCTATTTTTAAAAAAAATCTGTTTTTTCTAAAAAAAACCGTACCTCCATGTCCTTTCGTTCGTGACTGAAGTACGGAATTTCAACGTTTTAAGGATCCAAATATCTTATACTCCTATTTACGTGTTTAACGCTTATCCAATATTAATAAACGTGAATTAATTGTGTGTGTGTGTGTGTGTGTGTGTGTGTGTGTGTGTGTGTGTGTGTGTGTGTGTGTGTGTGTGTGTGTGTGTGTGTGTGTGTGTGTGTGTGTGTGTGTGTGTGTGTGTGTGTGTGTGTGTGTGTGTGTGTGTGTGTGTGTGTGTGTCTTATTCTTTTAAACTGCTCTAAGAAATTTCTTTTCTGAACAACTACATTTGTAGTTCATGATCAAAGAAATTTACTGCTCAATAGAAACTTCCTGTCGTTTGTTCAAAAACGGCTACTGGACGTTTTTTGAGATTTTGTAATTTGGGGTTATATAATACGAGAAATTCATTGACCAAAGTCTTGGTTCAAAGAGAATTAATTTTTTCCGCTTTTCCGAGCTACAGTTGCCTAATTGTCGTTCTTACAGAAACGGTTCTTGTGACAGCGATATTTGGGGTTGTGTAATTCGAGAAATTCATTGATCAAAGTCCTGGTTCAGGGAAAATTAATTTTTCCCACTTTTCGAGCTACAATTGCCAAATTGTTGTTCTTGCAGTAAAAGTTCTTGATAATTCGTCGTTGGGGGTTGTCTAATACGAGAAATTCATTGACCAAAGTCTTGGATCAGAGAGAATTAATTTTCCCCGCTTTTCCGAGCTACAAGTTGCCTAATTGCCGTTCTTGCAGAAACGGTTCTTGTAACAGATATA
The DNA here is from genome assembly GCA_022606455.1 of Callitettix versicolor. NCBI lineage: Eukaryota > Metazoa > Arthropoda > Insecta > Hemiptera > Cercopidae > Callitettix > Callitettix versicolor. Next base: position 8,282,952 of record CM040188.1, on the reverse strand, counting down.
TTTGGGGTTGTGTAATTCGAGAAATTCATTGATCAAAGTCCTGGTTCAGGGAAAATTAATTTTTCCCACTTTTCGAGCTACAATTGCCAAATTGTTGTTCTTGCAGTAAAAGTTCTTGATAATTCGTCGTTGGGGGTTGTCTAATACGAGAAATTCATTGACCAAAGTCTTGGATCAGAGAGAATTAATTTTCCCCGCTTTTCCGAGCTACAGTTGCCTAATTGCCGTTCTTGCAGAAACGGTTCTTGTAACAGATATATTTGGGGTTGTGTAATTCGAGAAATTCATTGATCAAAGTCCTGGTTCAGGGAAAATTAATTTTTCCCACTTTTCGAGCTACAATTGCCAAATTGTTGTTCTTGCAGTAAAAGTTCTTGATAATTCGTCGTTGGGGGTTGTCTAATACGAGAAATTCATTGACCAAAGTCTTGGATCAGAGAGAATTAATTTTCACCGCTTTTCCGAGCTACAATTGCCAAATTGTCGTTTTTGGAGAAACGGTTCTTGAGAATTCGATATGGGGGGTTGTCTAATACGAGAAACTCATTGACCAAAGTCTTGGATCAGAGAGAATTAATTTTTCCCGCTTTTCCGAGGTACAATTGCCAAATTGTCGTTTTTGCAGAAACGGTTCTTGAGAATTCGATATGGGGGGGTTGTCTAATACGAGAAATTCATTGTCCAAAGTCTTGGATCAGAGAGAATTAATTTTCCACGCTTTTCCGAGCTATAATTGCCAAATTGTCGTTTTTGCAGGAACGGTTCTTGAGAATTCGATATGGGGGGTTGTCTAATACGAGAAACTCATGAACCAAAGTCTTGGATCAGAGAGAATTAATTTTCCCCGCTTTTCCGAGCTATAATTGCCAAATTGTCGTTTTTGCAGAAACGGTTCTTGAGAATTCGATATGGGGGGTTGTCTAATACGAGAAACTCATGAACCAAAGTCTTGGATCAGAGAGAATTAATTTTCCCCGCTTTTCCGAGCTACAATTGCCAAATTGTCGTTTTTGCAGAAACGGTTCTTGAGAATTCGATATGGGTGGTTGTCTAATACGAGAAACTCATGAACCAAAGTCTTGGATCAGAGAGAATTAATTTTTCCCGCTTTTCCGAGGTACAATTGCCAAATTGTCGTTTTTGCAGAAACGGTTCTTGAGAATTCGATATGGGGGGGTTGTCTAATACGAGAAACTCATTGTCCAAAGTCTTGGATCAGAGAGAATTAATTTTCCACGCTTTTCCGAGCTATAATTGCCAAATTGTCGTTTTTGCAGGAACGGTTCTTGAGAATTCGATATGGGGGGTTGTCTAATACGAGAAACTCATGAACCAAAGTCTTGGATCAGAGAGAATTAATTTTCCCCGCTTTTCCGAGCTATAATTGCCAAATTGTCGTTTTTGCAGAAACGGTTCTTGAGAATTCGATATGGGGGGGTTGTCTAATACGAGAAACTCATGAACCAAAGTCTTGGATCAGAGAGAATTAATTTTCCCCGCTTTTCCGAGCTACAATTGCCAAATTGTCGTTTTTGCAGAAACGGTTCTTGAGAATTCGATATGGGGGTTGTCTAATACGAGAAATTCATGAACCAAAGTCTTGGATCAGAGAGAATTAATTTTCCCCGCTTTTCCGAGCTACAAATGCCAAATTGTTGTTCTTGCAGTAACTGTTCTTGAGAATTCGTCGTTGGGGGTTGTCTAATACGAGAAATTCATTGACCAAAGTCCTGGTGCAGAGAAAATTAATTTTACCGGCTTTTCCGAATTGTTGCTTAATTCTTGTTCTTGCGAAACAGTTCTTGATGCTTCAGCATTGGGGGGGGGGGTTCAATATGAACTATTTATTGATCAAAGTTTCATTTTTGAAAAAATTAAAATGTTTATAGGTGAAGTTTATATTTTCGAGAAAATTCATAGTTTCTCTTTTTTAATGATTACTTATTGAAATTCTGAAACTAAGCCAAGCTCCCGTTATCGAGCTCATAAATACTGCACGCGACAATGTTTGTGCAATGTTTTCACAAAAATTTGTTATTTGACACTGCGAAGTGGTGGAAATATTTTCTATTACAAAATCTATTTATTGACAAAACTATACACAACTCTCTTGATCACTAGCCATTAGCGGTGTTCGCACGGTGACTATCTCCCTGTGCGACGGCGGTACGGCTTGCGGGGAGATCAGCGGCGCTCTGCGCGTGTGATCTATCTCCGCGTAGATTGTCGGTTCATCGCCTTTCCTGAGCGTCCCGCCGCGGATCAGTCTGCAAGTTCCGTTGTTGGACTCCAGTAGCGAAGTCGGTCTGGGCAGACATAGTTCTGCGTACGTGATGTCCTCGCCGTTCTGCAAACACAGACATGGATTATCTTCCGAAAATGTGATAACTCCAGTAAGTCAGGCCAAAACAATGTGCGTGTGTGTGTGTGTGTGTGTGTGTGTGTGTGTGTGTGTGTGTGTGTGTGTGTGTGTGTGTGCGCGCGCGCGCGCGCGCGTTCACGTCAACGTAATAAAACAAATGTTTAATTTAAACAACGTTTGTCTAAATTTTCACACTAATCTCAAACAATGAATTGTACTAATAATAATAAATTAGTTACAAAAAATATTGCTGAAGGATTCCGAAATATGCGTACATTATTCTGTACTAATAACAACAGTTAACCTTGTAATAAAACCGCTGTTTTAAATTTTAGAAGAACACTTTTATCCCTTCCGAACGCTGATGGTCTTGTTATCCGATCAAATTCATCTGTAAAGATATGCTTTTTAATTAGTGCTTTATTCTTTTATCTTTTCGTGTGTATTTAAGCTTATGTCAGTATAGTTTGACTGAATTATGACAAGTGCACTAACATATTCGATGGTAGGTAATCGATGCTTTTTCAAATTAGTTTAGAAGTACAATTTTTTTCTTTTTTTGTGTTTAACGTCCGACTATTGTGCACATTTGGGCTAATGCAAACGATGGGATGATTTATAGCGTATGAAAATGCCAAGCCTTGGCCGGGAATCGAACCCGGGTCCTCGGGGTGAAAGCCCAGTACGCTATCAACTAGGCCACCGAGGCGGCTCTCTAAGGTGAGGAAACTGTGGTTAGTTTAACAGTATGATAAGCTCTGATTTTTATACTCCGTTTATAGCAGTGAATGTTTTATTATTATTGTTTTGAAGAACAAATGTAGTGGAACTCTAAATTTTTTATTTAACTTTAATTATGTATTACACAAAATTCTACATACATAGGTCACTAATACAGTGCATTATCTTTTTCCTTTTGACAAATATTGGCGTAACATAGAGTACTCACGTGACTGTTACGTGATCGAATTATACGCTGAATGGTGTTATCGTATATAGTGTGAGAATGTTTATCTTCAATAACGTTTACGCACTCTTTCGGAATTTGTTGACACTATTTGTATTGTTTCTATCTGATTCCACTAGATGATAAGATCGTTTACTTTTCGATTATCAATGTTCACTTAGGATAACAATTAGTATCAGCTGCCATCGCCTATGCTATAAAAAAGTCAAGTTTAGCTACAGTGTTTTGTTTTTCTGGAAGGTTAATTTTATTATTTTTTGACAATACTGTGGAAAACTGTTTAGAAATGTCAGATAACAGAATTAACCTGACTGTTAATCGATACTCTATTCTGAAATCAATATATCGGATGAGTGAACCAGTTAAACAGACAACGCAATTATGTTAATATACTTACGTGATGCGATTCTGCGAATCTATTTTTATAATTTTCATACACATCCCCGTTCCTGGATATCACGATATTGTGTGCCGGCGCTATGTTACCCTCGTAAGGAGGTGCTGTCTCCTGTGGGACTCCGTTCGTTATCCCGGGCGTCGGCGTTCCCATTCCTGGTACGAGCTGGTAGTCGGAATCTGTTAAAGATACAATGCAACTTAATGAATATCACCCGTTATAAAAAAACATTTTGATAGTTGTTGTACAATTACTAAAAAATGTATTATTGAACTAAAATTAAAAATTATGTATCACGTTTTTTCCTTATTTTCATTTTAATTACGATAATTTGTTCGAAAACACGACAAATTAACGTTGCTAGTTTTTAACAACATAACCTGAAACTTATTATAGTCTATCAGCTGTTCAATGTAATCAGTTGATCGTTAGGAATCAATATCAAACAACTGATATATTCACGTAAGTACCAACATTAAATTTAAGATTCATTTTATATACTTAAATATGTCAAACTTTTTTGTAGTATCTGAAGTGTAGTGGTTATTGCGCCAGTCTCACACGCGTGTGTATTCGATCCCGGGCGGAAACAAAATTTTAAAAAAATTATAATTAATTTATTGTGAGACTTTCAACGAGCAAAATTCAATGTTTATATATATATATATATATATATATATATATATATATATATATATATATATATATATAACATTGCATTTTGCTCGTTGAAAGTCTCACAATAAATTAATTATAATTTAAAAAAAAATATATATATATATATATATATATATATCTTATATCTTAAAATATGGTAAGATAAACAGATTCAAGCACTTCAAATATCTGGGATAAATTCTTGAAACCACAGGTGGTGAGAAGGCTGCGCAAAGGGTTCAGCTACTGAGAATGAAGAGGACTCTTGGTATAACGCGTGATATATACAATAAGAAATGTATGTCGACGCACACAAAAATCAGACACTACAACACAGTCATAAAACCGGAGGCATATATGCAAGCGAGACATTGGCACTCCACATAAAAGGTACTATGGAAGACATTTTGAAGGAAGAACGCAAAATCTTGAGGAAGATCCTTGACCCAAGAATAACAGAAGACGGATACAGATTGCACTCCCGGAAGACCAAAGAGAAGATATCGAACCTGACAGCAAATATCAGAAGAAAGAGGTTTCAATTCTATGGACGCATCAGTAGACTCCCAACAACGAGACTTGCCAACAGAATCCTTAAGTATATACAAGGTTTCAAATCAACAACGTCGTGGATCGCACAAGTCAGAATAGACCTACATGATGCAAAAATAGACTTAACAGATATTGAAGACAGGAACGCATAGAGGAGAGAGATGCTCGGGTGGAAAATCCCAGAGAATGAAATCTCAAAGAGAGCAGAGGTAAAATGGACGAATGAGCGGAGGAGGATCCATGGGGACAGGATGAGGGAGGTGTGGAGGATTAGAAGGAACAAGACATAAGTCAGAGTGCTTTGCGTGATCCAACAGGGTCTATACGCAAATAATAATATACATATATATATATATATATATATATATATATATATATATATATATATAAACATCGCATGTTCCTCGCATCACGCGTTCCGCAAAATCCAACATCAAAACCAGACCATGATACATGTTAAAAAAAGAAAATATTATGCATTGAGTTCGTCGATGAGTTTACGTGCTTAGTAGATAAGTTGCTCATAAGTTTCTAACTCCAATAACTTCTAAGAAATACCACTGTTGAACAAAAACTCACGGTAAGCTCCAAACCAAAGAATTAGAAACGAGCACTGATCCTGATCTCTAGATCACTTTTTCAGGGCTTATTAATACTAGTGTGTGTGTGTGTGTGTCCGCGTTCGTGTGCGTGTGTGCACGCGCACGCGCGCGCGTTTTAGAACGATCGCGTTCGCAATTTTAGTCTGATTCAGTTCAATTTTAGCACAAAAATCGATTTTGTTAATAGCTTGGCTTCCATTTTGTTACTCCACGAAATATGTTAAACAGTTTCAAAAATGACGGCCATTTCGTTCTTAAAATTTTTCATAAACATTTTTGAACATCTGATTTCACCATCGTAATCAGCTTTAAAAACTGTATAAATTAACGATAGCTATGTTAATATTTCGCTATCAGTTTTTTGAAATTAAAATTTTAATTTAACGGCGGTCAGGGTTCATTTTTGTAACTTCAATGTAATTTGCGTGTTTAAAATGATAACCGGTATACTGGTTGTGTTGTTGTAGTCGGAATTTCGAAAAGAACACGTTTGGAAATCGGCTTCTATCATGTCAGCGAGACAGCTGCGTGACACGATTATTTACGCTGTAACGGTGAATGATTTTACTTGTTTGACTGGATGCTATAGCCATATATTGAATGCAGTATAATTTATCCGATACAGTATTGAACAAGCGATTTTAATTAATTTTTTCAAGGTCTTAGTAAAATTAACAAACAAGCATACTGGAAGAATTGAACTCTCCCCCCGCTGTAGAGATTACAAAGTTGGCTGGGGCTCTATTTTACAAAGCTGTATCCACTTTCATTGGAGCACAGAAATTATGCTACTTTACAAAACTTTTTCAATTTCCTTCCACGGTATCTTTGTTCTTCAAAATAAATATTACAAAATTATGTTTAGCTAATCATTAGTTATTCATTTCTGTTTGTTTAGTTTTAAATTTGAACAAGCTTGTGTTATGTTTATGATCTCAGTTTAATTTTAATTACCGTGTTTATTTAATTACTTATTAAAATTCATTATCCATTTACATAAATTATAATATGAAACAGTAATATTATATTATATATGTTTTAAGGCGCGTACCGATAGTCGATAAGCTCCTATATTCAAATACAGGGTGTTCGAAAAATAATTCCACAGTTTTAATGTGCCTTAAGTATGTATAATGTGGCATGCACTATTCTAGTTTGTGGTATTTAATTCATCAAATGCCCACGTTTTGTTCACGTAAATGCGGGAAATCGGTTCCTGCAGTTGGAAGGCCTGCGTGACCTTGAGAATAACGGCGACAGCGCTCAGTTCAGGCAACATTTTCTGTTTTTGTATTCTGATGAGGGAACATCTCATGTGAGTGCAGTTAATCGTCATAACTGCAGAAATTGGGGGGAGCAGAGTCACTACGTCGTTATTCAGCATCAACGTGACTCTGAGAGTTAGGGTTTGTGCCCACCTCATTACAGTGCACGCGGCTCTTGACAATCGCTTTCCGGGAAGGTGGACATGCAGGGTCCAATCTCTTGGCCACAAGGAAGCCCGGACTTAACTCCATTTGACTTTTTCTTTTGGGGACACATAAAAAATTTTGTGTACGCTGAAAATATCCGTGACATCAAACATTTAAAAGAAAGAACCATCGCGGCGGTTGAGACAGTTACACTGCTATGTTGGTGAATACCTGGCGAGAAGTGGAATAGCGTCTCGACGTGTGTAGGACAACAAATGGATCCCACGTTGCAATTTACTAACATTAAAAATAACTTGAAGGTATTCTCTTTCATTGTGTGTACTCGTTGATGTAGTTTTTCATTAATTTCACCATTAAATTTACACAAAACTAGGGAGTTCTTTTTCAAACACCCTGTATTAACTTCGCATTAACAAAAATGGATCAGCTGACTTGAGTGTCGTCTTCAGTCCCGCGACACGGTCTAAGCGCACAGGTTCAGCTATAATACACACAGTAGACATCTTTCTTACCTTTGTTGCAAGGTATAAGGTCAGGGTTCTTGTCATCGTACATGTCGTGGACATCCGATCTTAGAGTCAGGGCGGTCTTTTCCTTGATAGCAAGGACCTGAGGTCTGGGCGGCGACCCGCGACCATGTGTGCGTATCCTCAGCAGTCCAGCTATGATGAGAGACAGGACTATGAGTATTGTGATGGCGATCAGCAGGACCCCTATGATGGGCGTGAACACAAAGGATGTCGGTATTCCTGTGGACATAGAACGAAAACTGTTAGAGATACTGTAATAGGCTACTTTTAAAGCATTGATATACTTATTATACCGTATAATTTACGTGTACTTTCACTTGTAAATTCACAAATAATTGCGCACGCAACTGTTTCGCTTGCGTGATGAGTGCAGAATTCTAACATTACTTTTTTAGTAGTTTACGGTCTTTCGAATAGTGCTCCGACATAATCAGTATTAATATCTCCATTAGGATTTTGAACTTGAACCCTGACCGCTGTTTAAAGATTTTGAAAATTCAAAAAAGTTGATTTTTGCATATTTTTACTATGACTACTATTTTGATATTATAATTTCAAAAACGAGTTAAATAAAAAAAAATACGAATTTTTCTCAAGCTCAAATACGGAAATGGTCGTCATTTTGAAACTATTAAACGTATTTCGCTTGTTAACGTATGGTCTAAGCTTTCATTCAAATCGAGTTTTGTGCATTTAGAAGCAAAGCGGACCAACATTACGAAATTGAGTTTGCTAAAATACACACGCGCGCACGCACGCACTCAAACAAAAGACCAAACTGTAGTAACTAGATTCGAAGCAGCGTAGATATATGAGTCTAAGTGAACTGCTCGCTTATCGTATGAACAATGAGCTAATGTAAAATTTAATGTAATTTACCGAACGAAGCGAATGTGTTTGTTTGCTACGCAGTTTTGGCCAAACGTATTTACCGATTGTTTGGAAAATTGGTACGAAGTTACTTTATGTAAAGCCTAAACGCCGTACGTGTAAGTTTTTTCCTATTCACTTCCGTTTTAAATTTGAAGTCTCTGAGTACAGCTAAGTGTGTACAATGTTTTAACCGAACGCATTGATCGATAGTTTTGAAATTTGATAAAAATATTTTTTTATAAAGCCCAAATGACGTATTTATAAGATTTTTCCCATATTTAATTCCGTTTAAAGACTACGGTCCCTGATTTAACGATACGAATTATACGTAGTTTTTGTCAAACGATTTTTTTGAAATTTGGTACGAAAGTAACTTTTATAAGGCCAGAAAAATGATTTCCATTCACTTCCGTATTAAGATTGCAGGCTTTGATTCAACTTAAAAAGTGTAGTTGCTAGTTATTGCCTGTAAAACTGGCTGAACGACAAAATTTGTTATAATTTTCATCTCTTCATGAGTAAAAACAACACAATTTCCAACACGTTTGTCTCGGCTGAACAGGCAGACAATGTTACGAGTGCTGTCGTGGAGCGCTCCGTACATTAAGAACATACTGCGAGGTCTATTGTCCTTTGTATTACTAAAATAAGAATTTTTCTGCTATTGCTCACCCGTGTGTTTCTCAGGGACCAACGTGAATCCTTCTACAACTATAGTATCACTCCGCCCCTTGGAGTTGAAAGCGTAAACTACGAGCCTTAATATCTTGCCCGGCGTCAAATTGTCCACGCTGAAGTTGGCGTGCCTGGAAGTCTTGTTGGCTCTCAGGATGTTTGTCAAGTGGTCGAACACTTCTAATTGGAACGATTGTGGTTGTCCGCCGTCGAATCCTTCAATACATTCCACTTCTAAAGACTCTGTTGTTTGGTTCATCAACGTGCAGTTGAGCGGCGGGTCGGGACGTCCTGCCGAAACAAAAGAACTGTTAATCGCGTCCGGCTCAAGACGTACGTTTTGTTTCACACTTCAAGCTAAACTGTACTACGAAAAGTTTGTGCAATGATTATGCATAAAGGATCAACTCTTACCTGCGGCAATAATGTGGAAGACACAGGGCTCCTTCTGCCTGCCCGCGATGTTAGTACCCCAACACATGACTGTGCCGTAGTCTAAGTCGGATATCGGAGTGTACTCCAGCGTGGATACTCCCAGCTCTAAGGAGGAATGGTAGCGGCTGGTGCTGATGTTGCTGTTCTCGGCGCTGTTATTGAATGTCCAGTGGAACGAGTCTAGCCGAGGGACTGCGTCCACTTCGCAGAGTACACGGGCCTTCTCCTGCCGCGCCACGCCGTACACCCGCTTCTGGTCCGATCTACAGACTGGTTTGTCTGCAAACATATTTATACAAATAAGTCTTTTGTCTTATAACTCCGTATTTTACTTAACTTATACTGATGAAAGGAAATAAAACTTCTTCAAGGGTATTTGTACCACACTAGCGTTTACGGTTTTGTGCAGTGGCAGATCTCAAACTATTACAGTTTAGAGTGAAAAAGTAGGAAGACATACGGTTTAAAAAGTGATTTGTAACAAAGCATAGCGTAAGACTATTAACGTAACATCCAAAATAACAGCGTTATAAATAAATAAGAGTTCCCACAGTAACCTATTGTGCTATAACGTTATTAAGATGTGTTATGTTTTAGGATGGATTGTGATGTTGGATTTGGCGGATCTCGTGATGAGAGCGCACACATTTATATTGGTAGTTATAGCAGAAGATCATTTGTTTTATATTGATTCGTAACGATCAGTTGATTTCATTGAACAGCTGATAGGCTATAATAAGTTTTATGTTGTGTTGTTAAGAAACTAGCTATGTTAATTTGTCGTGTTTTCAAACAAATTATGGTAATTAAAATAAAAGGCAGAGAAAACATGATACATGATTTTTATTTTTGGTTCAAAAACAAATTTTTTTGTAACAGGATCATATGATTTTTCGCCTACTATTAGTATAGCGTAATAGTATCGTGTATATTATTTTCTAACGGTCTACAAACGTTCTTGTCAGCTAAGGTTTAAGCTGACGGTCCTGGGTTTGAGGCTATAAAACAGCTTAGTATTACCTTGCTAGAGGTTACACGCATGCGTAGATTCTATTTTATGAATCAACGTGTTCCTTTTCATTTGTTAAGGGGTAAAAATAAGGTTTTACAGCGCTTTAAGAACAAATGATTTTACTGTAGGTCAGCCGCTTAGAAAAAGGCTTGCTAAGAATACCAGTGGAACAGAGAGAAAAAAATTGCAAGTGAGAAGTCGAGTTCCCACTGTCTCACCATAGCTCCCCCGTTTTCGTTGGCAATCTCTGCGTCACTGGACTGTTGGAGGGGAATTCTCCTACATGCGCGAGGAATTCTAGCGCAAACCGTTTACTGAGTGGCTTGACTATATTTTCTGCTTACTCTTTGTGGTGGGAGAAGGAAAGAGCTCAGTCGTATTTAGGCTACAGTGATGTTAACATAATTCATTAGGCAAGTGATGTATTCGTAGACATCCTCCACCACCACAAGATTTACCGCTTCTTCTTCAAGCGTGAAGGTGAAACAAACGATCTATAATAATTATTTAAGAGTTATTACGGACAAAATAAATCACTATAGTAGCTACATAGACTAGAAAACTGAAAACTTGTTAAGCCTTTTAAGTTAAACGTTACTTGATACAATGTTTAATTATTTAATATGTAAGAGTTTATACTTTTTGTTTTATCAAAAAATGTAAATATTGTCAAGTAAATAGAGCGCTTCCGTTGTGTCAGATTAAAGTAGTCACTCTATGTTATCGACTTATACTTACACATAACTTTCAGCTGAACTGTGTTGCTCTCACCGTCCCCCTCCACATTGGAAGCGGTGCAGGTGTAGTTCCCCGCCTGGTATCTGTTTACAGCTTGCAGCACGAGGTCTTGGGTGTTAATTATCACACCGCTCTTTAAATTCTGCTGGACTATTTGATTCTGAAAATAATTTACAATATATTTAATAACTGCATATGTATAAAGAAGCATAAAGTACAACTCTAGTTTCAGACAGCATAAGCCTACACAGTGACCAGAGGACTGTCGTCTGATCAGTCTTCTGAAATGTGTCCAGTAGTTTCTTGTTATTGCCGATTGGCCTATAAAATATTATAAATTAAATTCTCAAATAGTCGATTTAATTAAAAAAATAAAAGTTTTAATGAAATAAAAAATAAATTTGCGTTTATACCACTATTCTACAGTAGTAATGTTAAATTATATTTAAAGATAATACAGTAGAGCGTCGATTATCCGAAGCCCGGTCATCCGAAACGTCGGTTAACCGAAAGCGGTGGCGCGGCGGCCAGCCAGCGCAGCGGCCAGACAGTGCCGGCGCGGCAGCTCGACAGCAGTACAGTCTCAATATAGAGTGTGCACTAGCACATACAGTGACGAGTCAGTCTCCGTGTTGTTTAGACCGTTTGTGCTTCTGTTTGTTTTGCTGTGTAATTACCGAACTGCAACTTTCTTTACCGAATGTAATTACCAAATGTTATTCTTTCTTTACCTAATGTTTAATTTTACTTTACCTAATGTTTATTTTTTCATTATCAAAGAGTTGTTTTACTGTACAGAACACTGTATACTGTACTGCTTATATTTATCATATGTCATTAAACAACTGGATGAATTTATGTGCTGTACGTGTCTACTTGCTCCTTAAATTGGTTCTACCACTGTTAAATTATATCACACTACCTTTTTTCGAATATGTTCGTTTATCCGAAAAATCGATTATCCGAACACCCCCCTGCACCAATTGTTTCGGATAATCGACTCTCTACTGTATTTTAATTTAAGGTTTTCATTCGCTTAACAAAAATAGCAACTGAGTTACAAAACTAGTGCTGTTTACCAACACCGGAAAATATCCACGCTAAATTCCTGAACTTTTCTCCCGGCTTTCAAACAGCCTACGCCTGCGAACTTAACTCACATCCCTCCCGTAACCAATACTCGCTTCTGATTGGCTCGCAGTGTTCGTGTATCTCGACTACAATGATACGCTGTATTTTAACGTTTCTGCTCAGACATTACTGCCGGCGCACCACGTCGCACATTAGTTTCATTCTGATCGGTTCGTTTTTTCGCTGGTTTTAACGATATATTTCTGAGAAATTATGGTTGAAGCCATAATTTTGGATATATATATATATATATATATATATATATATATATATATATATATATATATACAGAGATCGAGAAAATACGAGGGTTGATCAAATATAAACGAGACTGATTTTTTTTTAAATTTATTGCTTACTTACAAATTATTCTTGATACAACTTATTTTTCTACATAGTCTCCCGCACGAGTAACACATTTTTCCCACCGGATTGGAAGTTTTTTAATTCCATCTTCGTAAAAAGTTCTCGGGCGTTCATTGAGCCATTGGAGCACGAAGGTCTCTACCGCAGAATCGTCTTCGAAACGCTGGCCTCCAAGCGCCTCTTTGAGTGGCCCAAACAGGTGATAGTCGCAGGGTGATAAGTCTGGACTGTATGGGGGATGTTCCATTGGTTCCCAGCCAATTTGATCGAGTTTAAGCCTCGTAGCGTTCGCCGAATGTGGTCGGGCATTATCGTGAAGAAGAACGACGTTTCTCGCCGGTTTAGATTTCCTTTTCCTACGAAAAGACTGTTTTGCAGCCTCTAAAACATCGCAATAATATTGTGCATTTATAGTGCGTCGTTGATGGAGGAAATCGACGTGAAAGGCGCCTTGATTGTCGAAAAATACAGTGGCCATTACCTTCCCGGCCGACGATCGTGATTTGGTCTTCAGAGGCGCCCTCTCTCCTCTCTTCCGCCACTCCATACTTGCCTGTTTCGACTCGGGAGTGTAATGGTGAACCCATGTTTCGTCACAGGTGACAATCCGGTTTAATAATGCCTCACCATCTCGTTCAAATTGGGTCAATAGTCGCTGGCAAATCTCCAAACGATTCCGTTTGTGAACGTCGGTCAAAATTCGTGGAACCCACCTTGCAGATACTTTGCTGAGTTTCAGGTTTGATGTAACGATTTTTTGAACGCTACCATAGCTCAACTGGAGTTCATCTGCAATAAATCGCAGCGATATACGTCTGTCTTCGTCCAGGAGCTTCCGAACAGCATCAATGTTTTCGTCCGTGACGGAAGTGGTCGGGCGACCATCATGGCTGAGGTTTTCTACTGCTTCCCGTCCTTCGGCGAATTCCTTGTGCCAAGCAAAAACGCGAGCTCTTGACAGGGTCCTGTCCCCGTATTGAGCCGTCAATTTACGAAAGATTTCAGTCGGATTGACCCCCTCCTTGGCCAAAAACTTAATAATAATTCTCTGCTCCACGGAAACGTGCACTTCACTCTCACTCATTGTATAGTTTTATACTGAAGGGTCCGAACGGAAATGTTGCCCGTCTACGCCCGTCCCAAACCTCCCAGGCTACCTGAAACCCCACCCTTTAGAGTTCAATGTCCAACGGAAAAGTTTTTAGAAAGTCAGTCTCGTTTATATTTGATCAACCCTCGTATATATAAAATCGTTCAGCAGAACAACGAGGAAAAAGGTTCATTTTCAACGTAATTTGATAGTTTAAAAATGCAAATTTTAGTGCCGATTATGGTTGTGATATCACGTCCATAATATTTACGTCCATAATAATATTACTCGTGTTAAAAGTATATTGTAAAATTCGCTTCCATCATGTCAGCGAGACATCTGCGTGCCTTGATTATTTTAAGACTTTTTCAATTTTACTATGAAGATAAGAAATTGAAAAAATAAAGTGAAAAATGATGATGAAATAAAAATAATTTCTTTCAAAATGGTTAAAACACAAATATGCATTATATAGAGTATACCACAAAATTAAACATTTCCGATTTTTCAATTGAAGTTAAACTTTAATGGGCAATTTCAATATACTGATAGAGATTTTATTTTATTTTTATTTTAACGTCCGACTATTGTGCACACTTGGGCTAATGCAGACGATGGGGTGATTTATAGCGTATGAAAATGCCAAGCCCTGGCCGGGAATCGAACCCGGGTCCTCGGGATGAAATCCCAGCATCAACTAGGCCACCGTACTAGAGGCTGATAGAGATTTTAAGTCAAGTATCACAGTGCTACAGATAATATTGAAAAATTCAGAGCTGTGTTTTGTTTTCTCTACAAAACGTTTTTGTCATCACGTAATTAAGTTTATTTAGGTTAGCCACTTGTGCTTGAATAATTTACCAAAAAAGTAGAACTGAACTGTAAAAATTTTTACACTTGACCCATACAATGTAAAATCTTTATAAACGTATGCATTTTGCACGAGGTAGTCTACTCTAGCATCAATAAATGATGCAACGTTGCCTAGTGTTTATTCAAATTGGTTTCGCTTATGTGATGTTTGCCCCGACCTCTGATCATTGTGTCGTGTGCGCTGAGTCTATTCAAACAGAAATTTGTTTGTGTAGATTTTATCTGCAGCTCATCCTGTACAGCTACATTGGTACGCGTCAACTAAAATAGCAAGACGAAACAAATATATTCAAGTTTTGTAATTTCCTCCTTCACCTCCTTTATATTACCACTTTATATTAAAAATTGACTTTTTAACTATAAGGAAGTCGAACATATTTAGATTGAAAAGTATAAACACAGTTTGATACAATACGATGTTACTAAAAGACCAGTGGTTACACTTTACATAGCGCCAGGTTTCAAATCAGCTGATTCCTTTAACTCTACTTTTATGAAGAAAAGCGATTTTAAGATTACCTACAGCGTCATATAATATCTGTTATTGAAATAAAAATAATAATCATGTATCTTTTTTTCTCTTTTGTTTTAATTACGATAATTTGTTCAAAAACACACCAAAATTAATACAGCCAGTTTTTAACAACGTAACCTGAACGTATCAGATGTTCAATTAAATCAGCTGGTTATTACGAATTAATATAAGCGACAAATTATTAAAGGTAGTTTTTAAGACTTAATCTGAAACATATTATAACGTATTAGCTGTTCAACGAAATCAGCTGATTGATACGAATTGATATAAACGACAAATAAACATAGATAGTTTTTAAAACATAACCTGAAACGTATGAAATGAACAGCCTATGAGCTGTTCAACAAAATCAGCCGATCTTTACGAATTAACATAAGCGACAAATAAATATAGCTGGTTTTTAAAACATAACCTGAAACTTATTATAGATTATTAGCTGTTCAATAAAATCAGCTAATCGATACGAATTAATATAAAAGACAAATTAACATAGTTAGTTTTTAAAACATAACCTGAAACATATAGCTTATCTGTTCAATGAAATCAGCCGATCTTTTCGAATTAATATAAACGACAAATTATTATAGCTAGATTTTAAAACATAACCAGAAACTTATTATAGCTTATCAGCTGTTCAACAAAATATCAGCTGATCGATACGAATTAATATAAACGACAAATAAACATAGCTAGTTTTTAAAACATAATCTGACACGTATTATAGCTTATCAGCTGTTCAATGAAATCAGCCGATCTTTTCGAATTAATATAAAAGACAAATTATTATAGCTAGTTTTTAAAACATGACCAGAAACGTATTATAGCTTATCAGCTGTTCAACGAAATCAGCTGATCGATACAAATGAATATAAACGACAAATTAATACAGCTAATTTTTAAAACATAACCTGAACGTATTATAGCTTACCAGCTGTTCAACGAAATCAGCTGATCGATACGAATTAATATAAGCGACAAATTGACATAGCTAATATTTAAAACATAACCAGAAACGAATTATAGCTTATCAGCTGTTCAACGAAATCAGCTGATCGATACGAATTAATATAAGCGACAAATTGACATAGCTAGTATTTAAAACATAACCAGAAACGAATTATAGCTTATCAGCTGTTCAATTAAATAAGACTATCTTTACGAATTAATATTAAACAACTGATATTTTAATTTAACTACCAAAATTATTTATTAAATTAACGACTCATTTGATATACTAAATCGGTCAAACGTCTTCTTTGTTTCCGCAGTGTAGCGTTTAAGCTCTTGCAAGGCCCGACAAACAGTCGCAGAAACTAAATCGATCAAACGTCTTCTTTGTTTCCGCAGTGTAGCGTTTAAGCTCTTGCAAGGCCCGACAAACAGTCGCAGAAACTAAATCGGTCAAACGTCTTCTTTGTTTCCGCAGTGTAGCGTTTATGCTCTTGCAAGGCCCGGCAAACAGTCGCAGAAACTAAATCGGTCAAACGTCTTCTTTGTTTCCGCAGTGTAGCGTTTAAGCTCTTGCAAGGCCCGACAAACAGTCGCAGAAACTAAATCGGTCAAACGTCTTCTTTGTTTCCGCAGTGTAGCGTTTAAGCTCTTGCAAGGCCCGACAAACAGTCGCAGAAACAAAATCGGTCAAACGTCTTCTTTGTTTCCGCAGTGTAGCGTTTAAGCTCTTGCAAGGCCCGACAAACAGTCGCAGAAACTAAATCGGTCAAACGTCTTCTTTGTTTCCGCAGTGTAGCGTTTAAGCTCTTGCAAGGCCCGACAAACAGTCGCAGAAACAAAATCGGTCAAACGTCTTCTTTGTTTCCGCAGTGTAGCGTTTAAGCTCTTGCAAGGCCCGACAAACAGTCGCAGAAACAAAATCGGTCAAACGTCTTCTTTGTTTCCGCAGTGTAGCGTTTAAGCTCTTGCAAGGCCCGACAAACAGTCGCAGAACCTAAATTATAAACTTTCTCGTGAATCTACTTTTCTTAAAAATTACATGACAGAAATCTAACAATTTTAAATTAGAAGTTTTTTATAAAATCTTTCACTTATGCGGAAGTAAAATATAATACTGTAATATTGATATTGGACGATGCAGACTTACATTGTGTTTCCATACGACTTTGTAAGCAGAAGGGTTGGAGTGCACTTTGCATTCAAAATATACATCGTCTCCTTCTTCAATATCATTTGGATTCATATTGGAGCCCAGATCAAGTTGTAGTACCGGCAGAACTGTAAGGAATATGCAGAGGCATGAGTTGAGCGCAGTTTTATTTTCTGTATCAAATAGAAAAGTTTTACTATTTCTAAGAAGTCCGCGAGCACTTTCAGGCGTTTGAGTTTTGTCTTTTTTATTTCATAAAATAGTTTGTTAAAGCGCTTTTGGAAAGTTGTGGCAGTGAACATTTTATTTTACTGTTTGAACATGTAATGACGTCATCGGCTGATGTAATTACAGATCAAGGTTGGTTCTAGAAAATGTATCTAATTCGCTATGTTACCACACATAGCGAAAATACTTCTAGAAGTATTTTCCACTATCTCATAGACCTAAAATTTAAAAAAATGTGGTCACAGATTGGTTTACTTTTGTTTTATTATACGAAGTGTAAAGAACGTTTTTTATGTTCGTTATTTCCAAAGCAAAGACTTCAATTTGACTTCAAAATTTGGTTTGAAGAAAGCTTTATCTTACGTTTTTAACTTATTTACGCTAGTTGGACTACTAAAAACGAGGGATAGGCGTTAACTAGTCAAAAGGTTTACTGCAGTAACTGCAGTCTCAAATCTATGACCTTGAGGTGCACAAGTTTTAGGCAGACCTGACAGGTGTTTTAATCACTGCGGACCGGGTTCTCTTATGGAAAAAATTCAACGGTAATAAGTAAACTCGATTCATCGGAAAGTGTTAGTGAATTGGCCGTTGATTTGCCCTAAATATACTTACAATAAACGTTCAGTTTCCAGGAATCCTCTTCCACTTCCCCAGCAGACACTCGGTCGTTCTCCGCTCGACATGTCAGTGCCTTATCGTGGTCCAGTAAGGATGGCGTGAATACCAACGTCGACGTTGTGATGTTACCGTCTTCAGAATACTGTGGACATATAAATATTATTAATTTCAGGATTGATGAACCAATGTCTGCATGTTTAACTGTTGGTTCAACTGTATGCCGTTACAATGATGTATTAGTTTTTTGTAACAGAACTTTAAACATGTGGGAATAAATTGGCGTGAAACAGAAATACAAAAAATTCTTACTTAACAAATGCATGTGTGTACCAATAATAACCGTGTGTGCGTGCGTGTGTGTGTGTGTGTGTGTGTGTGTGTGTGTGTGTGTGTGTGTGTGTGTGTGTGTGTGTGTGTGTGTGTGTGTGTGTGTGTGTGTGTGTGTGTGTGTGTGTGTGTGCGTGTGTGTGTGTGTGTGTGTGTGTGTGTGTGTGTGTGTGTGTGTGTGTGTGTGTGTGTGTGTGTGTGTGTGTGTGTGTGTGTGTGTGTGTGTGTGTGTGCGTGTGTGTGTGTGTGTGTGTGTGTGTGTGTGTGCGTGTGTGTGTGTGTGTGTGTGTGTGTGTGTGTGTGTGTGTGTGTGTGTGTGTGTGTGCGCGCGCGCGCGCTAGTTTTGTGTGTTTGAATGTGTTTTGTGTGGGGGGCGTACAAAACAGATTTTGGTATTACCTGGAACAATTTGTTTTTTCAATAAATTCCATTCAAATTTTAGACTTTACAATTTTATTTTATTTATTTATTTTTGTAAATTTGATTACTATCGTAATCAGCAGTAAAGTTTGCATTAATTATCATTTTAATGTACGTCATTTATTGATATTACGAAATGAAACAAACTACGGTGATAAGAGTCGTGTTTTTTATTTTAAGTATAATTTGGACTTGTGAAACGCTAAATATAAACACATTTCAATGATGATTAAGATGGTGAAATATGACCTTCAAAAAGTATTAAAAAAGTATTTTTGGAAATATGCTTCCGTCACGTCAGCCAAACAGCTGTGTAGAGTATTTATTGAATTTTACGGTGAGTTTATTCCGCGAGACGAGCTGATAGAGTTGACTAATTTCGGCTTTATCGATGGCGGCAGAGTGATCGACCGTAAAGCCTCTGCCGCTCAATTAGGCGTACTCCGCTGGTTTTGTCACCCAATCCATCATCATCCATCGAGTAACCCCGCGTCAAAGTTTTAAAAGTGCAAGTGTCGGAAAACAGAAAAGCGGTGAAAGTTTTGTGACGGAACGAGTAAATTCTATAGATAGGTAGGCCGGGACTAAAAAAAAGCTTTATTTGGAAATAAATCTAGCGTTGCCTGAAATGCATGGATTTAAAGTGAATTTTGTATGCAGGCAGTTCTGCGACAAAATTGTATGTATATGGACACAGATACCTGTTTTTTATGATTGCTTTTTATTATACTACTAGCATTACCCGTCGTGGCTTGGCCCACGAAACTTAAACTGTTTCAGTAATGTAATAATTTAGAAACATAAAAAAATATTATAATAAAAGCATGATCATCTAAACTCGTGATAATTTTACAGTGAATATGAAAATCGATTTTCATTGTTCATATTTTCATAATTTTACAGTGTTCCATTCGAATTTAAGAAAATCTGTGTTCAGTATAATGATCTGCCTTCCCTAGCTTCGTCAATTCTACATTCGTTGACGCGTTTCGGAGAACCTCCATCTTCAAATACTATATCTATACTCTTTTTTTTTACTGGTCACCAATATTATGGCCCGTCCTATTTATAATTTTCTATCTCCACCCCTTCTCTATGCAACACGTGTACATTGACGTGCTCGCTTCTGATTGGCTATTCAAAATCATACGTTTTCGCTCACTTCTGATTGGCTCCTTTCAAAACTTTCTCTTCAACGGTCGTTCCTCCTGTTACTTTTTGACAATTTTCAGATTTTTAAACTTAATGTCTGCTTGCGACGACATCTGTTCATTTATTATGTATAGATATAAATATATATATATATATATATATATATATATATATATATATATATATATATATATATATATATATATTGAACACAGTGATAATAATCTTAGCAGAAAAGAAGAAGAATATTAAAAGAATTTAAGAAAATCTGTTAAAAAATATTTTTCTCTAGTACCTCTTTTATATTTTTGTCCTTTTAGGGGATAAATTAGGGGGAATGCTGAATTACGTGTGTCATAATTTGTGTTTTAGAATATTTTGTTTACTTTTAAGAAAAGTCGATAAAAATATTTTTCTCCAATGAAAACACTCTTTTTCCCCCATTATACCTCTTTTTTACTTTTTAAATCTTTTTCAGAATGAATTCGGAAAAATGTTGAAATGTGTGTTTCATTATTTAAGTTTCATAACATATTTCTAGAATATTCGATCCAAAACAAATGTTTTCAATGCAAAATTGTATACATTTTTTTTCATTGTCTACACCCTTTTAATCTCTTTAGAGGGTACGTTTTGGGAAATGGTGAAAAATATATTTCATTACTTACATTTAATAGTGACTATGTTACGTTTTAAGAAGGTCAGACGAAAAACATATGTTTCCAATAAAAATTTTTGTACCTCATTTTTACCTCTTTAGGGGTTGAATAGTAAAAAATCGTTTTTCAGTGCACCCCCACATGTGGTGGTAACCCTGAAAATTTCAAATCTTTAGCTATTACAGACTCGGCTATACGTTGATTATTAAAGTTGGACTGGGTAAGTAGTTTAATGGCGTTAAAATCAAATTTCTGAATAATCCTTTCTTAGCGTATCTCGACATTTTTGTAAAAAGGTACCCTGTCAATTTCAAGTCTCTAGCTATAATAGTCTCGTCTGTACGTTGTTTATTAAATTTGGACTGGTTAAGTAGTTTAATAGCGTAAAAATCAAATTTTTACAAAATCCTTTCTTAGTGCACCTTGACATTGTTGTAAGAAGGTACCCTGACAATTTCAAGTCTCTAGCTATAATAGTATTGGCTGTACGTTGTTTATTAAATGTGGACTGTACGTTGTTTATTAAGTAGTTTAATGGCGTCAAAATCAAATTTTTGCAAAATTCTTTCTTAGTGCACGCCTATATGGTGACATAAATGTACCCTGAACATTTCAAGTCACTAGCTAAAATAGTTTTGGCTCTCGCTGATTATGAATCAGTCAGTCTGTCAGTCTGTACTTCTTTTATATATTAAGATCCAGACATAGACAGCTGTTTTTTATGATTGCTTTTTTATTAATAGTGACGTGTAGGACTTATCAATCGGCAGTAAGACAGAATCTTATAAGATAGTGTAAATAGATCTTTGATTATGAAGTGTGACAAAATACAATAATTCAAACAAGCAACTGTCTAGCTGATGAAGGCGAGTTTCTGTATGCTTGTGATAAAAAGTAACAATATTAATAAATTCATTTTAGAGATTCATTGTTTTCACAAATGAATATGAATATGATTATCTTCAACAATATTTTAAATGTATGTTGATTTTAACGGTGATTACGATGGTGATACCAGATTTTCAAGAAATCTCCTCAAGGCTGCAGACTAGCTGCACCTATTGAGAGGATTTAGACGTCCCTCGCGGTACCCGAGTCTTACACACTCCTACACTTACAACTTTAACACTTTACACTCACTTACATTTAGGGAGACGATAATAGCCTCAATGTGCTTTACGCCTTAAAAAAAAAAAATGGTTTTCAATAATAGGCTATGTAAAAACCGCTGTACAAACTCAAATGTTGTGTCTCAAAAATAGTAAATTAAATTGTTATATTACTTTAAAAGGGCGAGAAAAAACGACAGTACTGTGTTTTGTAATTCAATGTTTTTTTTAGAAATTTTAAAATGCAATTTCATGCGGATTTTACGTTTTTTACAATAATAAAATCATATTTTTTTCAAATATGTCAGGTAAAATCTGAAACGATGTGGAATTGATTTTTTTTCTGGGTGAAACTCAGGACTACAAAAAAAAACAATTGGACCACAATTTATAATTTAAAAGTGATAAAATTATACAGAGGTCCTAGATCTGAGGCTTACCATATTAAACGGGTCGTTACCTCATTTTCCAAGAAAAATTCGTATATGACAATATTTAAATTTTCAAAAGCTGCGTTATTACATTTTCCCTCAATACTGTATTATTATAATTACAATATTTTATTGACAATCGATCAGTTACGTTCCAATTCACATCTTGATTTATAATTAAAATAACTGTATGTTATATAATCGTACGTGTATTTCAAACCATAATATTAAATTAGCAATATTAGTATGGCGCTTTCCGTGCGACCGTATACACGCCGGCCGTTACAGTTGTGCATTTAATTACTGCTACCCACAATGCACTGCAGTAAATCGCATCAGCTGACCGAATAGTCGATTTAGTGGTCTATTAATAGCCGGCGAATATCACACCCTGTCCAGCTACATCGGACGGCCGCAACTCTGCGATTTTGGGTTTACGATAACTAATTGTACAGCTGACAAGAAATTTATTACTTCCGGTCTTTCACATGCCGAGCACAAAGTTCTTTTGAAAGTTCTATCAGTAATTCATATATTTTATTTATTTATTTATTTTATTTTATTTTTTTTTTGTTATTTTAAGGCGAAAAGCACATAGAGGCTATTATCGCCTCCCTAAATGTAAGTGTGAGTGTAAAGTGTTAAAGTCGCAAGTGTGGTTTTATAAGAGTAAGTGTGTTAGACTCGGGTACCGCGAGGGACGTCTAAATCCTCTCAATAGGTGCAGCTAGTCTGCACCCCCTTCGGGGTCATATATTTTAATCGAGTTGTATATAGAGCAGGAATCTTCTATTGGTACACGATATACAAATCAAGGGGTGTGCAAGTTATAAGTAATTCAGAATGACAATTACTAGCGATTGACTCTTGGACATAGCGATAAAAGAAAGGATCATCTTAGGAGGAAGAGCGTTAAGGATACTGAACAGCATCATATGGGATGAACATATATCGAAAATAAATAAGCATAGAATGTATAATACAATTATAAAAAGTATAATCTGTTATGGAAGCGAAATATGGCTACTGGAACAAAAAACAGAAACATATCTTGAAGCTAAAGAAATGGACTCTTGTTGGGTCGAAACGGGAAAAGATAAAAAATGTAAGAATCCGTGAAATTATGGATGCAAAGCACACAATTTTAGACGACATTAAGACAAAAAAACTTCCATGGTTTGGTCATGCCCAAAGGATGGACGAAAATCGTCTTTCCAAACAGATTCTAAACTGGACACCACGTGGTCGCAAAAAGGAGGAAGACCGAGAGTTAGTTGGAAAAAAAAGAATCGATATGGAAGTAAGAGAGAGTGGACTGGATCAAGATAGATGAAACGACAGAGAAAGATGGAAGTTACGAATCGAAAGACGTCAGAGAACATTTTAAGCTGAAAAGAAGAATCGAGAACTGTATAAAGGCTACTAGTCTAATTGCGTTTTTTAAACACTATGTATAATCAAATTTAACATAAAATGTTGTACGACCAAAAACATGTCTAAATATTCGAGACAAATTTAAGAGGTACTTACTAGATAAACCAAAAAGCAATACAGCAAGTAGAAACAATAAAAAAAGGTGAAAAAAACACATTTACGAATTTGTTTCAATGAACTGTACGAAATTGGAACAGACGAAATCGGAGAGAAGACGAGATTGAAACCAATTATGGTAAAAACGAATGTTTAAAACATCTTTAAGTAGCTTGGATAGAATGACTAGAAGTGGAAGATTATCACAGAACAAGTCAAAAGGCATAAGTAAAAAAGTGTGCATTACAAAATTATAATTTGGTAATAATGCCAAAATGTATTAATGTAATAGCAAGGAAAACTTGTTAACTGGCATTGAGAATAAAAACGCATCTACATCGAATCTTGGAAGACTATTGTGGTTCATTTTACAATGTACGAGTTAATGAGTTCTCGTTGAAGAAGATTACTTAAATATCTTAAAGTCTACACTTAGCTGGAACAATTTTAAAATTTTGTTTGATATCATTTTTTAATTATGTAAATTTTTTTAAAACCATTTTAGCCAGGCACCGAACGTTGAAAAACGCCAACGAAATAGAACCTAGCCAAAGTTACCTTTTTCGGTGACTATTTCAAATCTTGAAATGTGATGGTTCAGCTGTGACAAAGTGAAAATTTCAATCGTATCATTTTTTTAACAATATTTTGAACCTTTTAAGCCATCAACAAGCGTGCTTCAGCATAGACGATTTCTTCTTCAGAAATATCGTTTTTTATTCATTGATCCTTTAAAGTCTTCGTTTAGATTTCGTTTTTACAAAAACAATAAAACACTAGTGATGTCAACGTTATCACAGAACTGCTACTTTTTCACAGTTAATCTGATTTCACATATTTGTCTAACAGTGAATGGCTGAATTTAACTGTTACTAACTGTGAAAATGTACTGAAATCTCCGGAGTCTGTTAAAACCAATCCATGTCCCTAGTTTTCTTTCGTTCCCGCTAGGATCGCGTCGCCTTGTTCTGCGCCTGCGCAGTGGGTTCAGAAACCTAGTATTCTAACACCTCAGGCTATTTCACACTTAACATATACCACACTAACTGTGAAATTTTCACAGTTCACATTTTTTTTTAGTATTGAGTTACTGGGAGGAAATAAATATTGATATTTCCAACTGCACGCGCACCACAGTTATTTCCCGCCACGTTTAACTTGTTCATATTATTTTTAGTGTAGTGTATGTGTTTTTACAAGTAGTTTTAGAATTGTTTAGATAAAACTCATAATAATGGTTTTTTGTTTTTTTTTCAAATTTATATTAGCGTATATCAAGTCACAATTGCTTCATAACAGGTCAATCAAGAACATTACTTCACTGTTTACAATCATTCACAGTTGTATTAACAGATAATGAAAAGTAGCAGTAACCGTTTTTACAGATATACTAACCAATAATTCACAGACAGTACCATCTCTATAAAACACCAATCATTGTTAACATTTTCTACGCTGATAATTTACTACTTTTTTAATTCCAGTAAAAATCATTGCAACAATATTGTTATATAAAAGCTGAATAAGGAATTTTCTGAGGAAGCATTTTATTGAGAAAGGAATATGAACCAGTAAATGGTTCATTTAAATTTCTCTGGACGTTTTTTTTTTGGTTAACGTCCGACTATTGTGCACACTTGGGCTGATGCAGACGATGGGATGATTTATAGCGTATGAAAATACCAAGCCCTGGTCGGGAATCGAACCCTGGTCCTCGGGGTGAAAGCCCAGTACGCTATCAACTAGGCCACCGAGGCGGCATTCAGGACGTTTAAGATACCATTTGAACTGAGGACTTAAAAGTGTTGCATTTTGTACTTTAAAAGGTCCAAGTTTGATACTGAAATTTTGACTGTAGTACTTGAGGATATGTTTACTTAATTTGAAATTTATAATTACTGAAACACCTATTAAAGATTTAGGTTTTGAAGTTACTAATACTACAACATGGATTATTTCTTTGTCCTTTACATTGGCCTGTTGAAATCTAAATCTCGTATCAGTCAGTAATGCACATATACAAGACAATTCATTGAATTTACTCACTTTCTCGGTGCATTGGCTCAGTTTTCGGTTGTCTTTCCACCAGGTGATTGTTGCGCGAGGTCTGGACCCGGTCGACTCGCAGACTATCTCGTACTTCCTGTCCGCTGAGAGTGGCTGAACGCTGGTGATGATTTTTGCGTTCATCGGTTTGACTGAAAAATAATATAGAAAAAATTAAATGTTGCGTAGAGAATATTATGTTTTTCGTTAAAGAAAGTTAAATCGTAAACTTTAAAACTATTTAATACACATATTAAAGGTTGTATATTGTATAAACACAAAGATTACTAATGAGTTTAAAAAAGTATTAATTATTAAGTGTCATTATTATTTTATAAAACTATTTTTTATTAATTTTGATTTAGGTAAATATAATATGAACAAAAAAAATGTAAATGGTGGTTAGGGGCTATACGCTTTCGAAGTGAATACTTGTTAATAACCCTGTTTACACCGGAATCCGGGATCGACTTGTAGTTGCTCCCTCTTTTGTCAATGTTTCTTTTCTTTACTTTCAATTCGATTTCACTGCAACGAAAACTTTAAATAATATTTTAATTGAGGTTATGTTCATTGTTTTTTTATATGAGGGCAATAATAGATAATTAGTAATAATGATTTACTGTATGTTTTTGTTTGTATTCATATGAACAAGCACAATGAACATAACCTCAAATGAAATGATATTGAAGCTACAGCTGTTGTGGGAAATCAGCTGTTTGGAAGTAGTCACTTCCAGTCTAGATATATACAAGAACAGTATATGCTGTGAGGTACGCATTACGGATTACAGCGTGACGCGAAAGCAAACTTTTATAACCATGTTTTGTAAACTGCGATTTTAAAAGTTTTCACTTAAAAAATACGTTTTATTAATTAATAACTAAACAAAAATCAGAGCGTCCGTGACGGCAAACTGAATTTTTCCCGTACAAAACATACATCCATATGCCGCGGTAAGAAGTAGTCACTCCAATAATATTTTAAATTTTTATCTAAAGAAAAGGTTTTGGAGCACCTTTGTCTCAATTAGTTTTTTTTTTTTTAACGTCCGACTATTGTGCACACTTGGGCTAATGCAGACGATGGGATGATTTATAGCGTATGAAAATGCCAAGCCCTCGCCAGGAATCGAACCCGGATCCTCGGGGTGAAAGCCTAGTACGCTATCCACTAGGCCACCGAGGCGGCTTGAAGTCTCAATTAGAATGTCGGTAGCTCGTCATATGGAAGGGTATTGAGGATTAGTTGGATACAAAGGATATGAAATGAAGAGTTTTCAAGGAGAATGGGAAATGATAAGTAGTAAAGACAATAAAAATTAGAAAACTCTTGTTTGTCAGCCATAGAAGTACTGTAGTCTCCAAATTATATTCAAAGTAAAATTACCGGAAACGCAGTGCTGGGAGATGAGGTCTACAAATCTATGTCAGTGATCCTGTTTCGATTTTATTTTAAGTTATCCAGGAAAGTACTGTATGTTGTGTAAAGTAGGCGTTGGTCCAAGTATTAAAATCAGTTCTGAAAATAAGGCATTCAGAAGAACGGTAGATTTTATTACTTAAGCTACACGCTCTATTGCAGGACCAATCTGGTTATACAGATATCAATTGTGAACAGTCAAAATCCTATAGAAGTACCTGGCAAAATGTCCTGGATGTCCTTGCGTACTGTAGTCGCTGCGGTCAGTAAGGTCATTGCTACTAATAAACTACATATTAGTAGTACTCTATCACTATGATAGACCGTAAAAAGTAAAGTGTTTTACTTTTAGAAATACCGAAGTAATAGTCGAATTTAGTTAGTGGAAAGTCTATCTCTAGCCTTTGCAGAGGAAACTAGAGACAGCGGTTCCGAAAGGTCTCAGAAAAAAGCACTAACGCGGCGAAACTGCGCGGACTTTTCATTATTCACTGTTGGACTAGTTGTCGCTCACTGAGCTAGTTGAGAAGTGAGCCAGGCGGTCAGTACAAGTAGACTCTTAGAAATGACCGACCTGGCTAATTTACGTGTTTAATCTTGGATGTTTGTTTAAGAAACAATTAAATTATAAAATTACCGATAAACGCAGTATTTAGAAGAAGACGTCTACAAACCAAAGTCAGTGATTCAACGTAATCATATGTATTATTTCTCGACTATTCACACAGGCATAAATAAGGTACTTTAGGAAGATTTTTTAACCGGCTTCTGACACTGCAAAATGATTTTGCCCTGAAACATACCGTTTGTGGAAAATTTTAACATAAAAGATAGCAAAACTGCATCATGGATGCGCATGCGCGGCATCACAAATCATACAATATTTTGTCTACTTGACGAAACTAACTTATTAATCACGAATAGACAATCCCATTATAAATGACACTTTTTTGCATAACGTGCTTAGAACAATTTCAATATTACGTAAAAGTCATTAAACTTATAAGCTACGAGGGTTGATCAAATATAAACGAGACTGACTTTCTAAAAACTTTTCCGTTGGACATTGAACTCTAAAGGGTGGGGTTTCAGGTAGCCTGGGAGGTTTGGGACGGGCGTAGACGGGCAACATTTCCGTTCGGACCCTTCAGTATAAAACTATACAATGATTGAGAGTGAAGTGCACGTTTCCGTGGAGCAGAGAATTATTATTAAGTTTTTGGCCAAGGAGGGGGTCAATCCGACTGAAATCTTTCGTAGATTGACGGCTCAATACGGGGACAGGACCCTGTCAAGAGCTCGCGTTTTTGCTTGGCACAAGGAATTCGCCGAAGGACGGGAAGCAGTAGAAAACCTGAAGGCCAAATCACGATCGTCGGCCGGGAAGGTAATGGCCAATGTATTTTTCGACAATCAAGGCGCCTTTCACGTCGATTTCCTCCATCAACGACGCACAATAAAAGCACAATATTATTGCGATGTTTTAGAGGCAGCAAAACAGTCTTTTCGTAGGAAAAGGAAATCTAAACCGGCGAGAAACGTCATTCTTCTTCACGATAATGCCCGACCACATTCGGCGAACGCTACGAGGCTTAAACTCGATCAAATTGGCTGGGAACCAATGGAACATCCCCCATACAGTCCAGACTTAACACCCTGCGACTATCACCTGTTTGGGCCACTCAAAGAGGCGCTTGGAGGCCAGCGTTTCGAAGACGATTCTGCGGTGGAGACCTTCGTGCTCCAATGGCTCAATGAACGCCCGAGAACTTTTTACGAAGATGGAATTAAAAAACTTCCAATCCGGTGGGAAAAATGTGTTACTCGTGCGGGAGACTATGTAGAAAAATAAGTTGTATCAAGAATAATTCGTAAGTAAGCAATAAATTTTTTAAAAAATCAGTCTCGTTTATATTTGATCAACCCTCGTATGTGGCATTACTGACAGTCCCCTATCCTTGCGCGTCGTACAAGCCGTCCCGGCATTTCGAATACCAAACACATGTTTTGTTCACAAATATAGTTGTGATTTCTCCTTCTATCGTTAATACGGTCTTTATAAATTACGAAGTACGGACTTTAGAATGTCAAAATACAGTTTGATGTTATTGTGGACTTTGTGCTATACCAGGTAAGAAGCAAACATAATGTTCTAACATTTATTTACTTATTTGTGTTTGAATATTACGATTTCTCATTACACCTCTCTTTAACAACAGGTTAAGGTAAATATTACGGTCGATGACAATCATAAATTTGTGATTATTATTTCAAACAGATCGCTTTTCGATTTATTTTCTAAATGTGTTTTCCCTTCTTTCCAACTATAGCCCTCATCCCAACGACTAATATTATTCAATAGGCTGCGTTTACTTAAAACTTTTATAGTGCCACATTTCGCACGGACCTTCTGGTATCTTTATTTTACGCAGCAGTAAATAAAATCGTAACTGTCATCGTCCGATAATCGGATAAAAGACGACAATAATAAGATATACGATACAAGCGAAACAAACAATCGCATTAAATATAATAAAATGTACTTACGGTGCATCTCGATAAGGACCCTGGCCTCCACCGGTTGGCTGATGTTGTTGTTGCTCGCTGTACAAGTGTAGTTTCGATGTAGGTAAGTTCTGTCCATCTTTTTCACCGTCAGCACGTTGGTTTTCACCGAATCGGAAGAAATGAAATCTTTCGACTCCAATAATGTCGATTCTCGCCACCATCTGACGTTCGGCAAAGGGTTGCCTGACAAAAGCAAAGACAATTGTATTAACTTGGTGCCTTTTAAATACTCGTCGTTTTAACTTGTATCAAGTTTTAAGGATGGTTTTGATGTTGGATTTTTGTGGAACGTGTGATGAGATTAAAACATGTTTACATATATATATATATATATATATATAGGTGTGTTTACATACACTTTCTGAGGTGTGTTCAGAAAGTAACGAGAATTTTTAAATTTCGCGGACTTGGAGAGTCCGATTGTCAAACATTTTTTTTATTATGTTGGTATACATGCCCTTGAAGTATGATAAAACTTTTAGCTGTTTTCATTGTTGACTTTGTGACAGCTACTAAGGTTAGACGTGTTTTTATGAGCTCGGCGATTTTTGTTTGTTAAAAGAAATGGATCAAAGAGTTTGTATCAAATTTTGCGTAAAAATGGAAAAAAGTGTACAAAGTGTGTGACATGTTACCAAAGGCCTATGGTAAGGCTGCTGTGAATAAAGCAAGAATTTACGAGTGGTATAAGCGTTTCCAAAAAGGCCGTGAAGACGTTGAAGATGACGAACGCTCTGGACGCCCCAGCACATCAACGACCGATGAAAACGTGGAAAAAGTGAAAGAAATGGTTATGACCAATCGCCGAATAACAATTAGAGAAGTCGCTGATGATGTTGGCATATCGATTGGATCATATATGTTTCCAATGTTTTGTGTATGAAACGCGTGGCAGCAAAATTCGTTCCAAAATTGTTGAATTTTGAACAAAAGAGCGGCGAATGGAAGTTGCTCAGGAGTCACTAAATGAAGTCAACGACGATGCAGAATTACTGAAACGTATTATAACAGGTGACGAAATATGGGTTTACGTCGAAACTAAGGCTCAATCATCCCAGTGGAGGCATTTTGGCTCGCCAAGACCGAAAAAGTCTAGACAAGTGCGGTCGAACGTGAAGGTTATGCTCACTGTGTTCTTCGATATTAATGGCATAATACATCATGAATTCCTGCCATCAGGTGAAACGGTCATTAAGAAGTACTATCTACAAGTTCAATGCCGTTTGTGTGAAACAATCCGAAAAAACGCCCGGATCTGTGGGAAAACAATTCATGGCTTTTGCACCACGATAATGCACCAGCTCACACTTCACTGCTTGTTCGTGAATTTTTGGCCAAAAACAGTACTGTAACGATGCCCCAGCCTCCATATTCGCCAGACATGGCGAAAAGTCTGTGTGACTTTTTTCTATTTCCAAAAATAAAGAGAACCTTAAAGGGCCGTTGTTTTACAGCCGTAGATGACATTAAAAGCGCATCGCTGAAAGAACCATGAAGGCTATCTCAAAGATCGAGTTTGAGAAGTGTTTCGAGGATTGGAAGAAGCGCTGGCACAAGTGCATAATCTCCCATGTGGACTATTTTGAAGGCGACAACATCAATGTAGAAGAATAAATAAATATTTTGTTCAAAAAATTAAAATTCTCGTTACTTTCTAAACACACTTCGTGTATATATATATTTGGTGTTTAACGTCCGACTATTGTGCACACTTTGGCTAATGCAGACGATGGGATGATTTTTAGCGTATGAAAATGGCAAGCCCTCGCCGGGAATCGAACCCGGGTCCTCAGGACCACCGAGGCGGCTATATATATATATATATATATATATATATATATATATATATATATATATATATAGAGAGAGAGAGAGAGAGAGAGAGAGAGAGAGCAGTATATTTTGCGCGTTGCAAGCCTCGTAATAAATTAATTATAATTAAAAATTTCTGTGTTTCCGCCAGGATCGTACCGGTGGTCTTGCTCGCATTAGGTGGACTAGATAACCACTACACTATGAAAACAACGAAGAAATTTGTCCGATTTAATTATATGAAATGAATCATTAATTTAATCCTGGTAGTTATTTTAGGACAAGAGTTGGTTGAGGCGGCGTGATAACCACTACACTGCGGAAACAACGAAGACGTTTGTACAATTTAAATGTATGAAATGAATCGTTAATTTAACTCTGGCAATTATATTAAAACATCAGTGGTTTTATAATAATTCCTAAAGATCATCTGATTTCATTGAACACCTGATAGGCTATAATAAGTTTCAGGTTATGTTTTTAAAAACTAGCTATGTTAGTTTGTCATTTATAATAATTCGTAAAGATCATCTGATTTCATTGAACACCTGATAGGCTATAATAAGTTTCAGGTTATGTTTTTAAAAACTAGCTATGTTAGTTTGTCATTTATAATAATTCGTAAAGATCATCTGATTTCATTGAACACCTGATAGGCTATAATAAGTTTCAGCTTATGTTTTTAAAAACTAGCTATGTTAGTTTGTCATTTATAATAATTCGTAAAGATCAGCTGATTTCAGTAAACAGCTGATAAGCTATAATAAATTTCAATTGGTTAAAAACTAGCTATATTAATTTCTTATGTTTTTGAAAGAATTGTCTTAATTAAAATAAAAAAGAAGAGAAAACATGATAATGATTTTTGTTCTTGATCCAATATGAATGTTTTTTTTATAATCTTCACTAATTTGTGCAGTAAATTTAAGTTGTCATAACGTTGAAAATAGATGTAAGCGTGCCTTGTTTATCGTTAGGTAGCGCTAGTAGTAGTCATCAAATATCAAATAGAATGTAGAAATATTATTTTCGATTTTTTTTTTGAAAAACACTATAGCGTCGATTATCTGAATGTCATTTTTGCGAATCATCAATAATCCGAACTTTGTATAAAGTGATCTAGAAGTGAGAATTGCCGTTCCGGGTTCGGGCTGTACCACGATGGCTTTTGATTTATTAATAACGTAAGCAGAAAGCATAGTATGTGTAGGCCTATTAAAACTATTAAAGTGTAGTGTATGAGCTAATTGGTTACTAAAATTTTTGATTACGTCACTGCTTCGTACAGAAAAAAGTTTCTTTATACCTACGTAACAGCACAGAATGTTCGAATTTTAAAAAAATGGATAATTCGATTTTTGAGAGCGCTGTAGGCCTAAATTTGATATCATAGCCTATTATTAAAATATGCGCGTTCTTTAGTAAACAAAGGTTAAACTAGATTTCGTGAGTCACGTTGTTCTAGATAATTACAATTCAGTTCAGGATATGAATTATCGTGGTACGCAACTGTCTAGCTGACGTGATAAAAGCGAATTTCCAAAAAAAAAAATTTTTTATTTTCTCTTTTAAAATTCTTATTTCACCGTGAACATTATAAAATGCATTTAATAGCGCTCGAAAACAGTCAAATTACATTTAAATTACACAAATGATCCGGACCGCTGTCAAATCAATTCTTTTTAATTTCAACTGATTTTTGAAAATTTCATATGCGCAAAGTTATGCAGTTTTTCACGCTGATTACCACGGCACAATTAGGTTCAGAAAAGAATCCAAGGCGAAAAAATTATGACTATTTAAATATTAGAAATTACTGCCATTTGT
>CM040188.1:8194471-8246971 GCA_022606455.1 Callitettix versicolor | reverse complement strand
GAAACTCGCTAATAATGACGAATATAGGAAAAATTTAATTTTATAAATGCTTATGAAACCATTTAGTTTATTTCAACAAGTGGGCACATTGCTTGTTCTGTTTGCTTTGATAAACTCGTGCAGATTGCGTTACATTTATGAATATATGACAGCGCGACAACAAACGTTGAATTTAAAGCAGCTTGTTTAGACTGGCATGGTGCCGGAAATTGGACAATCCAAGTAAAATGATTTACCTCCACTGACTTTACAGGTTAACTTCATTTCCGCCCCTTCTTCGTAAGGCCCCGCCACGAAGCTCACTTCGCTCCCTCTGTCGTCGAATATCCTGGGCTTCTGAGGTAACGCTGCAACAAACCAACAAACGGTTAACAGTGTCGTCTTATGTACAGTGTCTTGTATACAGTTCTATAGTTGTTTAGCATGTCTGGTTGTACTGGGTGTTTGAAAAGTTTTATGCTTATATTCAATGGTGAAATTAATGAAAGACTACACCAACGACTACATACAATGAAGCAAAATAAATTCAATTTTTTTTAATAAACGTCAACGTGTGATCCATTTGTTGCCCTACACATGTTGAGACGATATCCCACTTCTCACCAGATATTTACCAACACAGCAGGTGTAACTGTCTCAACCGCCGCGATGATTCTTTCCCGTAAATGGTTGCTGTCACGGATCTTTTCAGCGTACACAACATTTTTTATGTATCCACGAAAAGAACAAGTCAAGTTGGGTTAAGTCCAAGCTTCGTGGTGGTCAAGAGATTGGGCCCTGCCTATCCACCTTTCCGAAAAGCGAGTGTCAAGAGCCGCTCGCACACGGTTACTGAAATGAGAGGGGCGCCATTTTGTTGCAAAAACACAAGCCCTTTTTCCATCTCAATATCTTCCACTTTGGGATAGAGATGGGCGTTTTTGCTATTTTTACAAAACGTCAACAAACTGTTTGCTGAGAAAAAAAGCTGCTTTTTAAAACTGTTGGAAAAAACAGGTTTGGAAAACTGAAACTCGAAGTTGTATTAGCAGCTAAAACATAAAGCACTAAGACTACTTTCTCATTCCCACTGCCACCATTTCCTTGAATGTTTTTGGGTATAAAGCATTTAGAAAGGATAAAAATAATCCGTACAAGTGTAGTAATAATTAAATTACATTATCAAAACGTAATAATTATGTATGCCATTTTATGTACAAAATGCAATGAATTTCTAATAGAAGCATTTTTTTGTACTTAAAAATTAAATAGTCCTTTGTATATTTACCAAAATGCAAACGATTTAAAATATTTTTAGTTTATTAAAAAATCGATGATTGATAATAAATATAAAAAATATGTTTAAATAAAATTAGGCGCTGTATCTACAAAATGTGAGAGGTTGTTACTACAACTCGCAACAAAATAGAGATAAACGTTGACATTGACCAAACAATTCTAACTTCACTACAAGCAACAAGCAACTTTGAAATAAAGGGAAAAAGCATAAAAGCAGGTAGAAGAAAAGCAGTTAGCAGGAAAACAGTTTTAGCGCTTGCGGCAACGTTCGAATAGAACGTTGGTGTGGTAGTGGGGAAAGTCCTTTCCTTGTTTAACAAATCATAAACCAGTCCAAATCCAACTGCTTGTTTCCGTTTGAAAAAGCATTTTGTTTGTCGTTTATAGAAATGCAGTTTTTTTTGAGTTTGGTGTTTTCTGCCCCACCACTACTTTGGGAAAGACATACTCTGTCAACATGTCATTGTATACGTCCCCCATTTATTGTGTGTGTGTGTGTGTGTGTGTGTGTGTGTGTGTGTGTGTGTGTGTGTGTGTGTGTGTGCGCGTGCGTGTGCGTATGTGTGGTGTCTTGAGTAGGTGAGTAAACGTTGTATGAGATAGAGATACTGAAGAATTGAAAGCCAATGAGCTGTTCACACTAGCTGCCTCTCTGGAATATTGATTAAGTTCCGTTCTTTAATCAATAAGTTTTCTATGTCAACTCTTCGCCATTTTCATTTTATGTTATTCCTAAAATATTCTGCGAATATTAATAGAATGGTCCTAAAATGTCCGTGACTATGTATTTTAAAATATTACAAACAACATACTAATCGAAAGTACATAAAATGTTATATTTTACAAGATGAAAACAGTTTCAAAACATGAGAGAGCTTGCTTCTTTTAGTATAATTAAAAGCTGATGGTGTTTCTTTGAAATATCACCAATATTCTGAAAATACGATGTTGAGTACTCACAGGGGATTATGTTGCAGTATACGTAGAATATTCCGAGAACAAACATAAGGCTAGGCATCTTATCGAAATTGTAACGGCTTCTTGCACAAAAGACTGACGAACGTGGAATCGATTAACACATTGAGTGTCCATGACGCACACGTGTGTGTCACGTGAGTCCAGTCTAACGAGCCAATGACGAACACGTGTGCGTCAAACTGCACAGTTATTTTTATAAAATTCGGAGAAATTTGGCTTTGCTGGCCAGGTTTAGATAAAGGCCTCACTTTATTTAGGACAGTCTATTTGAGAAAATACCTTTTGTTTTAGGTATTTGTTGTTATTAGAGTGCATTTAGTGGCTAGTTTGACAAGTGCGCGTTTCCTACTCTTGAGAGAAATTTTATTTCATAAAAATTTTATTTTATTGTAAAAAGTGTTTGGTTTAGAAATGTGTGGTGTATTTTCTATTTTGTTAAATTTTGTGTTTGGTTTAGTGGCAAAAAGCCACTTGTAACAGTGGCAAAAATAAAACGTTGTCGACAATACTATCAGCAAAACATTCGCCAGGATACACTCTACTTCTGCCCAGACTGTCCAGATCTGCCAGGTTGTGCTTAAAACCATGTCTTACATAAAAATATCATTTTATAAATCACAAAATAAATTTAAGAGTTTTTATAATTTTTTAGTCATTAGGAATTTTTTTTAATATTAATTATACATTTTTTAAATGACTAAAAAAATAATTCAAATAATAATGTACTGTTTTGTAACTAAAATATTTTAAAACACTAATTAAACTTTTAAAAATTTATTTAAAACTGCTTATAAATTTGACGCACACGTGCGCGTCATTGGGCATTATAGGACCAATAGAAGCAGCAAACTGTCTTGCCAAACCCCATGACGCACACGTGATTGTCATGACCTTGGTTGCATGCGAAACAGAGGGGCAACACAGTGCAGTAAGTGAATACAAGTAGGCACTCAATCGTGATTACAGTTTTATAAACATCTTAAATAACAGGTTTTCAAGTTATCCAAAGTTAAGATACTGCGTTGTCAGAGCAAACAGAAGGGGAAACATTTCACTCTAGAAATTCACAGTTAAAAAGTGATTTCGTTTCAACGCAAATCTTTACTTCGGGCTTTAAAAGCTTACACAGATCAGACTGTAGCAAGATGTTAATACAATTGTTTTTAATGGAAGCGGAGTGTTTTTGAGTGGAGTTACGTTTATATTTGTGAAATCAATTAGCTTCGTCGAGTGCAACAGAAACCTTTTAAAATTATTTCGTGAATATTTTTACAAGACTGTTTGAAGCACTTTTAAAAATTTTACTTTGGAATGAGTATTTATATAGAATATTGTAAAGAGAAAAGCCAAACGGTAAAAGCACTTCTAACAAATACAGAAAAAACCACATCACATAAAAACTGATTCTTGACTTTTTAGGAAACCAAACCGGCAAATTCACTAACTGGTAATAAACAACTGATGATACTCTGTCGTTTTACACAGTAACACTTTGTTCAATACGAAATATATTTTTGGAATGGCTAATACAATTATATCTCCCCTTTTGTTTAATAAAAGATATTTTTGGAATTGCTAATACAATTATATATTCCCCTTTGTTCAAACGAAATATATTTTTGGAATTGGTAATACAATTATATTTATTTTTGGAATGGCTAACACAATTATATCCTGTTCAATACGAAATATATTTTTGGAATGGCTAATACAATTATATCCTCTTCAATACGAGATATATTTTTGGAATGGCTAATACATTTATATAATGATACGTTGTCGTTTTACGTAGTGACACTTTGTTCAATACGAAACATATTTTTGGAATGGCTAATATCATTATATCTCCCCCTTTGTTCAATACGAAATATATTTTTTGAATGGCTAATACAATATCTCCCCCATTTGTTCAATTCGAAATATATTTTTGGAATGGCTAATAAAATTATATCTATTTTTGGAATGGCTAATATAATTATCTTTACCCCCTTTGTTCAACACGAAATATATTTTTGGAATGGCTAATGCAATTATATCGCAATGTTAACAGTATTATTATACTCTTTGCAATCACGGACGAAGAGCTAAAATTCTAATACCGTTAAAAATACCACAAAGTGAAATAAAAAAATGTAGACAAATGCCAAATACTCAGGATCGATTTCCAAACAACTTAAAAATTTCATTTGTTTGTGTTGCGTCAGTTGGACTAATAAGGACGAGCGAGTGATCAGCGTTAATGGAAAGAGTAAAGCAAGGAGTAACTGCATCACGAGTTGAGGTGCTCAGTTCAGAGACGTAAGAGACCGGTGCTTTGGCCACATCGACCACCGATCGCTACAAAATTTTGTAACACTAAACAAGACTGCTTGGAATAGCATTGTATTGTTTTTTTAGCAATGTTGCTCAAAAATTGCGTTAGCTGGAGGAAAAGATGAGGGATGGAAAATTCCAAAGGAGGGTTAAGTTCCGATTATTTCGAGTGGGGTGTCAAATTGAAAGGGAATTCGCGCTGAATCCGAATGTGCAATTTGAATTGAAGGGCTGAGGGTTTTTTAGCATGTAAAGGACGAAAACTATACAATTTAGAATTTTTTACTCGAATCTGAAAACAAATATTTAAGGTGTCATACTTATAGGAAATGTTATCTTGAATCCAGGTATGTTACCTTGTATATTTTGTTTTGTTTGGGGCTGAAATGCTTAATTTTTGGAGCTTTTTGTTTCAATCTGAATTGTCCGTGTGTGGTATGAGACCAAAAATACCCCCTGAATCTGAATCGGTTAAAATGTTACCCTTTTTTAGTTTTGAATCTAAGCAGATTGTAACGTGAACTGTAAAAAACATGTAAAATTTTTAGTTTATTTTATTCTTGAACTACTTCCGCTACTGAACACTAGAACTCCCGAAACCTTTGAAAAACTTCCGTAACGATTTTGATAAAATTTTCTGAATTATAGACTTAAAACAAATCTTGTGGTCCGCTGTTATCCAAGTTTTTTTTTCGAGGAGGGGGACTCGGGGGCCGATGTGGATAAAGCACCGGTTAGTCAGCTGCGTTTCTGAACTGCGCACTTTGGGTTCTTAGTTCTAGCCGCAGTTACTACAGTTGCTTTACCCTTACCGTTAACGCTGATTCCTCGTCCTCATTTTTTTTTTTTTTATTTTAAGGCTAAAAGCACATTGGGCTATTATCGCCTCCCTAAATGTAAGTGTGAGTGTAAAGTGTTAAAGTAGTAAGTGTAGTGTTGTAAGTGTAAGTGTTTGTTAGACTCGGGTACCACGAGGGACGTCTAAATCCTCTCAATACGTGCAGCTAGTCTACACTCCCCTACAAGGTCGCCTTCAGTGGTCTAACTGGTATAAAGTATGACAAAAAACCCTAGTATCATATTTTATAAAATTTTGGTTATACATGACTATTCAGGATTGAAGTTAGCGTAGCAGATTTTAAATAAATCTCTTCGTCAGTGAAATTGTAAAATAAATAAACAAACCGATCCGGCCGCTGTTGGGTAATATTTGGTTTTTATCAATTTAATTTTCAAAAGAAACACTCTTTTTAAATTCGTTAGACTTATGTTACTTATATGACTCTAACTCGAGAAACATCCAATATGTCGATTTTTCATTTTTTTTGTAGCCTCTGAATCAAATATTTTTGTAGGGAACTTTCTCACGTTAAATGTGCAGTGTTTTGCACAGTTTATGAGAATCAACATAAATTGAAATCTGGTCTTTTAATATCACGAAATTGCTTATATATCTGTGTGTTACATACTCACCTATAACAGATAATTTGACCTTGTAGTTCCTAGTAGGAGATTTCCTAAAATCCACTCTACACCTGTAATCAGCTTCGTCTGATTCTCTGATATTTTCTATTGATAACGTGGCCGGCTCGGAAACTGTCCTGAAATACGCCCTTTCGCCCAGAATATCGTCCTTCCAATGATTGGGCTTCCCCGCGTTCTTGCCCCTCAGATCGTAACTGAAACAAACATATTGGCATTTTAGAAATACGCAAGTCATCACAGTGTTCTAATATAAAGTCAGTATCCTGTTTATTTTTTTTCAAAACTGGTTGTTGATAAAATAAGCAATACAAAAATATCGCACTTTGTTTTCTTAACTTCTGTACTTTATGCTAGTTAGCATTAAATATAAGGGTAAATTATTCCAGCTTGATATAATGTTAATTAATGACAGTGTTCAGAGAATTTAAAACAGGCCTTCAAGAAGGCACGCATTCATATTCATACCGATAGTCAGGCAGCAATCAAAGCAATTGCGGGTCCTACAGTTCAGTCCTACAGTTCAGTCCAACCTGGTCTGGGAATGTCAGGAAAACCTACCGTTCTTTCCCTGGGTAATCCGGTAACTCTTCACTGTGTTCCGGAGCATAAGGGAGTTACGAGTAATAAGGAGGCAGACCGGCTGGCTGAACTGAGATCTGCATCTAAGTTTATCGGACCTGAGCCGACTTTCGGAATCTCTCTGTTGTTTGGCCAGGTCTGTTATTAATAGGTGAATTAACAAACAACCTTACATCAGGCAAGCTGGGATAACCTTCATGAGCATTCTCATAGTAAGCGTCTCTTAAGCAAGGTTTCGTATGGAGGGTTAAAACGTGGAGGGTGTAGACGTTTCGGGCAGAGCACTATTCAGGAAGGTCACTGGGATCATTACTAAGCACTGTGATCTGAGGATGTACATGAACAGGTTAGATATGTACCATGGAGAAACCGTGTGTAGATTGTACAGGAAAGAGGAGGAGATTGCAGGACACATTAACCATGATTATAAGACTCTTCCTGGTAGGAGGCTAGGGGTTTTGGTTTCCAGGACCCTAGGGATCTTCAGTAATATGAGTTAGTCAGTGGAACTTACTAATGGTATCAACCTGCTAAACTAGTACTCAAGAGATTTAGTTGCACAATAGCTATTTTTACCGCAGTGCATGGGGTTGTATTAACCATTCTTCTAGTTTGAATTTAAGGGTGAAAAAACGGGAGTAATTGGGTTCGAACTAAGAACCTTTAGGAGCGCAGTTCAGAGACGCAGCAGACTGACCGGTGCTTTAGCCACATCTACCAAAGAGGGTCTACTATAGTCGAAATGTTATTAGTTTTATGTTAGAACCAGCTTCGATCATTTAAACTTGTATTCGAGTTAGAATTTTTAAAAAAAGCTACATCATTAACCTAACGTCCTTTTTTGACGGCTAACTTTGATTTAATCTACTTCAAGAGAGTCGATTTTGAAGCACTTACATATTGATCTATGATTAAATGAAAACTTCTACAAATTTACGAGCGCATCCAAGAGCTGTTGTGGAACGGTGAACAGGCAATTAATTAAGAACAGGCTACGCTTCGAGGACTGCTGTTCTTTGAATTACTAGGATAAAAAATAACATGTAAATAACGAATTTTTATTTAAAGTCCTCCATAATACTGGGAACAGTGATCAAACAGAACTATATGACTCGAATATCCATGCGAAAGTTTCGCTTTGCAGCTATTTCCATTTTATAGATATTGTGATGGAAGTTTTACGATCGCGCTATCAAATGTTCGCTTATAGCGTTCCGTGTTCACGAAGAAGTTATTGTATTTCGGTCCCGCGGTTAGGCTGGAATTATTAAAAGTGTTATAAATAAATTGTACCTGTTACGCAAAGATAATTTTAGTCACAATATTTTTAGAAATATTTTATACCAGGGAGCCCGTACGAAATTTCGCACTATGAAATTTTTAAGGAAACGCTGCCTTTTGAATAAGAGTAGTCGTTGGGGAAAGAGATCGGTTAACAATAGATAAATGTGTTTCTTTTCTCTCTCTCTCTCTCTCTCTCTCTCTCTCTCTCTCTCTCTCACTCACTCACTCAATCTGTGTGTGTGTGTGTGTGTGTGTGTGTGTGTGTGTGTGTGTGTGTGTGTGTGTGTGTTTGTGTATCTGTGTGTGTGTGTTTGTGTATCTGTGTGTGTGTGTGTTTGTGTATCCGTGTGTGTGTGTGTGTGTGTGTGTGTGTGTGTGTGTGTGTGTGTGTGTGTGTGTGTCTTTCTCTCTCTCTCTCTCTCTCTCTCTCTCTCTGTGTGTGTGTTTGTGTGTGTTTCTCTCTCTGTCTCTCACTCTCTTCCCCCTCTCCCTCACTCTCTCTCACTCTCTCTTCCCCCTCTCCCTCACTCTCTCTCTCTCTCTCTCTCTCTCTCTCTCTGTGTGTGTGTGTGTGTGTGTGTGTGTGTGTGTGTGTGTGTGTGTGTGTGTGTGTGTGAGAGAGAGAGAGAGAGACACACAATATACATACTTTCATTCTCTTTTTACCTCATTATAAAATGGAACTGTGTGTGTGTGTGTGTGTGTGTGTGTGTGTGTGTGTGTGTGTGTGTGTGTGTGTGTGTGTGTGTGTGTGTGTGTGTGTGTGTGTGTGTGTGTGTGTGTGAGAGAGAGAGAGACACACAATATACATACTTTCATTCTCTTTTACCTCATTATAAAATGGAACTGTGTGTGTGTGTGTGTGTGTGTGTGTGTGTGTGTGTGTGTGTGTGTGTGTGTGTGTGTGTGTGTGTGTGTGTGTGTGTGTGTGTGTGTGTGTGTGTGTGTGAGAGAGAGAGAGAGACACACAATATACATACTTTCATTCTCTTTTTACCTCATTATAAAATGGAACTGTGTGTGTGTGTGTGTGTGTGTGTGTGTGTGTGTGTGTGTGTGTGTGTGTGTGTGTGTGTGTGTGTGTGTGTGTGTGAGAGAGAGAGAGAGACACACAATATACATACTTTCATTCTCTTTTTTACCTCATTATAAAATGGAACTGTTTATAACATAACATATTCACTTATAGATTCAGCATGTTAAACTAGTAAATGATCATTAATTCAGATACATACATGTTAGCTAATTAAACTAACGAGGACAAGCAATCGGCTTTATAGGAAAGGGTAAATATTACGGCTCAGTGACTACAATCTCGAACCTACTACAGTATGCCACATGCATTGTATATAAAGCCTATTCAAGTAATAATTACGTTCAGTGGTGCTAATGCCCAGTAACGGCTATGGCACCGTCCAAAATCAGTTTCCCCCTCAACATTTGATTGGATGCGTTCTACGTCCCCTCAATTTGGCTGTCCTGTGATGAGTGGGTAAAAAATTATTTTTTATTTCAAAACGTTTTAATCTAGATGTCTCTAGGATAAGGAGGTAAATTATTATTTTATTGACTTGTCTTAATATTTTCAAGAGTTGTGAGAAAATGGTTTATAACAATATTTATTTTATTCTCTTTTACAATAATTATGACACCCCCCCCCCCTAAAAAATGCTGGTGGTGCATTTTGCGTCATGTGCCTTCCGCCTTGGCAACTTTGATTAAGATTACCCAAATGTTGGAACATACGAGGTGTGTTCAGAAAGTAACGAGAATTTCAATTTTTTGAACAAAATATTTATTTATTCTTCTACATTGATGTTGTCGCCTTCAAAATAGTCCCCATTGGAGATTATGCACTTGTGCCAGTGCTTCTTCAAATCCTTGAAAAACTTCTCAAACTCGATCTTTGACATAG
Source organism: Callitettix versicolor (assembly GCA_022606455.1). Taxonomy (NCBI): domain Eukaryota; kingdom Metazoa; phylum Arthropoda; class Insecta; order Hemiptera; family Cercopidae; genus Callitettix; species Callitettix versicolor. Next base: position 8,237,139 of record CM040188.1, on the reverse strand, counting down.
CCTTTAGTTCTTTCAGTGATGCGCTTTTAATGTCATCTACGGCTGTAAAACGACAGCCGTTTTTAAGGTTCTCTTTATTTTTGGAAATATTAAAAGTCACACGGAGCTATGTCTGGCGAATATGGAGGCTGGGGCATCGTTGTAGTACTGTTTTTGGCCACAAATTCACGAACAAGCAATAAAATGTGAGCTGGTGCATTATCGTGGTGCAAAAGCCATGAATTGTTTTTCCACAGATCAGGGCGTTTTTTTCGGATTGTTTCACGCAAACGGCGTTGAACTTGTAGGTAGTACTCCTTATTGACCGTTTCACATGGTGGCAGGAATTCATGATGCACTATGCCATTAATATCGAAGAACACAATGAGCATAACCTTCAAGTTCGACAGCACTTGTCGAGCCTTTTTCGGTCTTGGCGAGCTAGAATGCCTCCACTGGAATGATTGAACATTAGTTTCGACGTCATATCGGTAAACCCATGTTTCGTCACCTGTTATAATACGTTTCAGTAATTCTGCATCGTCGTTGATTTCATTTAGTGACTCCTGAGCAACTTCCATTCGCCGCTGTTTTTGCTCAAAATTCAACAACTTTGGAACGAATTTTGCTTCCACGCGTTTCATACACAAAACATTGGAAACAATGTCATGACATGATCCAATAGATATGCCAACATCATCAGCGACCTCTCTAATTGTGATTTGGCGATTGTTCATAACCATTTCTTTCACTTTTTCCACGTTTTCATCGGTCGTTGATGTGCTGGGGCGTCCAGGGCGTTCGTCTTCTTAAACGTCTTCACGGCCTTTTTGGAAACGCTTATACCACTCGTAAACTCTTGCTTTCCTCATAGCAGACTCACCATAGGCCATATTAACATTTCATACATTTTGTTACACTTTATTACATTTCTTACGGTAAATTTGATACAAATTCTTTGATCCATTTCTTTTAACAAACGAAAATCGCCGAGCTCATAAGAACACGTTTAACCTTAGTGGCTGTCACATACAAAGTCAACAATGAAAACAGCTGAAAGTTTTATCATAGTTCAAGGGCATGTATTCCAACCTAATAAAAAAAAGTTTGACAATCGGACTGTCCAAGCCCGCGAAATTAAAAAATTATCGTTACTTTCTGAACACATGTCAGTAGGATTCCGGACAGTATATCCCAGCGCTCTGATTGGTCGAGCGATGCTGTTACGTAGGGTTATCGCGTGGCGTAGGGTGTGACGTAGGGTGTAACGTAGGTGTGTGGTGACATCACGGTACTCGCCCGGTCCGTCGTTGCTGACGTCGTGCGTACCCGCCGCCATCGTGTTACGTACCCGGGGCCTGTGGATAGTGTGTTATATAAACATATAAAGTATTTCATTCTATGGCCGCCGCCGCCATCGTGTTACGTACCCGACCCGCCGGTGAATATTAATTAATCGAAAAAAAGTTGCGCGTTTCTGGCAAGGCTCGAACCGGGGACGTTGCGCGTGTGAGGCGCACGCTATGACCACTGTACCACGGGAGCGTCTTGGGAAATTAGAGCGATTCGAGATATACGAAACTAACACCGATTCCGCTCGTGTTTGCCCGATCGAATCGTCATCTCGGTACGTGTCTAGCCCGCCCTGAGACGGTGGATAGTGCGTTATATAAACATATAAAGTACTTCATTCTATGGCCGCCGCCATCCGTGCCCCAGGGTCTGTGGATAGTGCGTTATATAAACATATAAAGTACTTCATTCTATGGCCGCCGCCATCGTGTTACGTTCCCCTGGCCTGTGGATGGCGCGTTATATAAACATATAAAGTACTTCAATCTATGGACGCCGCCATCGTGTTACGTGCCCGGGGTCTGTGGATAGTGCGTTATATAAACATATAAATAATGTCAATCTATGACCTCTCTCTGTAGCCACCGCCGCCATCGTGTTACGTGCCCCGGGCCTGTGGATGGCGCGGTATATAAACATATAAAGTACTTTAATCTATGGCCGCCGCCATCGTGTTACGTGCCCCGGGCCTGTGGATAGTGCGTTATATAAACATATAAAGTAAGTCTATCTATGACCACCTCTCTCTCTAACCTCATCAGCCATCGTGTTACGTGCCCCATGGTCTGTGGATGGTGCGTTATATAAACATATAAATAATGTCAATCTATGACCTCTCTCTCTCTCTCTCTCTCTCTCTCTCTCTTTCTTTCTCTCTCCGCCGCCATCGTGGTACATGCCTAACCAGCCCTGAGACGGTGGATAGTGCGTTATATAAACATATAAAATACTTCATTCTATGGCCGCCGCCATAGTGTTACGTGCCCCGGGCCTGTGGATGGCGTGTTATATAAACATATAAAGTACTTCAATCTATGGCCGCCGCCATCGTGTTACGTGCCCCAGGGCCTGTGGATAGTGCGTCATACACCGTTCTATGGCCGCCGCCATCGTGTTACGTGCCCCGGGCCCGCGGATGGTGCGTTATATAAACATATAAAGAATGTCAATCTATGACCTCTCTCTCTCTCTCTCTCTCTCTCTCACTCGTCTTACGTGAAAAATAAGGAAAAAGAAACAACAACAACAACATTTCGTAAAATAATGATATTTTTTATTATCAATTATCGATTTGACACTCGAAAGATTTGGTACAATTTTTAAAAACGCAATTGCAAAAAGCTATTTCGTCTTTGCGACTAGCGCAGCATTCTACCAAATCGCGAAACGTGAAGCGGGTACATCGTTTCCTGCAGCAGGCGTAATCGTCGACTCCTATCTTGTACACAGGCAGTCTGGCAAAATTCAATTTCATTTGTACGGTTCTGCAACGGCAATGGCAGAAGGAAAAACACTGGCATATTTTGCACGCTAGCCCGTCTACTTGGCATTCGGGCGCGACGAAGCATTTCAGTTCGCAGCAGTATTGAGCTTTGTCTGTAAAAATAAAAAAAAACAACGTCATTCTCCGGTGCACACGCTGGCAACACTCACGGATGCACATGTTGGCAACATGCACTTTGCGGTCGACAGCTGCAGGCCTTCAGTTGCAGCCATGTCGTGGAGAAGGAAAGAAGCTCTTAAACAGTACAAGGCGGACATATTACAATCGTTTACTAGGTAAAATCGAAGTTATTGTTCACTCTGTGTGTTTGATTTTTAAAAAAAATATGCGTATGTGTATAAAAAAAATGTTTTTTTTTTTTTTTTTCAGGGCGATAGACGAAAAATTCAAAAGTATACAACGTTTGGAGGATGTTGAAACAATAAAGACTGATTTCGGATATAAAATCGAAATCGAGATGGTAGACGGCGTGCAAGTACATCAGCACGACCTCCAACGGTTATGGCAACCAAAAATGTCCAACCGTCGTCGTCGTCGTCCTCGTCCACCAACACAGCCCCCGCCACCACCATCGCCACCACCACCACAGCCCCCGCAGACTGACCATGACTTTGACATAACCCCGACCCTAGACAACCTGGACACTGACATGCTGGACTCCTATTACAATCACTATCCCCGACATGACCCTTAATACCCCTCCACCTCCTTCTGCTCCTTGAATCCGAGGAGCAGCGTACAAATGGCCCTTTTCAGGGCCCCGCATAAACATATTCATGATTGTCCTCTGTGTTTGTACACGGGGTTGGAACCGTCGTACGAGGTGGTGAAGCCGCCGTCGTAGCCCACATTACAATCCGGTGTTAAGCAGAAGGCTTAACCCTTGAGGAAGTAGCCCCAAACCATCGCTACTCCCGGTGACTACCACTCCATGACAAAATTGTAGTCTCCCAAAAAAAAATTTTTTTTTTTGCTTTATATTTTTTAAATTTTTTGTTAGGTTATTACAATAAAAGATTACACCGTCAGCTTAGCGTACGCGCACGCGCGCAATGGAGAATCAACTCCACACAAAACCCAGGTTTACGGGAGAATTAACTCCGCGCCAGTGACCTCCAAACGCACACACACACACACAACCCAGGTTTACGGGAGAATTAACTCCGCGCCAGTGACCTCCAAACACACACACAACCAAGGTTTACGGGAGAATTAACTCCGCGCCAGTGACCTCCAAACACACACACAAGCAAGGTTTACGGGAGAATTAACTCCGCGCCAGTGACCGTCACACAAACATCTCTTTGGTTTACGGGAGAATTAACTCCACGCCAGTGACCTCCACACACACACACACACACACACACACACACACGTCTATTAGGTTTACGGGAGAATTAACTCCGCGCCAGTGACCTGCTAGACACAAGCGCGCGCTCGCGTACACTAAGCATCGAGTAAATCGTAATATAGTTTCGCGCTCTGCAGAGCGCACTTACTACTATCGCTATTATGACGGGGTAATATGCATTTGAAATATGTACATTTGACGTTATTATCCAACGTTTCGGGTAATTCCAAAACGTTCGGATGGTAACGGCGTAAAAATTGCGCTTTTTCCGAACCTTTAGTGTACAAAGTGGAAAAAGGTCTGAACATCTCGCGTACGACGTTCTCGTCGAACGGTATATCGCCGTCAGCCCACTCTATACAGTGAAAATATTCGCGTAACCAGCGAGCGATTTTCTTACTCTTTTCGTTCAGCGTGTGAAAACCGTAAGGCGATTTGAAAATCGTAACCGCGTAGGAGAAACGGCTGACAACGGCCAATTCTTTCACTATATACTCGCCGCAATTATCAACGTACGCGTGAAATTCAACTACCGCTAGCCGGTTCTGTTGCTGCTGCTGCATGTTTTTTGAATAAGACCACTTCGTCGTACAAACGGTCCGCTTCGGGCAGACTACTGGACACGGGTTCGTCGCCGCCGTCGCCGGCCAGACACTCGATGATGTACGCGATCAAATCTTTTTCGTTGTAAAACAATTCTTTGATACGACGCGTCACCAGAGGCACACTGTCGGCGAACAATTTCCACTCGTCGGCGGTCAACGAAACGGTATGCGGACCGCTACCGACGCCGACACCGCTGTACAACTGAACGTATCTCTTACCGAACACTTTCCGGACAATCACGTGACCTTGACTGAATTTAAATTTTATCGAAGCGGTCGAAGCAGCAGCAGCCGCGGCTGCCGACGTTATATTCGTCAGTTCGTTCAGCAACTCGTTGAACGTGAAATAGGTGAAGAAAACGAATTTATTTTTACCCGACTGCACCAAAACGCCCAGCTCGTGTGCGGCGTGCTGGAAAAGACCTGTCACGATAAATTTACTGCAATCGCTGTTTAAAAAATTCACCGTTTTCAAATAAATACCTAAAGGCAAGTTTGGCGGCACCGTACGTCTTGTAGACTGCTGGCGATCCACGTCCATACGCTCCGGCTCCATGACTCGCACTGAACGCTGTAACACTCATCTCGCACCTACCTCACTTCTCCCCACTCCTCCTCCCCACCAGCCTAGAAACCCGCTATATTTTTAATGGCGCCTGTGAGTAGGGAATAGCTCATGTGCTTATCGTAAAAGATAACGCAATAGGCCGTCGTATTGGCGGGAAAATTATCGGAAGCTTCGATTTCCAGTTTCACGTCGACAGGTCCCGACCTGAACGAATCTTTGTGCTTGGAACAATCGATTACGAAAATCGGTGTTTTCTCTTTGAACGTTTGCAAATCGACACAAGGGGACGGTTCGCGACCGTAATAGTACTGTTGGAAATCGCAGAATTTGTGGTACGCTAGCGCCGCACTACCGCGTACCCGTTCGTAAGGGTGAAAATCCGAATTCAGATGAACGCGTACGTCAGTGATGTTGCAATAATCGAACGCGGACGCGTCTTTAGCGATCTGATTGGACCTATCCGTTTGAAAGACTAACGCTATGATCTGGGGCATCTGGTCTATAGTGGCCGTCTTGAGGACCCACGATTCGTGTTTACGGCCGGCCACCACGGTCGTACGATAACGTCCCATCCGCGATACGCAATGTGCGCCGTGATGTTGTTTTGAATCTTTCGCAACGTGTCCACTTCGTGTTTCCCGTCCACGGTAATGTGATGCAACAACCACGTGATACCGGTAATCACGAGGTCAACTGTGGTCGCGCCGTCTTCGCTGTAAACGGCGTTCAAATCGGTAGCCGATCGTAAGAGTACCAGTTCCTGTTTCACGTTGACCACTATCCGCCGGTAATCCTCAAAAAATCCCATCAACATTTTCAACGGTACGAGTACGGAAAATTCACCGCTACTACTATCGGGAGACACGTACCTACCGGGACCCATCCAACCGGCATTTTTGAGGTTATTCACCCTGTACTCGGGCGTGGACAGCAAGTTTTTCACCGTACTCACGATACCCAATTGACGCGTACCGTCCACTTCGTTGCCGGCAATCTCGTATCTGATATTGTCGAATAGAAACGCCACGCCGTTGTTGACAAAGTCCACTTTAGCCTTGGCACCGTTTTCTTTTTTTCCCGTCAACGTACCCGTAATGTAAAGCATACTCTCGTGCGGTAACGTCATGACGTCCTGTTGGTTAACCGGTATGCGGATCTCATCGTTATTGCGGAACGTGGACGACGCGTACGGTTTGTGGTAATGATATTCTTTACCGGTGATCGTATTATCGTACACAGGTTGTCTTTCGAGCGCTAGCATATCCATTATTTCGGAACAATTTTAAAGCCGAGAGAGCGTAGAAAACGTATATTCCTAGGTGTTAACACTCTCGTGTTTGTCCGCGGACTAACATCTTGTCTATACGTATCCCTGTTAAATACGAGACCCATTCCGCCTCGTCTTACCGACGTCTTCTCAAATGCAATCTGATCGAAATAGTTTCGTTCCGGAAATCCACGAGATCGCCGTTCTGATCTTTCAGGCTGACGGTAAGGTTGTGAATCGATTTCACGTTGACCGGTAAATATATTACGGTTCGCGGGATCTCGATAATCTTATAGCCGGGCGGTACGCGGGGATAAAATTCGTGTATAACGTGACTCTCTACACCGTTTTGAAACGAACCCGACGCCACGTTACATTCGATTTGTATTACACTGACCTTGATGATGTCCACCGGCAGGTCGGAAACGTGCACATAACCGGGTCGTAGAATTTTCCTTTCGAAACCGAGTAACGTACCGAGCGAACGTTCGCCGCTGAAATCTACCGTTTCCGAACAAAATATCTCCGCCTTTAACGTGTTATTGTTCGGTTTCAAAGAGAACACGATATTCGAATCTAGTTTCGATTTAATGTACTTTTCAATGTCGTCGATTTCGTACGAACCCGTAGGCAATTTTACGTCTACCGTTTTAGACGAAACGGTCGAATCGTCGACGTCAGTAGAAGTAGTAGTAATTAAACGAGCGGTTCTTGTATTTTCCGTGTCTTTGTCGGCAGCAGCAGCACCAGCAGTAGCGGGTGATGAAAGTTTTCTTTTCTCTTCTTCTTCTTCTTCTTTTTCATTTACAGTAACATATTCCAAATTTTTCAAAAAGAACAGAGATCGTTTATCGCGACCGTCGACACTCGTAAACAATCGAAATTCGTTATTAACGCCGTCTTTGATATTCGGAATAGAATTGTACGTAGCCAAATCGACCAGACCGATTTCCCATTGGCCGCCGCCTCCGTCGGAGACGTCGATCGGCGGGAAAAAATCGCAAGAAAGTTCGGAACTGTTTCCGCTCAAACATATGGACATGACGACGGTGTCGTGAGAAACTTTAGACACAGATGACCGCAAACGACTGAATCGAAAAGCTGGTATCTCGTGTAATTATAGCGAATATCGGCTGCTGGACCGAAATACGCGATCAACTCTTTCGGCGGTCTCAGATTACCGAAACTATCGAAATACTCGACCGCATCGCCTTTCTTTTTATAACATACCCAGTGAGTACCGTCGCCCGTCACGCTGTCCAAATTCACGATAGCCGATTCGTTTCGCCACGGTTTACCTCGCGGTAACGTGTCGCGCATGAAAACACCGCGGAACGCTGCCACGCCCAAACGTTTCGCGTACTTTTCCAACTCCAAATTCGTCAACGGTTTGATGGGTATCGAATCGATCAATAGGTTGTTGTTTTTTTTTTTTTCCTAGTCGTCCTACGACGCTTTCTGCAACCACCGCCTACCTTCTTCTTGTACGGTCCGAGATAAAGACCTTTTCCCCTTAAACCGGAAATGAGTTGAGTAATAGTGCGTCGTTTTTTAGCCGTCGACCTCTTCTTCCTCTTTCTCCCGCCTCCCCCTAATTTCGCTTTCGCTTTCATCGCGGCCGCTACCGCTAGCGCCGTCGCTCGTTCCGCTAGAGAAGCGTCACTCGCTTTGACACGGTTCCAAGCTTTTCCGGCCAGACGATTATCAGCCTCGCTACGATTTTTTGAATCGCTGTACCGGCTGTATGCGATATCGTGTTCTTTGCACGCCTCGTCCAAAGGATTTATACCCTTATCGCCGCGAGCTAATCTCTTCTTCAATTTAGTTCCCGGACCGCAGTAGTTGTACGTAGGTATATGTAGTTCGACGGGCAGTAAATCGACCGCTTTGTTTATAGCGGACGGTAGTAAATCGACAGCTGACGAAATCAATCCACGACCTTTCCTAATCGCTCTCCGTTTACGACTGACACGTGTTGCACGTTTACCGACCATTTTATCACTGACGCGTTACGAGTAAACGATCCGCTTATATTAAGCGGAAGAAGACAGATAAAAAATATCTGACATCATAGAGTACAAATTTTTAGACGATTCTCTTTCAAGCACACGATGTTTAATATTTTGAAAAGATCGTTTTCGACGCGCACGACGCGCCCTAAAAATTCGTTGTATCCTATCACCGTTTTGTCGTGGAAAAATAAAGATTACCGTCCGTATACCGAAACGCCCCCTTGAAGGTCAACGGTACGCCTTTAAATAGATCGGCGGTGAGACCGGCGTAAAGGCAACCTCTATCGTATTCCGAATACCGTAAAACACGAGAGTTGAAATCGATCAGAAACGTCTGTCCTCGGTTATTAGTGAGCACGGCGTTTATAGGCGTTTTAACGCCCATATTAGCCCATCCGTCGTAGGTTAACCTGTACTTTTGTCTCAAAGTAGGGTATTCGACGATGTGTACGACTTTGTTCAAAAACACGACGATATCGTCATTAGGGTTTTGGAATATCGCCGTAATATTTTTAGAACCGAGATATAGATAAGGCATCCAGTCCGTAATCAGTTCGGCTTCCACGTTAGCGCGATCTCTAATCGACTCGTCCAAACTAACTTTCCACACGTAACGCCCGTAAAACAAGTAGATATGTTTATTCGCGATCAACACTGTATTTATTTCGCGTCTGATTTTACAAAGGTTCGGTTTACTCGAAACATATCTGATATTGTCCGACCCGATAGTAGTGGTAGTTTTTGCGGTAGTAGTAGTAGTTGGCATTACACTGGTTGTCGTAGTCTTTGCTGTCGTTGTTGTCGTAGTAGTAGTAGTAGTAGTAGGTGGAGGTGGGGGAGGAGTCGGTTTAGGACCGTACAGAGTTTGTATATTTCGAATATCGGTCGGCGAAAGGTCTAGTGCGGACAAATTCGAAACGGAATACGAAATAGGGTACATTACGGAATCGGAATCGGCGATATGATTTAAGCCGAGTGCGTGACCGATTTCGTGAACGAGCACCTGATAAAACGACTGGTGAGAATGTGACGGTGTAGTGAGAGTAAAGTCCCAATTTTCATCGCTGTCGAAATGAATGTCCACCTGCCGCGATTCGTGTAAATTTGGTTTGAACGTATGCGCGAGAACGTGGCCTATACCGTCGAAATTATACGAACACTGAGTGCCCGTGGACATACGGAAATGATCGTGTTCGCCGAACGATATGATAATGTTCGGTTTCAACGGATTCTGATGAAACGTCAAGTCGCAATGTCTACTCCAGACGTCGAAAGCTTTTTGCGCTATCTGTCTGTACGCGCTTTTTTCGTACATAAACCAAGTCAACGTGTGAGTGTCCCAAATACGACCGGCCGATAGAGAATCGGGTACGTCTACATAACCGCAAAATGTTGACGTGTTGTTGTAGGCTTCGACACGTGACGCCTCAAACGCGAATACCGCCACCACGATGACGGCGACGACCTTCATGTTTAAAATCAACCGCTCGACTGAACGTTGAAGCGCGAAATGCCTACCTAAGTACTAAGTCCTCCACACGTGACGCCAATGAGGTATCTGATTCGTCCTTATATCGTCATCATCACCGTCACCACCACCATCACCACCACCACCACCACCGTTAACGTGTCCGTATTGTTTTTTCACTTCCTTCGCCAGAGCGATCAATTCGTTTTGAAAATTACGATCCATAGCGCGCATTGTATTAGTCAATAGTTTAGCTTCTAAAGCGTAGATAGCTTTATTCAACTGACCGAAATTTACCGCGTCAACGGCATCTACGGCCTTTGGTACATTTGTGATTCTTTTACTATTAGCGTTGAACACATCACCGGTCGGCAGTCGAGTGAGAAAGAGCGTATTTTGCATTAGAAAATCTAAATTGACAGCGTCTTTAGCCAATACAGGTTCCGCTACGTGACCGAGACGCTTATTCTGTAGATGCCAGCTGTTACCGCTTGTAACGCTTATTACGCGATTATCCACGTACGATTTTGTAACGGCATCATTTTTAGCTGTGGGCGTTTTAACGTTACCGATAACCGATCCGCCAGCGTCAAATTTTCCCCCACCACCGTCTTTCACGAGCATATTTTCTTTCGCATACCGGATGTTGACGGCATCCCCGTCCAATTGTGGCATGCCTACATTACGTAATCGAAAATTTTCAAGCGAATAACTGTCGACCAGTTTAATGGGGATTAAAGATTCCAAGTACTCTTTGGTCACGGCGTCGTCCGCCGCTGTCGGTTTAGCTAGACCGCCGAGAGGATTATTTTTCGCGTGATATTTTGCAATCACCGAGTCGAATGTTAAACAACGTTTCTTCATCGTACCCCTATTTACGGCAACTTCGTCGTCGCCGCCGCCGCCATCGTCGTCGGGCGTGTAGACATTACGTAACGCTTTGTGTTTTAAATCGTAATCTCCGTCCTGAGTAAGAGCGAATCCGATCCCGGGTGGTCCTCGGCGTTCCGAATTTCTGCTGCCGTCGCTGCCGCCGCCGCCGCTATAACGTCCAAACTTGTCGACACTCATCGTATCACTGCTCGTATTTTTCTATTTCCCGAACCTTTTATCAGTCCCGCCTCTTTGAGTTCTTCTATAATGGACGCTATCTCGTTGGCGTGACCCGTATGACCGGCATCGTACGACATGAGCAAAAGCCGTAATCTGTCGCACAATTCGTTCGGATCGTCCCAGTACACGTAACCTTGACCTTGTTTAACACGACTCGTCTTCGTCTTCTTCTTATTTTGTTTTGCCGGCGGAAACAGGTATTGTATAACACGTTTGTATTTAACCGAAGTGTGGTTGCGGTTGACCGGCGCGAAGGACTTGTATTTCTGGAGGTGAGCGTTTGTTTGTATACAGATATTTTTGTACGCGGCGGCGTCTTCGGTCGTGTACTCGACGGGATCCCTCATGAATAGTATTTCGTATAGGCCCGGTGTACCTTTGTAGGTTGCGTCATCGATAACAATGTCACCGTCGTCGTTGAACTGTATCGTTTTCGAACCGACCATTATCGAGTCTTCTTCTATTCGCGGTCCGTACAGATTATCGATTTCTCTTTTCCTCGCCGTATCGGTAATCATTTTCAACATGTATTTACGTACTACAGGGTGGTTAAACGTCTTGTTTATCCATTCTATCGATTCGTCACGTCCTTGCGGTGTCGACACATAACTAGCTACATTTTGCTGCCGCTGCGGAGTCACTTTCGGAAGAGCAGCAGCAGGAGATAAAGAAGTAGATCCTGATGATGATGTTTCCGCAATGACTGGCGTATCTAGAAAGCTCGGATATGATGATGATGTTTTTCTTTTCGGTGTCGACACTGCCGACATCAAGGAACGGTCTTCTTCTTCTTCTTCTTCTTCTTCTTCCTCTTGTTTTTCAGTTTTCGTCATAACTGGTAGTAGCGTCTGCGAGGCGTCTTGTATTTTCGTCAACTCTTTGATGATGGGTTTGTACTGTCTTGTCAATTGTACGTCCATATCGGCATCGCCGAATTTCATCTGCATATATTTTCGCTTCAAGGCGTCTTTCAACCGATCGATTTCGAGCGTAGCCAGATCACCGGTTAACGTCATATCGTCGAATGAACAGCTGTACCGGTATGTAGCGTTATTTATATGTTCAGGGCAATTCCAGCGATCTAAAGAAAAGTGGATAGTTTTTCGCGGACAACAGATATTGTATAACGTCACCGGCTGACGCGTACAAAAACTTTTTACCCTCCCAACGCAACCCTCTCAGATAACGGTACATATTGCTATCGAAAAAAGGGATCCGCATAGTTTTACGCGCGTCCGTAAAAACAAAGGTGCGTTTCACGTTGTCACGCCACTCGGGTATTTCGGCTACCAATAGGTGATCGTCTCGCGGCGTATCCTGCATGTACTCTTTCAGCCGAACTAGAGGACGAATCGAAGATGATGAGGCTAATAGATACGAATTCAATAAGAGGAATTCGTCTAAATTCGCACCCGTATAATTACGCCATGTTTCCAATTGTCGCGAGTCGACGACCTTGTAACGGTGACCGTCAAAAGAGAGACCAAAATGCCGGCACTGTTCGACGACGCTCGGCAGGGCGACTTTAAGAAATTCTACCGTAAACATACCTTGCGCTTTGTTGTTCACCGCCTCGAATGCTCTGCCCCGTGTATTGTGAGGCAAAAGCGGCGGCACGGGACCGTATTTTACGTTATAGCTCACGTCAATCATACATCTCGAACTTGTAATCAGTCTGTAGGCTTCCACGGGTTCGCGTATGGGTATACTTCTTTCTGTAATTACCACACATCTGGACGCGTTCGGGAATAAACAGCCGTACTGCAACATGTCCAAATAGACTTGAGTGTACTCGAGGTTACCGTGACCGGGGGTGACTGTACGGTTAAAAAGATCCGGAAACGGTCTGAAACGCGAGAGTAGATTTTGAGGGTGTCGTACTGTACCGTTGAGCATGTGTTCGTTGTAGATTACCAGTTCGAACGGGACTCCGCGTTTTTCACTCTCGCACAGAAATTTCATCCAAATATCCCTGTTGTAGATGCGCGAAGCGCTGGCGATCATCAGAATTACGACAGGCGGGACAGTCTTACTGTAGCCGCCGCGCCTTTTATGGCGCCAACAACGTCTGTTGAATACGTCACCGTGTTTTCCCGATCTGCTACAGTAATTGCCGCAATACCGTTTCCTATCCGCGTAATACCACGCGCACAGGTTCGATTTCGGCGGCTGTCGCCGCGGACGTGTAGACATGTTCTTATACGCGGCTATATCGTTGTACGTGTATATTCTCATTGCAGGTCTTTGAAGAAACGATCGAATCCTATCCTGTACCGGCCCTCTTCTATCTCGCTGTCTTTGTCTATCACCAAGAACTCGTGTTTCTCTTTCCACGCAGCCGCGCAGATATCTTTAAAAACACCGAACGTAACGTCCGTGTTTACGTGATCGTTGTAAATGTGTCTCAAATTGAGTTCGTCCTGTTTAAATACTACCAGCAAGTTGGCGTTGTCGCGCACCAGCTGCTTCGGAATCCTACTGTACGTTTGGCCTAGATAAAATGAGTCTATATTATTGTGACGCCCCATTGTGAAATATTTGCGTATATTATCGTGTCTCTCGCACGCTATATCGTCGAATATCATTACGGAATTCGGTTCGGCCTCGCTGGGGTCGATGACACTTTCGTTTTCTGTACACGGAAATAACCTATACCCGTGTCCTCGGTGAAAACCGTTTCCAATAGTTTGTATTTCGGCTGGTGCAGAGATTTCGAAAATACGTAAACGTTCGCGAATCTCAAACCGTTCGTGTCGAAAAGTAAATTGAACACGACGTTAGTTTTACCGCAATTGGAAGGACCGCATACGATACAACGAATAGTGTCGGGCAAAAGCGAGCTATGACGTTTACTCTTGCCGCCGCCGCCGCCGCCGCCGCCGCCTGCAAAAACGTCGAAATTTGAAATTTGCAATTTTTCACGCGACGTCTCGATACGCATTATCGTTCGATACTGAGCCGCTCGTGTGCGCGCGTGTCTAATAAATAGTAGGCTTTGTCCGAATGTGGCCGCGTGTGGAGACACAGGAAACGGATATCCCGTTTCAAGCGATTAGTTTTCGCTTATCGATCCACGAGTTGTGCGACTTGTCAAAGCCTAACCACTTTACCAGAACTTTGTTCCCTTTCGATCGCAATACTTTTTCCACGAGGTAAACATCGCCCACATTGGTTTTACTTAATTCTTCGGCGTAAAACCCGCCTTTCAGAATCTCGCCTTTCGAGTCTTGTAAAATGTACGTGGTAGGTGCGGTCGGGACTACGGCGTAAATAGAAAACACCTCGTTCGTCCAGTTCGGTAGGTAGCCTTTAGCGAAAGTCTTCTTATACTTGGAAATCCTTACTTTATCGTCCACGTTGAATTTAGTCTTTTCCAAAGTGCCACCACCACCACCACCCTGGCCGTTTACTTTTTTCAAAAGTCGGTTTTCGTGTTTTCGCGTCACAAGAACCGGTTTCATACCGATGGTGCTGTGCACGGTGTTATTGTAAGACCGAACTATCGATTTTAATAAATCTACCCACTCGTATGTGCCGCGAGCCGTAAATTCGCGCCACATTTTCGTTTTCAAAGTACGATTGAGCCGTTCGACTATAGACGCTTTCTTATCCGTATACGTGGTGTAATGGTTTATGCCGTATTTTTCATCAGTTTACCCACGTGGGCGTTGAACCACTCTTTACCCTGATCGGTCTGAAAATGGCGCATGGGGTGTTTTTCGAGTATCGGCTCAAGAGCGGTCGCCACTTCGGCGCTCGTCTTTGTTTTCAACGGAACGGCTATAGCGAATTTCGACAGACAATTTATCATTGTCAGTATATATTTGTAACCGTTGTTGCCCTTAGCGTACGGGATCATTTCCACCAAATCCGCCTGATATAAATCGTCCACACCCTTCAGCGTGACACGACGTGTTTTGAAATTTCTTCGCGCCGGCTTATGCAGCTCATCGGCTATATCACGTCTCACGTTCATACCGACTGACGACTGTCTATCTGAAACAAAGATTTTATACTTTTTTTTATGGAGGGTGGCCCCAACCTTCGCCACCCTCGCGTGGTATCCATTCCAAAAAAATTCCTATTCCTCTGCTGATACCTCCGTTTTTTTTTTACCGTCTTTCTTATTGCACCATACACCTTACGGGTTGTTACACCTCGTCAGAGAGGACATTCACCCTTACGAGCGCGGTCACGCTTCGCCAGAGGGGACATTCACACAAACACACACACTCGTGTTTACGAGAGAATTAACTCTTCGCCAGTGACCTTGCATTCAGCAATAAGAAAGAGGGTAAAAAATATTTTGAAAAAAAGTGTTCTGTCTGTCTGTGCCTCTCTCTCTTACTCTAAACGTTGTTTTTTGCTACGGTGACCGTACGGTAGTGTATCGAAATCACCGCAGCGTTTTCTTTTCGCACCTGTCACCCGAAATATTTTTGATTCGTTCACCGTGATCACTTGATGATCTTTGGTGCGACGAATCCTTTTGTCTGTGACCGTAAGAGTTTCCGGTTGCTTGTCGGAGTCGTCGTCGTCGACGTCGTCGACATTGAGAACCATTCTCTTTAAAGACTCGAAATTTACTATGCCAGACGTGCTGAGATTCAATGTGAGTCCTTTGACCTTGCATACGGTGACCAGTTCGTTGTATTTGGTAGACAAAACTTTGTAACCGTAGACTTTCGGTCCACCGGATACAAATTCTGTAATATACGAACCGGGACCGTACTCCAGGAGTTCGTCCGTCATCTGCCCTAAGTAGTCACCTGTCTCTACCTTGTGTGCACCTTCCAGGTAGAGTACAGAATCAGTGTCGTAGTAAACGGTCTGTCTGTCAAGGGCATCCAGGTGTTCGTACAGTTTAAGTCGAGCCTGAGCAGTCGTGAAAGCGGCGAGTACGACGTTGACCGTCGGAAGTACCTCGCAGACGTCTTCGACGTACTCCCAGTTCACCACGATGGTTTCGTCGTTCACCTCCTGGATATTGTTAACGCGAACGGACGGACTGACCAACATTTTGAACAACTCGGTTGGTTGTCTGACGATCGCGGTCTTTGTCTGGTTTTCTCGCTGGCCGAATTTTCCCCAAAAGGAATTCAACATCAATTTGGCCAGCGAGCGTCGGCCCTCGTTCTTTTCGATTTTCGCCGCTTCCAGTGTCACCCGTTCGGCCGTGAAATAGTCGTCTATGTACTTTTGTCTGTCCTCGTCAGTCTTACACCAGTCGGGGTAGCCGGAAGCTTCTTGTTTTATTTTTAGAAATTTATTGATGAAATCCGTAAATAGACCACCGCCCTGGTCGAAAGACGCCATTTTGTACTGCCACATTTCGAACATTTCCAAAATGACGTATCCCTTGTCCACGGCCTTACGGATTTCGTCCATAGTCCAAGTCCCTGTCAGCGCTCGTCGATCGACGTCGTGGTCGCAGTCGGAGACGTTCAGCGTTTCCGCGCACGTGCGGCACAACACGAACATCAGTTTCTCGTGCATCTTTACCGGCAGCACGGGGTGGTAGAGTTCGCGAGGCGGAAGGACGGTACACTTCAGCAGCCCGTCCGCCTCCATGCCCGCCCTCCTGCAGTCCGCATCGCCTACGTGAATTTTGGGGTGGCCTAAGGGATATCGACCGTACTTGCACACCCACGGGTAAAGGGAGCACACGTCCACGTAGTGGATTTTTTCTCCCTCTTTGCAAGCGTGATAGGTGCGCACGTTACCCGTACGACCGCCGAAGAAAGCGTCTCTAGGATTCAAGGGTGCCGTGGGTTGGAAGGCGAGATGAGGCGGTGCCTTGAACTCGCACTCCCACATCTCCACTACCGAAGAGACCAGACGTGACAGTTTATCGATTTTTGCCTTGGTTCTCTGCAAACGAGCGTCGAGCGTGTCGGACGGATCGTCCTCTAGGGGCTCTTTGCGCCCGTGAGGGAAACAACGTTGGCAGCCGTGCCAGTAGCAGCCGTGGAACTCGTATACGGTGTCCGTGCGGGCGCAATAACCGTCCACTTTCATGCCGGCAATCTGTTTCTCCTGCCGCGACCGGCGTGTTCCAAACGGTAGTCGTCTTCGGCGGTCCGCTCCGCTCTTTTCCTCTACCGAGGCCAGCCATTGCAGAGCGGCGAGCGACTGTTTGTCGGCCAAACGGTAGCCGTTTTTCGGAACTATGCCTATGGTGTCGGCCTTCAGAAAGTTACGTCTGAACGCCACGTTGCACGCGCTGGCGATGGTCACGGCTTCCAGGAACGGGTCCACTTTGCATTCCTGCAGAAACGAAGCGCGGAACTTTATGCACGCTTGCGCCAGTATATCCACGTCCGAATAACAGTATTCGAAAATCTCTTTTGAAAATCGAACACGTATTCGTTGCGCACCTGTTCGTCGTACCATTTGGAAAACTCCTTGTGGTTCTTGTCGAACATGGAGTCGGGGAAGTAGTACTCGCGGCCGGGCATGGGACCTACGTAATTTTGATTGGCCAGAGTGTTGAACAGATGGGGAAATAGCCTTTTTGTTTTCCGGCGGCAGATCGAACGCTTTGGGAGTTTCGAAAGGGCCATAGGCATGTAGTTTAGAGAGTCGATGAATTTCACGTTATCCAACTCCATGAGGATGACCTTGGAACCGCGCGTGATGAGTTTCGGCGTGAATTTCGTCTCTTCGAGCACGTACTTGAAAATAAATTGGTGGTCGAACGCTTGACCGTTGTGAGCGATGACGCACACTTTTTGTACGTCTTGCGCACGTCCATGACGTAGGACATGAACCTGCGGACCGGATCTTTTTGGAAAACGCGCGTTCTGGTACCGCAGTGGGGGCAGTCTTGCGTCAAGCGTATCATACACTCCCAGCAATACTGTTTGGACACGCACAAGGTGACTCGGTGTACGCGAGCCGTGTCCAGAACTTCGTCTTGGCGCGTCTCGAAGTCGAAAAATACGAACAGGAAGTCTCTGATCATAGGCTTACGAGTGTCGACCGTCATGTAGCATTGGTGGTCCGACTGCTTATAGTCTTTGCACACCTTGCAATAAATTTCACCGCAAACGTGCTCGGTTTTCCGTTTTTTAGTTATAATCAGTTTGTTACATTTCGCGCATTCCTGTACAGACTGACAGACATAGCCTTTGTGGGCGATAAAACAATTTTTATTTTTAAAATATCTATTGCAATCGCTGCAATGGATCGCGCTGTCGTCCTTTACGCACGGCGGCGTTCGCTTACAAGCGTTGCACCGCGCCTGGCATCTGTGCTCGTCTCGGGAGTTGTAAGGGGCGTGACAAGTTACACAATAATAACCGCAAGCGAAAGCGGCCGTTAGGCTAGTGATCGTGTTGTAGTGACCGTTGTGAAACATCAAATTTATAGCGTACCGCGCGTTCGGGGCGTCGCCCTCAAAGTACACGCTACGACCGCGGCTGTCGTAATTGTAGACGGTGATTTTATAATCGGTCAGGAATGTTTGGAACCGCTGTAATTCTACCACCCCTGCCCCCACATCCCCTATGTCCACACCTGCGTCGGTCATCAGTTGGCGGGCCGCGATGGTCTGTCTTTTTCGCCTATTTTGTATGATGGCCTTGTAATCTCGGTCTTTGTCCGCATGCGCTTTACCCACTACCAGTGAGCACGGCAAGCACAGTGAATCGTTGTTCTTAATCACCACGATCCCCCTTCTAGCTTTACACTCTTCGGCAAAGTTATTGAAGAGCCCCGGTCTAACACGATAACGCCCGCGACCCAGTGGAACGTTCACTTTGGTGCAATCCACTTTGAAAACGTCACTGGTAGTGAACGTTTCGGCATTGCTTTGAATTATGCCGCCGAAAATATTCCAGAGGACGTCAGCGGTCACTTCCGTTGCCGGTCTAAAAGCTACGTAACCGGGTTCGCGATTTTTAAAGTTCAAACTGGTCAGAGTGAAACCCAAACGATCTTCCTCGGTAGCGTCTTTTGTCATAACGTCCACGAGTTCTGTCAGACCTTGTTTGACCCATTGAATCTCGTCAGCGTCTGAAGGCGGCCGATTGAATTTAAACGTCACTTTGGTCCCGTGCAAACGAAACTTTTTCACATACGTCGACACTTTGGACACTATAAAAGCGGCCATTATTAGAAAAAATTGGTACTGTTTATTATACAAAAAATATTATTTAAGACTTTAATTTTTTTTTTGAAAAACGGTAGTGTTTACCTACTATAAAAAAATATTTTATTTGAAAACGATATTCTTTCGAAAAAGATCTTGTTTACCTAGTACATAAAAAGGTTATTATTTTATGTCAAAAATAGTGTTTATTACATACAAAAAAAATATTATTTAGTAAACGTTATTATTTTAAAGTACAAAGATAGTGTTTATTATTAAAAAGTTATTCTTTTATGAAGACGGCAGTGTTTAGTATGTAATGCTATTAGCAATTACATAAAACTATTCTTTACAAAACTTATAATTAAAACAAAAACACAAGCAATGAGAGAGAGAGATAACAACAGACAGAATAGAATACAACTTACGAGCTGCGATCATTCCAGTGTCTAGCGCAAAAGGCAAATGGGTTTGACGCCCTTGTTACGCCCGTATTTATAACACAATTGTTTATTTCATCATGCCACGGTAGCGTTGGTTGACCTTCACTTTATAAACTACACGTGTCAAATGTAAAACCTACTAGGCGACTGCATTTGCATCACTCCAACGTTGATGCATTAACACCAATCACCATATGTTAACCGCACATTCAGGCTTCGTATTACGGGCAAGGTCATTCACTTTGACGTTAAGGCTGGATACATTGTGTATAAGCGCTGCGTGTTCTGGTTTCCCTATATATACTCGAATTAAAATCTACCCCTGTCATTGTACGTTTTTCAGTTCGCCTAGCTGTGTCGTGTGTGCGCGCTTGTGTTTAGTTTACGTTATTTTTTTTTTTTTAAAAACTGTAAGTATGACATCGTCATCCTCAAAGAGTAGTTCTTCCTGTTCTAATCTGATCGAACGTTTTAATAACGTTAATCCGATAGTCACGGTGCCTATTAGTTCGTTAAATATTGGTACTCCGTTTCCTATACTAGGTGTGAAACAGGTACCGTCAAAATTTGGAACGTCTCTTTTGATTGAATTTAAAAACGAAAACGGCGACTTGAATAGCGCGTTTCTTCCTAAACGATACGCTGATAAGTTTTCCTTATCAGAGTTAGATCAATTAATCGGTAAAATGATGACTGTGATCGCTCATGTTGGGCAACCTGTAACTTTACGTATCCAGTAATTTTTTTTTTTTTTGAATTGTGGTAAATATTAGGTTAGTGATATGTTTTTTTTCAAAATATTTTTTTTCCGATTTGAGGCGATATTAGAACTTATAGTTATATGTATATACTTCGGATAACAATAATAAAAAAAAAGCAGGTCTGAGGCACACTTTTTAGTATTTTTATTTTGTTTATTTGTTGTACAGATTCTGTTGCCGATTGTTTTCTTACAATGACGCACGTTCAATACTGCTGCGAACTGAAATGCTTCGTCGCGCCCGAATGCCAAGTAGACGGGCTAGCGTGCAAAATATGCCAGTGTTTTTCCTTCTGCCATTGCCGTTGCAGAACCGTACAAATGAAATTGAATTTTGCCAGACTGCCTGTGTACAAGATAGGAGTCGACGATTACGCCTGCTGCAGGAAACGATGTACCCGCTTCACGTTTCGCGATTTGGTAGAATGCTGCGCTAGTCGCAAAGACGAAATAGCTTTTTGCAATTGCGTTTTTAAAAATTGTACCAAATCTTTCGAGTGTCAAATCGATAATTGATAATAAAAAATATCATTATTTTACGAAATGTTGTTGTTGTTGTTTCTTTTCCTTATTTTTCACGTAAGACGAGTGAGAGAGAGAGAGAGAGAGAGAGAGAGAGGTCATAGATTGACATTCTTTATATGTTTATATAACGCACCATCCGCGGCCCGGGGCACGTAACACGATGGCGGCGGCCATAGAACGGTGTATGACGCACTATCCACAGGCCCTGGTGCACGTAACACGATGGCGGCGGCCATAGATTGAATTACTTTATATGTTTATATAACACGCCATCCACAGGCCCGGGGCACGTAACACTATGGCGGCGGCCATAGAATGAAGTATTTTATATGTTTATATAACGCACTATCCACCGTCTCAGGGCTGGTTAGGCATGTACCACGATGGCGGCGGAGAGAGAAAGAAAGAGAGAGAGAGAGAGAGAGAGAGAGAGAGGTCATAGATTGACATTATTTATATGTTTATATAACGCACCATCCACAGACCATGGGGCACGTAACACGATGGCTGATGAGGTTAGAGAGAGAGGTGGTCATAGATAGACTTACTTTATATGTTTATATAACGCACTATCCACAGGCCCGGGGCACGTAACACGATGGCGGCGGCCATAGATTAAAGTACTTTATATGTTTATATACCGCGCCATCCACAGGCCCGGGGCACGTAACACGATGGCGGCGGTGGCTACAGAGAGAGGTCATAGATTGACATTATTTATATGTTTATATAACGCACTATCCACAGACCCCGGGCACGTAACACGATGGCGGCGTCCATAGATTGAAGTACTTTATATGTTTATATAACGCGCCATCCACAGGCCAGGGAACGTAACACGATGGCGGCGGCCATAGAATGAAGTACTTTATATGTTTATATAACGCACTATCCACAGACCCTGGGGCACGGATGGCGGCGGCCATAGAATGAAGTACTTTATATGTTTATATAACGCACTATCCACCGTCTCAGGGCGGGCTAGACACGTACCGAGATGACGATTCGATCGGGCAAACACGAGCGGAATCGGTGTTAGTTTCGTATATCTCGAATCGCTCTAATTTCCCAAGACGCTCCCGTGGTACAGTGGTCATAGCGTGCGCCTCACACGCGCAACGTCCCCGGTTCGAGCCTTGCCAGAAACGCGCAACTTTTTCGATTAATTAATATTCACCGGCGGGTCGGGTACGTAACACGATGGCGGCGGCGGCCATAGAATGAAATACTTTATATGTTTATATAACACACTATCCACAGGCCCCGGGTACGTAACACGATGGCGGCGGGTACGCACGACGTCAGCAACGACGGACCGGGCGAGTACCGTGATGTCACCACACACCTACGTTACACCCTACGTCACACCCTACGCCACGCGATAACCCTACGTAACAGCATCGCTCGACCAATCAGAGCGCTGGGATATACTGTCCGGAATCCTACTCATGTCGTATATTAATTGGTGGGCTAGTGCGACCTTTCACAGTTATGGGAAAAATAAATGAACAGTTTTGTAACATTCCTTCATAAATTGGTTTGAAATGAACTGTGAAATATGGAACAATTATAACTTTAATCGTTAGTACATGAACGTAAACGAAATGGATTAGGAAGTTTTTTTGCGAAATAATTGAAGGTAAAAAGCAAACAATTTCTGTAAATAAAACAATTCAAATAATACTACTGGCTGGTATTTAATTGCTATTTATGATGCACTAATATTTCATTCAATTCTGGTATTTTAACGTTACTGTAAATATCATTATAGGAAAATCGCTGCAAAACTATATACGCTTACTATTTCTAGTCAATATGAAATTCTGTTGAAATATACATTAAAGTGATATCTAATATTTGTATGACCTGTTAATTGGCCTTGCTTTATTCTACTTTCGTATTAAAAACTATAACCTATAAAATTAATATATTCAGTATAATGATCTGCCTTCCCTAGTTTCGTCAATTCTACTTTCGTTGACGCGTTTCGGAGAACCTCCATCTTCAAAAACTATATCTATACTCTGTATATTTAGTAAAGATATAGTTTTTGAAGATGAAGGTTCTCCGAAACGCGTCAACGAAAGTAGAATTGACGAAGCTAAGGAAGGCGGATCATTATACTGAACATAGTGGTAATAATCCTAGCAGGAAAGAACAAGAATATAAAAAGAATTATAAAATTAATGGCTGAATTCTAACATTGTACCTTACAGAAATATTTACAAATGAAACCAAATATAACCGGATTTTACATTGCATACCTAAATTAGGCTACAGTATTTACTGGTTACTAAAAGCAGAGTCTTGTATTTAATAATTTTTATATATTAGAACTGGCTCAGATTGTCTAACTATATAAAAATCAAAAATTTCTGGCGGAAAGGATTATTAAATTAGGAATTTAATAAATTATAAATTAAATTATCCTTAATTTAATTAATAGTAATTCAGCCATTAATTTTATAGGTTACAGTTTTAAATACGAAAGTAAAACAAAGTAAGGCCATATTAAAAGGTCATATTTTATTAATAACAGGTTAATTTATTTTTTAGGTTTATAATTATTTTAAATTATGTACTTGTATTTTTTTTTCAGAAGCGCCAGTGTTTTCATATCGTCAGTAAAGCAATCCACGGTTCACTAAATCGCACGCCATCTGCAGAGCTATGTAAGTACTAAAAGCACATAATTTCTCTTTCGCTAAGCTCTAAATCCACACGTGGTTTTGGTTTAACGCTTTAAAGAAAGAAGCTCTTTCAAGAAATAAGCGCTTTAGATGCGTTCTCACAGTACAACCAATTTAAAGGACTTTCACGCACGAATGACTCCCTAACGCTACAAAATGGTTGACACAGGAATCTGTATTGCCTTAGTCACACTTCACTGGGGAACACATGTCATTTCCTGTTTCCCTAATATCCCCTTAGCAACTGACCTTAAACGCCTGCACAACAAGAACTAGGCAATGTGAAAATACAGAGTCACGGCACGCAGCTGTCTCGCTGACGTGATGGAAGTGAATTTCCACTAATACTTTTTTACATTACTTAAGTAATTTTTAAACTTTTCGTATTCATAAACGGCATTAGAATGTGTTTTTTGAAATTTTGAAATCGCTTTGAAAATATAAAAATTAACTCTGACGCCGTTATATTATTTATCTTAGTTTCAACGAAATCTGAAAAAGATTACAAGGTGAAATCTGATTTTTAAAAAATATGTACGAAAAACGATATGAATTTTTGAAGATTTGAAATAGCCGCCATTAAGAATTTGTTGAACACATACACGCACACACACACACACACACACACACACACACACACACACACACACACATATATATATATATATATATATATATATATATATATATATATATATGATTATTTTAAGGTGAAAAGCACATTGAGGCTATTATCGCCTCCTAAATGTAATTTTAAGTGTAAAGTGTTAAAGTTGTAAGTGTAAGTGTGTGTTAGACTCGGGTACCGCAAGGGACGTCTAAGTCCTCTCAATAGGTGCAGTTAGTCTGCGCCCTGCGGGATATATATATATATATATATATGGTGTGTCCCACGAAGAGGTTTACGCATTTTATTCTAAATTTTTTTCTCATTCCTCTATTGATAACTTCGAAACAATACATATTAAAAAAAAGTATGTATAGTTAAAAATGTACTTTATTTAAAAAGAAATAGTATGTGATAATTGCATCTGACGACTGATATTTCTGGAAACAAAATGGCTGCCAAAATAAAGTTTAAATAAAATATAGAACTGATACCGTTATTTTTTTAAAACAAATTTACATTTTTGAATTATTAGGATAATTAAGAAAAACTAATCCCTTAAAATCTCACCCAAAAAATTAGGTTATATTTTTGTTCTATTAAAAACGTAATTTTATAGCTGTTGAATAACTAACAGATTTCAACAATCTGATTTAATACTTCAGTAAAGTGAGATTTTTAAGAGGGAAAGAATTTATTTATTCTGGCCGCCATTTTGTTTCTTCAAACATCAGTCAGATGTAACTCAAAAATACTATATGTGATACTTTCTTTAAATGGTATGAGTAGTTTCAAAATGTTAATGGAGGATTGAGGAAATAATGGAGACTAAAATGCTTTTAAACTTCTTCATGGGACCACTCACTCTCTCTCTCTCTCTCTCTCTCTCTCTCTCTATATATATATATATATATATATATATATATATATATATATATATATATATATATATATATATATATAGAGAGAGAGAGAGAGAGAGCCTCTTCTACCCAATGTTCATTATTTTTATAAACCCTGTCCTGTAAGGTTGAATGAATGAATGACATTCTAGTGTTACTGTTGCATTTTGTCCCTGTATGTATATTCTACCTCATTTCTATAATCCTGAAATGCTCAGTTACAGCGTCCTCCCCTCTACGAATTTCTTCAAAAAGTCTAGGATTTCTAGAGGATTCAAGGTTAGTAGCTCTTCCACTTGTACTGGGTGACTTCCCACTTCATTATTGATATACTTGAAAATGAATGCTCTGCTAATTGCCGTTCAAATTCCTTCCCTAACTCTTGACCCATAACACGATGGTTGTGCCCCAAGTGATCACCTTTTTGATTTACGGTGAGTTTCCACTTATTCTATTTATATATTTACTCGGAAATACATGCTTAGGCTACGTAGGCAAAATGCCCGCCCACACAGAACCCTGCATGCCATGATTAAGACTAAGTTACACTGAGAGGTCTTCAAGGGCTCCGCACGAGTCGCTTTACACATTAAAGTTAGCAGGGTATGTGTGTGTTTGTGTGTGTGTGTGTGTGTGTGTGTGTGTGTGTGTGTGTGTGTGTGTGTGTGTGTGTGTGTTTTGCGATGACAAGAAAAAGGTGGAAAAAATCTTTTATAGACTACCTGGGGTAGGGTACGCACTACTCCAGAGTATGTGGACTCAAATGAAGTTCACACTCAAGTTAAGATATATTGTTACCCACTAAAAAACCACCAAAAGCATCCCTCTTCTGTAAACACACTCCACGGAACCGCCGCCAGGCATTACTTCCTGGCAAGGTGGACTGGCTGACCGAATACTCTTCTACAGCGTTGGCTCTCCTTTCACGATCCTCTGCCCTCAACCTCTTCATGACCACTGCAGCGAATCCCGTAATGGCCCTACAGTTGGCCTCTGAAGCCATCACTGTCGCAACTAGACTTTCCGGTGTAATGATGCCTCGCGGATATGTTTGCAGCTTCATCCTTTCCTCGTCGTATCTCCGACACCGGAAAAAAAAACATGCTCCGCATCTTCTTCCACTGCTGGAAGACAGAGGGGACAAGTTTGTTTCCAGCCTGAAACGGAACAAGTAAGCTCGGAAGCAACCGCGCCCAGTGAAAATCTATGTGAGATAGAAATCCACCTCCTCATGATTCCTGTTGCACCAATCCTGGATATTACATATGCGTTGGTATGTCCATCGTCCATTCGTTGATTCGTCCCACTGACGCTGTTTGTGTGTGTGTAGAGGTCGTGATCACCCTCCTTCGCATTGGTCACTCCGTGTTAACGCATGGATTTCTGATAGAACGCGGGGACCCACCTAAATGCGAGTTATGTAGGGAAACCATCACAATTAAACATATACTGTTCGATTGTGATGGTTTCCAAAATGTGCGTGTTATGTGTCGTCTGAGCAACTGTTTGCAGACGATGTTGGGAGATAGTGCCTCGGCCGTTGACCGGGTTCTATACTTCCTTCATCGTCTGAATGTTTTAAATAAAATTTAATATATATATATATATTTGTTATATCTTGTGTTATTTTATTTATTTATTTTATCTAATAACTTTATATCTGTTATGTTTATGTATACGTTTACGAATTGTTATTAAATTTTATTCATTATTCATTGTTATTTAGTTCTTAAGTGTAATATAGCTATACCTGTTATCTAAATTTTTAATTTATTTTTACTGTTATAGTTTGTTGTTGTTGTTGTTTTTGTTTTCTTTTTACTAAAGTAAAATTATGTTTAATTTTTTTTATACTTTCATTTAGCGTGACGGCGATGATAACCTAAACGGTTTTTCGCCGCAAAAAAAAACGCGCCCGCGCGCGTGTGTGTGTGTGTGTGTTCGTGCGTGCGTGCGCGCGCGCGCGTGTGTGTGTGTGTGTTGAGTAGACGAATAGAGTTAGTACGAGTTAGTAATTGCATAACAGTGTCGGGTAGATAACGTTTGACTAACACCGTAGTTAACCAGATTTTTACGAACAACTGTAAACTCGATTGGGAATCAAGTTTTTGAATGTTAAATGTACAACGAACTTGCACATTTTCTTTCAAACTGAACGTGAGTAAGCGACACAAGGTTAGTCACTTTCGACGGGATAATTCTTTGTTGACCGTTTCAAACCAAGGAGGTGATTACCGTGCCGCCATGTCAACACTTCCATCTTGGCGCTGTTTTATTAATGCGCTACGATTATTCCTCCAGTTCTCCTGACGTGCGTGCATGTCATGCTTTACAAGCGTGGCATGATCGCAAGCACGATTACAAGTATAATACTAGGCCGCGATGACGGTCAAGGCTACAATATACACTGACTTGTTTTCGTTTTTATACGAAGTATTGTAACATAATTAATGCATTCGTGTTATCAGTACGTGTAAATGGCATTGCTTTGTATCGGTAAGATTTACAAGACTAGTAGTTCAAAGAACATGTTGTTTGTCTCCGGGAGAAATATTGGAAGTCAGGGCGTTCATCAGGTCGGCCGCGGGCTGGCGAGGTATTCTTGCGGCTCGAAATGGTGAGAAAGTAACAAGCAAGTTGGTTCTTTAAATTTGGCTTGATTCCTCCAGTTTGTTTGTGCCGCCTCGGTGGCCTAGTTGATAGCGTACTGGGCTTTCACCCCTAGAACCCGGGTTCGATTCCCGGCCAGGTCTTGATATTTTCATACGCTATAAAACAATCCATCATCTGTATTAGCCCACGTGTGCACAATAGTCGGACGTTACAAAAAAAAAAAAAAAAAAATCCTCCCGTTTGCACCCCAGCAAGTTATGACTTTTAGAGCTGTTCCGGGTGTTGGAAGGCTGTTGTATATTGGGTGTCCTAGAGTAACGATATTCGACCTATATTTATAGGCGAAATAATAGCGGTAACCATAATTTATCAGATATATATTTAAAACAATAGAAAGCATGCAAATATTACGATGAAGCTTCAGTGTACAGGATACAACGTGGTGCGCCGGCAGTAATGCCTGGAAAGAAATGTGATAATATTTTAACAGAATAAAGTTAGTCTGCTAAAGTTGTAGTCTCCGCAAGGAATAGTCCGGACATTTACCAGGTTGGCCGCGCGCTGGCGAGCCACCCTTCTGGTTCGGAATGGCGAGCAGGAAGTTCGTGTCTTCTTTAAAGTTGGCCGGATTCCTCCTATTTCCTTCTCAACAATTGGTGGAGGTACGTCCACACTTTGTGCTATGAGGGACATTAACGGCAAGGAAAAAGCAACGGAGTAACTGCGGCTAGAACTAAACACCTTAAGGTGCGCAGTTCATAGACGTACCAGACTGATCGGTACTTTACCACATATCACCGAGTCCACTTCGTCGTATATTTGTTTTGTTATAAGTGATCCTCTTCGATATTCTGCCCAACAACGATTTTTGTATTTGTGTTTGACAAGAACCATAATTCCTCAGAAATCCATTATTAAAACCGGAGAAAGAACGCGCCAATGAGGATGAAGCTATTGTGTACGAGAGATGCAACGTGGTACGCCGGTAGTATTTTCTAGACGGAAATATAATAATCTACCGTACATTAGACCCGATAAACGCGAGAACCAATCAGAAGCGAGTATTGGTTGACGGCAGAATTGTAAACTTGGTGTCGTAAGCTGTTTGAAAGCCGGGTGAGAACTTTATGAATTTAGAGTGGATATTATTCGATGTTAGCGGAAGTAGGTTGTGTAACTCAGTGCCTGTGTTGTTTAGGCACAATAGACCTCGCGGTGTATTTCTAATTAACTGCCTGGCAGTCGCTCCAAGACAGCGTTCTGACGCGTTTCTAAATGTTACTGAACTAACAAATTGGAAATTTTAACTACACTTGTCATCGTTAGATCGAATGCCGCCATCTTGAAACGGAAGGTATTAAAAATGGATCTTACATATACGCCGTTCGGGCTTTATACAAGGTACTTTTGTCGGGCAATGCGCTTGGATAAAACTGCGTGACCAATACACACACACACACACACACACACACACACACACACACACACACACACACACACACACACACACACACCACACACACACACACACACACACACACACACACACACACACACACACACACACACACACACACACACACACACACACACACACACACACACACACACACACACACACACACACACACACACACACACACACACACACACACACACACACACACACACACACACACACACACACACACACACACACACACACACACACACACACCACACACACACACACACACCACACACACACACACACACACACACACACACACACACACACACACACACACACACACACACACACACACACACACACACACACACACACACACACACACACACACACACACACACACACACACACACACACACACACACACACACACACACACACACACACACACACACACACACACACACACACACACACACACACACACACACACACACACACACACACACACACACACACACACACACACACACACACACACACACACACACACACACACACACACACACACACACACACACACACACACACACACACACACACACACACACACACACACACACACACACACACACACACACACACCACACACACACACACACACACACACACACACACACACACACACACACACACACACACACACACACACAAACTAAATACTTATAACAGAGATTTTGTTCTGAGAGTTACCTGTACAAAAACCATAAATGGAAAACAAGTTCTCGCTATTCTTTAATTCGTTAGCCTTTCCGAAGTTAATTTCCCTGCTCAATTTACACGGTCATACGTTGAAGCAAAGAAAAAAGCGCAACACGCAGCTTCAAAATGTCAAAAACAGTACAAAGTGTCCCCGCGAGAGTGCAGCACAATGCAGGCTTGTGTACCAAAACAGCTGAATGCTAGAAAAACATTACTGAAATTAATTAATTTCAAGAGAAATAACTAGTGACCGATACAGTTTTGGAAGTAGAATCCTATTTTAATATGTAAATGTTATTAAATAAAAGACTGCTTTTAGTAAACAATAATTATTGTAGCGTAATTTAAGTTAGAAGACAAGCATTAATTTTATAGGTTATAGTTTTAAATAAGAAAGTAGAACAAAATAAGGCCTATTATAATAAATAACCTAAATATAATGAATTACATTGCTTTATTAACAGGTCATACAAGTACTAAATATAACTATAACGTCTGTTTTAACGGTTGCCCGCAGGGGGGTGCAGACTAACTGTACCTATTGAGAGGATTTAGACGTCCCTCGCGGTACTCGAGTCTAACACCTACAACACTACACTACGACTTTAACACTTTACACTGACACTTACATTTAGGGCGGCGATAATAGCCTCAATGTGCTTTTCGCCTTAAAATAACAATAATAAAAATATTTTAACGGTAGGTCATTGATTGACAAGAAATAATAGGCCTAAATGGTTTTGCAATGATTTTACTTACAAAGATATGTACAGTAATCTTAAAATACAAGTCTTGAATTAAAGATTAGTGTACTATAGCAATAAAATGCCAACAAGTAATATAATTTGAATTATTTTGTTTAAAGAATTAATGCTATTTTAGGTTAAATTACGGATAGCGATTTCATAAAAAAACCGTCGTAACCTGTTTTCCTTTTCGTTTGTGTACCAACAAGGAAAGTTATTGCCACATATTTCACAGGTCTTGTATATTTCATAGTTTATAAAGAGGTGCTATAAAACTGTTCAACTTCTTTTTGTACATTATTCCCATTAACTGCGAAAGGTAGCTCGGGTTCATTAGTAATAAATTAAAACCATGAAAAACAATTACAATTTAAATAAATTTTATTTTGTGTTCGAACCAGCGTAGGAAAGTTTACACTAAAGACATAACTGTTAATTGGATTGTTTAAGTTTTTTTTTCAATTTGCACGCCCGTTTTTTGCAAATCACATTTTACACAACTTGGAGTCCGGGTCGGGTATTTTTGCAGAAATAAACTTGAAGTCAAGTTGCAGCTTTGTTTTTGTAGTTTATAAAAGTTCTACCTTTGCTCGTTTACCGACCTCGGCCTTGCTTGATTATTGATTTGGAGGGGGGGTTCGCTGGCCGATACGTTTGTCGCCCTTTGTTTTTAAGCTTTCAAGTACGTGGAGTAAAAAAAGTGAATAGCTGGGAAAACCAGCCAGTGTTTTACTAATCGTTATTGAAATCGAAGGTTACTTTGCGAAAATTGTTTGAAAGTAGATTTGTGAAATCGATTTCTGTTATTTAATTTTAGATATAGGAAGTAATAGTCAATAAATGTAAAATATACGAGATTGGTTATGTTTGTAAAAACAATTCGCGTGCTTACAATATTGTTCGTATATCGGCCCTGGTTATTAGGATTTCTTTATCGTTGGTCGGGTCCGCTATTAATGGGTAGATTATTAGTCAACACCAGGTAAGATGGGACAACCTTCATGGGCATTCCCATAGTAAACGTCTCTTAAGCAAAGTTCCTTTTGGAGGACTCAAAGGGGCAGCAGATGTCTTGTGCAGGCACAACTCAGGAGGATCATAACAGGGCACTGTGGTCTGAGAGTGCACATGAACAGGATATGTATGTACCACGGAGAAACCGTGTGTAGGTTGTGCAGGAAGGAGGAGGAAACTGCAGGTCACATAATTTATGATTATAAGGCTCTTGCTAGTAGGAGACTAAGGGTCTTTGGTTTCCAAGACCATAGGGATCTTCAGCAGAGTGAGCTAGTCAGTAGGTTGTTGGAACTTATTAAGGGCACCAATCTGCTGAACTAGGTATTTTAAGAGGTTATGTTGCACAATAGGTCAGTCGATCGCAGTGCCTGGGGTTGAATTATCCCTTCCTCTAGTATCTAATCTAATCTAATCGGTCCTGGCTGCAAGCTGTATCCGCTACTGTTAGGCAATCTTATAAACACGCAACTGTCTCGCCGACATGAATGACCTTCTAAGGTTACTATTGCATTACAACCTTGCAGATCTATTGTGTCCCTTTCTATATTCATGAGATGCCCAGTTACAGCGTCTTCTCGAGAATTAATCTTTTCGGGTAGTCTGGGACTCGGTGGTCGATCTGCCTAAAGCACCGGTACCAGCAGTTACTCCCGTTGCTTTTCCCTTACTGTTAACGCTGATCCCTTATCCCATTAGTCTAACGGCAATACAGTATAAACGTTAGGGAAAATTTTTTTATAAAGTATATGATTTTTGGAGAGAATTTAAGGTGCGTAACTCACCCTATTAATGACGCTTATAACAGAGGTTTTGCCCCATTTGGGTAGCGCTCCTTCTTACTCATGAGTAGCTAGGGAAATTATGCACGCTTACACGACTGGTAGGTACGCTGGGAGGTTGCCAAATATCCCAGGGCTCCGTTTGATACACTATTTTTTTTCTTTTCTTTTTGTTAAGGCGAAAAGCACATTGAGGCTATTATCGCATCCCTAAATGTAAGTGTGAGTGTAAAGTGTTAAAATCGTAAGTGTAGTGTTGTAAGTGTAAGTGTGTGTTAGACTCAGGTACCGCGAGGTACGTCTAAATCCTCTCAATACCTGCAGCTAGTCTGCACTCCCTTGCGGATTGATACACTATTAGACCGGTGTCTTTCCCTGTATCAGCACGGGTCGCTTTACACTTGAGAGTTAGCCAAGCTATGTAGAGTAGTGTATGTGTGTGTTTTGAGTAGATGAACGAGAGTAGTATGAGCTAGAGATACGATTGGATCGCTAAACTCGCCAGCTACTTACTCCGCAGTTTCGCCAACATAATAGAACCTAAATTTAAAAAAAAATGGGATATAAAAGTACTATACTGAATAAAATTCGCTCATCATTTTTAAAATGACGAAATTTCAAATCTACATCTGATCCTCCACTGTCTCGCTGAAGGAAGCAAATTTCCAAAAGTAACAAAAATTTGAAAAAAAATTACATTTTAATTCATGAGTATTTTTGTATTCTTCTTCTTTTTGTTTCACCCTCTTTGGGGTACGCTGAATCAATCATTTCTTGCGCGCTGTACTTTTCTTTGTTCCCAGTAGCTCTTCATTCTTTCCGATCTTCTCTTCCTCTCCTCTTCCGAAATGACAGGTTTAGGTCTTATTTTGGTTTTATCTTGGAATCTTATTATTTCGTCCTTGGTACTTATCTTAGCAGTTTGGTCAAGCAGTGAATTTTCTGTAATTTTTAAGTCTATTAGGTCTTTTTCAATTTCTTTAAACCAGTTCGGTTTTGTTTTACGATTATGGAAAAAATCAAACACCTGTTTCGTCAATCTATTGGAGTTCATTCTAAGAAGATGGCCGTAAAAATTTATTCTCCTTTTTCTCATAGTATCTGACAGTTTTTCAATTTTCTTATAGAGAGCTTCATTTCTTATATATACAACCTTATTATCCTGAAATTTTGTTCCTATAATTTTTCTTAAGATTTTCCTTTCCGTTATTTCAAGTTTTTTTATTCTATAATATAAATAGAAAAATAAAAACACTAATTATCGTAAAATGTATGACATTATACTTTATTTTTTGCAATCTTATAAAATCTGAACAAAGTAACAAACGTTTTAAATTTTATCGAATGTTTCATATGATTACGGTGTATCACAAGTTCAAATAAGTGCAACATACAAATTTATAATTTTGTTAGAGCTTTTAAACGGCCGCCATTTTACTTTGTGCAACGGATATTTCATGCAAAACTTTACAATGTTTGTTATGTATAATATTTTTAACGACCCCTCAAACAATGAGCTATAAGTCAGGGTTCGACGCTCATTTCAAGGTATCGGGTCTAGATTTTACCATAACGGCCGTGCCAGTTTTTTAATAAAACTGTTAGTGCAACACTCACCTGTATACTGGTTTGACGTCATTCTGATACCAGACTACCAAGAGAACGCTGTCATTGGTTAGAGGCGGGGTGGTGTCACAAGGCAGTCGAGCTGATCCATTCAATATAGCCTGAACTTCAATGGCTGGCCCTGAAATCGTAAGCATTGATTTTGTAATTATCTTTACAAAAGAATGTCAAACTAATAACTTTACACACAGGTATAGTTTACTTAATAAAATTATTATTTTTAATTTATCATTAGAAATGTGATTTTTCATTATTTTTTCAATCACAATAGTTTTGAAATACGTAATATCGATTAGGTGTGTTTCCTAAATTATGAATAAGACGTAGAGATTATGGGGTTTTACAACCCTTGGTACTGCGATTAAAAGACCTAATAAACAACTAAGCCTCTTCTATAGACTTGTGCCTTTAATGAGTGTCAGCAATATTGACTAGCGATCGGAAATTATTTGCAAACGTGTGATTCATCAATGATATTTCAAAATCACAGTTCAACCTGTGATTGGAATAACAGGTTTTAATCGTGATTTCACTGACTGATCCGTGGCTCTAATCTACCGTTTGACGTCCACATTTTGAGTTTAGTGATGGAAGTGATATATGGAAACCTGTGATTCAGTCAGTGATATTTCAAAATCACAGTTCGAATTGTGATTAATCCAAATAGAATAGAAGGTCTTAACTGCGATTTCACTGACTGATTCGTGGTACTAATCTACCGTTTCACGTTCACATTTTGAGTTTAGTGATGGGAAGTGATACATGCAAATCTGTGATTCAGTCAGTGATATTTCAAAATCACAGTTTGAATTGTGATTGGTCCAACTAGAATAACATGTTTTAACAATTTAACTGACTGTATCGTGGCATTATTCTACCGTTTCACATTTTGAGTTTAGTGGTATATGAAAACCTGTGATTCAGTCAATGATATTTCAAATTCACAGTTTGACCTGCGATTGATCCAAATAGAATAGCACGTCTTAACTGTTATATCACTGACTGATTCGTGACACAAATCTACCGTTTCACGTTCACATTTTGAATTTAGTGATATATGCAAACCTGTTATTCAGTCAGTGATATTTCAAAAATCACTGTTCGACCTGTGATTAATCTACCAGCAACAAGGAAAACTAAACAACGTACATTTAGTGTGATTGTGATTTGATTCATTGAATCACTTTTCACGTTCACACTTTCAGTTGTGTAGTGATGAGAAATGATATACAGACCTGTGATTCAGTCACTGATATTTCAAAATCACAGTTCGAATTGTGATTGGTCCAACTAGAATAGAAGGTCTTAACTGCGATTTCACCGACTGATTCGTGGTACTAATCTACCGTTTCACGTTCACATTTTGAGTTTAGTGATGGGAAGTGATACATGCAAATCTGTGATTCAGTCAGTGATATTTCAAAATCACAGTTTGAATTGTGATTGGTCCAACTAGAATAACATGTTTTAACAATTTAACTGAATGTATCGTGGCATTATTCTACCGTTTCACATTTTGAATTTAGTGATATATGCAAACCTGTTATTCATTCAGTGATATTTCAACATCACAGTTCGACCTGTGATTGATCCAAATAATAGAATAGCACGTCTTAACTGTGATATCACTGACTGATTCGTGACACAAATCTACCGTTTCACGTTCACATTTTGAATTTAGTGTTATATGCAAACCTGTTATTCAGTCAGTGATATTTCAACATCACAGTTCGACCTGCGATTGATCCAAATAGAATAGCACGTCTTAACTGTGATTTCACTGACTGATTCGTGGCACTAATCTACCGTTTCACGTTCACATTTTGAATTTAGTGATATATGCAAACCTGTTATTCATTCAGTGATATTTCAACATCACAGTTCGACCTGTGATTAATCCAAATAGAATAGCACGTCTTAACTGTGATGTCACTGACTGATTCGTGACACAAATCTACCGTTTCACGTTCACATTTTGAATTTAGTGATATATGCAAACTTGTTATTCAGTCAGTGATATTTCAACATCACAGTTCGACCTGTGATTGATCCAAATAGAATAGCACGTCTTAACTGTGATATCACTGACTGATTCGTGACACAAATCTACCGTTTCACGTTTACATTTTGAATTTAGTGATATATGCAAACCTATTATTCATTCAGTGATATTTCAACATCACAGTTCGACCTGCGATTGATCCAAATAGAATAGCACGTCTTAACTGTGATGTCACTGACTGATTCGTGACACAAATCTGCCGTTTCACGTTCACATTTTGAATTTAGTGATATATGCAAACCTGTTATTCAGTCAGTGATATTTCAAAAATCACTGTTCGACCTGTGATTAATCTACCAGCAACAAGGAAAACTAAACAACGTACATTTAGTGTGATTGTGATTTGAATCATTGAATCATTTTTCACGTTCACACTTTCAGTTGTGTAGTGATGAGAAATGATATGCAAACCAATGATTCAGTCACTGATATTTCAAAATTACAGCTTAACCTGTGATTGATCCAACAGGAATAGCAGATCGTAACTGTGATTTCACTAACTGATTCGTGGCACTAATTTGCCGGCAATAAGGAGAACTAAATAATGTACTTTTAGTGTGATTGTTATTTAACTCATTAAGTCACTTTGATGTTCAGATTTTGAGTTGTGTAGTTATGGCAAATGATATGCAAGTCTATGATTCAGTCACTGATTTCAAAATCACAGTTCATCCTGTGATTGTTTCAACTAGTACGGCAGATCGTAACTGTGATTTCACTAACTGATTCGTGGATCTAATCTACGAGCTACAAAAAAAAAAATTAAATGTACAGTTAGTGTGATTGTGATTTGTCTTAGTTACATTTCACGTTCACATTTTGAGTTGTACAATGCTGTTACAGGTCGTGATCACGTGACCAGAGTCTATTGACTCTACATTACATTACAGAGGCGTCAGTTTGTTTTTACAGAGGCGTCACAATTTAAAATATTTCCTTTATAGCATAGTTTCTTCCACGCATTATGTACTGTCGAATATTTTACCCTAAAGATGCCAAATAAGGAAAAGAAACCGCTGTTATATTTTTAAAATCGGTACTTGCCGAATTGTGGTTAAGTGCCAGCACATTTCACATAAAATTCTTACATTATGGTTAATGGAAATTGCTAATGATATTTCAACCAAATGGAATCACACGTTCCAAAAATAGCACAAGCTTTTTAGCCGTTACTGATGCTGATATAAGCCTTATGTACTAGATTTGTTTTTTAATGATACTGTGTCGGTTAATTCGGACTCCAGGTTGAACGAGATTCGGATAATGGCGTCTGCTGTAGTGTACATGAATTTTTTTGTCGGACATAATTTCTAAAAGTATTTCAAGTTAACAGGTTTGCATTAAATGGAGCGCATAGTTGGGAGTGAAGTGCTTTCAAACGTCTGTATATAACAAAGCATCAGCAAACACAATACTACCACTGCAAGCGGGGGTTTGGTGTTGGGGAGGGGTTACTCAATGAAAAACAATTACGTGCTCCACATTACTACGTGCTTCGCGCTCCAGCGTGGTTTGTATTTCGAGTTACCTCGCATCTGCGGGTTTTGTCGCGTTACTTATTCAAAAATTATCAAGCACCCAGCTGTCGCGTAAGTGTACTGCTTGTTCATAGCAGAATTGTACTAGATGTACATTTTTAGTTAATTGCTTGGCCACCACTTCACGACAGCGCTGCGACGCGCTCGTAAACTTTTCCGCCAAAATTAACCGGATACCGTAATATTTACGGAAAACTATTTCGAGGTTTATGATGAATTTTACGGTCTTTCCTTACGAAGTGGACAGAATTATTACAGGTCTTGCCGTTCAGCCAATCGGGAAATACCAACTACGTACGTCTTCGTTAAATCAGAGGTCGCCATCTTGAAACGGAAGTGAGTGGGGGAAAACTTATATATATATACGTAGTGCCGGTTTTATGCAAAGTGCCATCGAATTGAATTTCAAAACAATCAGTCAATACGTTTGGCCCAAACTACGTAACACGCAGAAAAAAAAACGCCGAAAGGTCGAGCAGAAAAAGACTTCTCTTCGCACTGTCAGTAATTGTGCAGTGCAGAAAGTATTATAATTTGTGAGTATCCACTGGAAAAAGGGTTATTGAAGTTATGAGTTATCCCGGTATCTTAAAACGAAAGTCAAACATTTTATATGTGTATATCGCTTTTTGAGTGCGTACGTGCGTGCGCGCGTGAGTGCGTGTTTTAGTGTTAGTGTTTGTTTGTGTGTTGTGTGTGTGTGTGTGTGTGTGTGTGTGTGTGTGTGTGTGTGTGTGTGTGTGTGTGTGTGTTGTGTTGTGTTTGTGTGTTCGTATGTGTGTGTGTGTTTGTGTATTTTAGTGTGTGTGTGTGTGTGTGTGTGTGTGTTTTAGTGTGTGTGTGTGTAGCTATATATATATATATATATATATATATATATATATATATATATATATGTGTGTGTGTGTGTGTGTGTGTGTGTGTGTGTGTGTGTGTGTGTTTATCAGCACTTACATGTTTGCAATAGTTTCACAGTTAAGTAAAACTTGGAACGAAAATGTGTTTTGGAGACAACTTATTGTTTATATATAACACATATACACACATACATTACATACACACACACACACACACACACACATATATATATATATATATATATATATATATATATATATATATATATATGTGTGTGTGTGTGTGTGTGTGTGTGTGTGTGTGTGTGTGTGTGTGTGTGTGTGTGTGTGTGTGTGTGTGTATGTATAAGTTTAAAATAATGCGTATTTTTCCATTAGAAATTCGCTAAAAAAAAATCGTAATTTCCTTATCTTACTCATCTTTTCGATAAACCTTTTTCAGCTG
This sequence comes from Callitettix versicolor, assembly GCA_022606455.1. Taxonomy (NCBI): domain Eukaryota; kingdom Metazoa; phylum Arthropoda; class Insecta; order Hemiptera; family Cercopidae; genus Callitettix; species Callitettix versicolor. Next base: position 8,198,005 of record CM040188.1, on the reverse strand, counting down.
TGGTAATCAGCATTAAAACCTGTATAAAATGTCATTTTTAATTTTCAAAATCGGGTTAAATAAAATCTTTTTTGACGGCGGTCAGAATTCTTTTTTGTACTTTCAACGTAACATGAAAGGTTAAAGTGTTAATAAACGCACGTCTTATGGCAGATAAAGATGGTGAAATTTGAATTTGAAAATGGGTAAGATAGGGATAAATACTTTCGGAAATTTGCCTCTATCGCGTCAGCGAAACGACTGCATACCGTGATTGTTTGAATAAAACACTGAAAAAGTAATATTTGGTTATGTTTCATTTGTTAACTTTGGAAATGTGCGGTTGTTTGTAACATTATTTTGTTTTCATTTTGGGTTCGTGCGTCACACAAAACTCATCAGTTTATGGGTACCGAATATCCATGAAGCGGCCATCCATGAAACGGTAAGACCCTGATCCGTGACCTTGAATTGAGCGCAAATCCAAACGTATGAGCAGTTTTTAAGATATTGTTATTATTTTTTTTAATCGATATAAATAACAGGCGTTAAAAACTCATATACCAGGAGTTTGTCTAGAAAAGCGTGACTAACGATTTGGGACATTTTAATGTTTTCTGAAGTTACTCGTTTTTGTAAACGCTTCGGCGTTTTTGACAGAATAACGATATTTTCAAAATAATAACAATTGTAAAGAACCGCTTTGGGTAGTTGTAAATAACTATGAATATACAGGATTTTAGCTCTTTATTGTAAAATTAGTTACTAAGGTAAGTCACTAAGATTTGTTTAAATGTATGTATATCGCAAAAAATCTGCGTTTAAATAAACAGCCGGAAATAAAAACAGTTGTATGTGCTGCATTCTGTGGTGAACTTTATGAACTATTTCGGTTAATAAATCATTTGATAAAATATTCTACACGAAATGAAATATTCTACTTTGAAATGAAGCGAAGATCTAAGGCAGGGGTCTCCAAACTTTCCAGCCTTAGGGCCATACTGATTACTCCAGTAAGTTCCGAGGGCCAAAACCATATTATCATTGTTGCCGGTGGTAAAAAGTGAAATAGTCCACTGATGAAAAAAAAAGTCCGAAAAAGTACGCAACGTTTAAAAAAGGCTGCAAATATTCAGCCACACAACTGAGACTGAGTTTCCTATCGATTTTGCAATCGAAACTTTGAGTGCTTTGAAAATAAATTTTGATACTCGTTTCTCGGACTTTGATGCCATTGCGAATCAAATTAAGATTTTTCAGAATCCTTTTGATACTGACATTGAAACCCTAGCCCCGGAACTTCAAATGGAAATGATTGATCTACAGTGCAGTGATATAATTAAGAACAAATATCAAAACTCATCTTTGTTGGAATTTTATAAGAGTCTTCCACTGATACAATTTGATAATTTGCTCGTGGGATGTTTTCTGTTTTTGGTACTACTTATTTGTGTGAGAAGACCTTCTCCAAAATGAAGTACACAAAAAATGTTTACAGACCTAAATTAACTGATGAGCATCTTAAATCTCTTTTAATAATTGGTACAAGTAAAATTAGTCCACAACTACAAACTATTGTCAGTGGAAAATCTCAATTACATAAATCTCATTAGTATTTCATATGTCATTATGCTTGTTATAAGTTATGTTTTTATTTAAAATGTATAAAATGTTAGTTGGATTCATTTCAATAATTTGTTAGTTATTATATACTGAAGTTAAATTTTCTGCATATTATACATGTCTTTACTCATTACAATTCTGTGTTTCTTTATCCAACTTATCACAAAAACAATAACAATAAGCCTACAACAATGTTATGAGTAGTTAGCCCATGACCATATCAATGTAGATGTCATATTAATAATTATTCAACATAAAATTAGAATACTTCAGTAAACTGAATTTAATTTGCTGTAAAAAATATGTTCTCTAAAAGGAGTTTTCAAGTATGCTAGCTCTCCGCGGGCCGGATGTGGCCCTCGGGCCGTAGTTTGGAGACCCCTGATCTAAGGGAATATTATAGTCTGATGCATAACTATCTATCATTACAGACAATTCGGTGGTCAAAGATTGTTTGCGTTATATTTTACTCGAACGTTTAAAATGCAAATAAACATTATGATGGTGAAATCAAACAGGTCTACTGTTGAAATTTTTTAAACATTTTCCTTACGTTTTATCATTCAAAGTTGTAAGTTTTTTTTCTAAATTCCGTTCCAAAATTAACGCGAGACAGATGCGTGCCGCGTTAATATTAAAGTCACAGTCCACGTAGGACACGCTAACAAATACAAATCCATTAGAAGACCTAATACGCTACAGGCTAATATAGGCTAAGACCGCATCAGCAATAGGCTAATATATTCTGCTTACGTTACGTTTGTAAAACACTGCCATTGCAAGGCAGGTAAGCCTTTTAATGCCGTTAATCCAATACGGCTAAGGCCTAAAGGCGATTACCGTCGGCGAAGATGTATGTTCAGAATCCTTAATACCACGGGGCGAGGCACGTGCGTGATGTTGTGACGCATCGGTCAAGCGGGGTCGTTTTCAGCCTGATTATGAAAGTAAACATTTCATAGAAACAGCGAATTAAAAAAAAATCAATCTCAACGATAGATGATATTCTTGTAATCAAATAAACGTACAAAGAGCTTTCACTTTTTTTTTGAAATATTTAGTTTTAATTTATGCGCATTTTACAACAGAATAATCGTGTCACGCTGACGTGATGGAAGCGATTTTCCAAAAGTATTTTTCTTTATCTTACCATTTTTTTTTAAATTCCGATTTCACTGTCGTGACCAGTATTAAAAACTGCACGTTAAGATTTTAAACTTAACAAATTACACTGAAAATAAAACCAGACCGCCGTCAAAACATTTCTTTAACGGATTTGTGAAAATTCAAAATGCTAATTTATACAGCTTTTAACGCTGATTACGATGTTAAAATCAGATATTTAAAAAGTAGATAAAAAGGTTTTATGGTCTTAAAAAATTTAATTGCCGCCATTTTGAAACTGTTGGACAATTTTGCTGGTTGAAAAATCTATTACCGTAACAGTTTGATGTGTGTCAAGTGTGAATCAAAAAGTGACGCGCGCGTGTGTATTTGTGTGTGGTGGGCAAAAGTCGTTCAACAGTTTCGAAATGGCGTACATTTCAAACACTTAAGAATGTATAATTTTATTCAACATTTGATTTTAACATGATTAAATAGTGGTTGAAAACTTATTAATTAAACATTTTGAATTTTCGAAAGCTGTTGAAAGTCATGGTTTTGACTGATGTCGAGATTTACTTTTGTATTGTCTATGTAAGGCGTTTATTTAAAACGCCAATTATATGCAGATAATAATTTTGATGGTGGTATCAGTTTCAGAAATGCTAAGATGATGACAAATATTTTTAAACGTTCGCTTCTACGTCAAAAACACAGTTGCGTTTCGCAATTATTTTTTGTTTTATTGGTGTTTTATTAAGTCACTATGGGTTTTCTCCGGGTGGAATTTTTCAATCGATTTTTAAAATAACTTCCCGATGAGCTATA
>CM040188.1:8179471-8189471 GCA_022606455.1 Callitettix versicolor | reverse complement strand
GGGGGGGTGTTACGCCCTAGTTTCACTGTTTGGCCGGCAGTTCAGCGCCATTGCTGTCGATATTAAAACTATGGACTAAAAATAAACTGAGCTGAATAACGGTTTTAATGGGATAACTTTAAATACTTTATAGATATATAATTCCCGTGGGAATATTGTATGTGATTTATAAAACCAGCTTTTGTGGAAAACTTGTGGATTTATAAATGAACAATGTTACCTCTGTAATAAAACCTGTCGATTTTTACGAGTCCACTGTACAGAGGATTTTTGTAGAGGACGTCACGTGATTAACGCTTCGCGATTTATCCTATTTGAGAATAGATGGGAAACCTTCCAGTGATCAATAACGAATGACTTTTACGTAGATGAACACAAAACAAAAATTTTATCAAAACGTTTATCGCACACCGTAACAAGGATAAAACCGGGCAATTCACAAAAATAAAAACGTACAAAGCCCCGCTAATGAAGTAAGACCGAACATCATGTTTTAGGCCTCGTTTTGATGTTGGATTCTGTGGGACGCGTGATGCGAGGAAGATGTTTATAGTAATATACAACAGTATATTGGCGCGTCGTATGTTTCAATTTAATTAATTGTAACTAAGAATTACTGAATTTCCGCCGGGATCGAACCGAAGGCCTTATACATGATAACCACTACACTACGGAAACTGCGAAGAAGTTTGACCGTTTTAAATATATGAAATGAATTGTTAATTTAATTTTGGTAGTTATATTAAAAATCAGTTGTTCTATAATAATTCGTAACGGTCAGCTGATTTTATTGAACAGCTTATAGGTTATAATAAGTTCCAGGTTGTGTTGTTAAAAACTAAGTATGTTAATTTGTCGTGTTTTCGAACAAATTATCGGAATTAAAATAGAAAAGGAAGAAAAAACATGATAGATAATTTTTATTTTTAATTCAGTAATAGGAATTTCTTTTTTTTTATCATCTATCGTCTATATTTTATGCCAGTAAGAATAATAAGAACGAAGAATCGAAGATAGTAAAAACTAATGGCGGTAACTGTAGTGTTAAGCGTATGGCCTTGAGATGCGTAGTGTACAGACGCATTAAACTAACCACCTCGGACTCCGGCGGGGGAAGCTGAAGTGAACAGCTGATAACCTTAGCAATCCCACCTTATTCCGAGCTCATACTATTTTCATTCATCTACTCAATACAAACACGTTCACTATTCTACATAACTACTGGGTGCTAAGTAAAAAGTGTAAAGCAACCAGTGCTGATGGAAGGAATGACACTGGCTTAATGGTGTATCAAACGGAGCCCTGGGAGACATGACGACCTCTCCAATATACCTTAGAGTATGCAGGGCTCTGTACGGGTGGACCTCATTTCCCTAGCTACTTGTGGGTGTTTCCAAAAATAAGAACTCAGAATGAGCGGGACCTCACCTCACAATAATAAGGAACTGGGAAGTCACCAATTAGAATTGAGTGAGCTACCCACCTTGAATCCTCTCCAAATTGTAGACTTTATAAAGTGACGAGGACTAGAGAAGGCACTGTAACTGAGCATTTCAGACATATAGGAAGTTTTCACAATAGATATGAAAAGGTCAAGGTGTAATAGTAACACTTTCACTATAAGGTCATTCATTCATTCGTTCGTTTGTTCATTCATTCATTTATTCATTCGTTCGTTCATTCTATCGTTCATTCATTCATTCCACCATTCAAACATTCCTCATTCATTCGTTCGTTCATTTAATCATTCATTCATTCATTCCTTCATTCAATCATTCGTTCGTTCATTCATTCATTCCACCATTCAATCATTCGTTCATTAATTCCTTCATTCTTTCGTACGTTCATTCATTCTACCATTTATGACTATCGGGTCTTTACGACCATATAACTTCTAACTGACAAATAAAAGAAGTAAACAAATATTATGTATTTTAAAATACCGTATGGAAACACTGTTACACCAAAGATGGCACATGTACAGTTATTCCGATGCCAAACAAATAAACATATATAATGTGTGAATAACAAAGGCGAGAAGAAAAAGCAAGTTAAAACGAAATTGGAGAAAGGTCAATGGCGCAGTTGACATTATTACATTTAACCTATTCAGTGCGGTACAGAGAACGAAATGCCCTGACACTTGGACGTTAAACCATTCAATGCTGTCCTTCTTTCGTTTTATAATTAAAAACATTTCCCATATGTTTAGGGTGTTACTGTAAGGAAAAGATTAACTTTTTTTGAGGTTATAAGGAGACACCGTGATCTCTGACACCGTGTAGTGAACCATTTTGCATTAAGCTCCTTCAATTCTGGTTCAGTAGACAGGCGTGCTTAATATGTTGTCCACTGACTATCTGAATTTGTTGGAAATCCTCAGGTTCTGGAAGCCAAACAATCTTTTATCCTCTGCTGGCAACAGCCTCAAAATTATATATTTGTACCAAAGGTAAAATATACCCGTACAGTATCCTGTATCATGAGGGCGCGCTCCTTGTCCAATACCGCTGGTCATGTTTGATGATTACCAGAGTAGAGATGCGTCTGGAAGAACGGAGCAGGTTTTCGAGAGAATTCCGTAGTCGAAGTTGTCCTTTCAGAGAACAGTTCTTTGAGTATCTGCTCCCTGTGTGGCCGCCATTTTATTTCTACAAACATCAGCCAGATGCAATTCTAGCACACTATTTCTGGTATCTTCTTTAAGAAGTATAGTTTTAAAATTATCAATGGAGGAATGAAGAAGCAACGGAGGATCAAATGCGTGGAACACACTCTATATAAAAGTTTTAGTTTAAGAGAATAGACAAAAATATCGAAACTTGTTCATCCACAGACATGTTCGTAAGGGTAAACATTTAATACAAACTGAACGTGATAAATTGAATACAAAGTTCTTTCACTATTTGTTTCTTTGCTTAATCAACAGTACTATTCATCTAGTAAAACATATAACCACTACTGATTGTCCATTCACTGGTTAATAAACATATAACTAGTATTCACAAATAACTTGATAAGTGTATAAGGAGAAACAGATGCGCAAAGGCAGTTGGGACACGCACAATGGCCCAAACCGACGTGTGGGAGAGGGTCCATAATTATGGCCTTTGTGTCCATGCTCGTCTCCCCCCCCGCCCTATCAATATAACAAACCTAAAACTTCAATAAAGTCATTCCCGGCTGCCACTTTATTCTCCTTTGTTAAATTAGGCAAGTGCGTCGTGAAAACTACCCCAAGGGACGCTGGGCAATAGTGGGAACCACGGGGGTCCGAGGGGGTCCAAACTAACTTATCATTCTTGGAACGAGGGGCATAAACCACCAGGGTCTTAGTCGATTAAATTAATTTTTAAATTGGTTGGAAGCGGTTACGTAGTCAAACTTTATTGTTACAAAAGTCATAGTGGACGTCGCATTGTGCGTGTGTGTGTGTGTGTGTGTGCGTGTGTGCGTGTGTGTGCGCGCGTGTATGTGTGTGTGCGCGCGTTTGTGTGTGTATGTGCGCCTGCATGTTTGCGCGTGGTGTGTGCGCGTGCGTGCGTGTGTTTGCGTCCATGCGTGCGTTTTTGCGTGAGTATTGTGCGTGTCTGCGTACTTGTGTGTGTGTGTGTGTGTGTGTGTGTATGTGTATGTGTGTGCGCGCGCATGCGAGCGTGTGTGTACGTACGTGCGTGTTTTACGTGAGTGCTGTGTGTGTGCGTGCGTGTGTTGTGTTCGTGCGTATGCGCGCGCGTTTGTGTGTGTATCTGTGCGCCTGCATGCGTGCGTGTGTGTGTGTGTGCATGCGCTTGCGTGCATGTGTTTACGTGAGTGTGTGTGTGTGTGTGTGTGTGTGTGTGTGTGTGTGTGTGTGTGTGTGCGCGCGCGCGTGCATTCGCTTGCGTGCATGTGTTTGCGTCCGTGCGTGCGTTTTTGCGTAATTGTTGTTCGTGCTGCGTACTTGTGTGTGCAAGTGTGTGTGTGTGTGTGTGTGTGTGCGCGCGCGCGTATTTATTTTAATTTGTCAGAAATCTGCCGTAACGAATGTGATAAAATTTGTTCAAATGTAGTAAGCAAGTAGCCAAATAAGAATATAAATATCTGCCTTAAAAAAAGTACAGATTGAAAACTACCAAAAAAACAAACAAAATCTTGCTCAAATTTTTAACATGCATGAAGTTAACTGAACAGACAGTGTAGCAAATGTTAAGTAAACAAATTTGCAGTTCGTAGATTAATCAATTTGGATTATGACCTATTCTTCCCGTCAGTGGTCTATCTACTCACCTCGTAAAAGCAACCGCAGTTTCCTGTATCGTTTCTTCCTCAGGCCGTGATACAAAATGTTAAATCCCTCTGTTGAGGTCGTCACAAAGTCAAACAAAACATTAAAAACGTACATTACAAAACACTGAGCACAATTACACGATTCAAATATGTACGATGAAATTCGGCTTGGCCAAGCAACACGCGCGACTAGTACGTCGTACTGACGAAATGTAACGACGTTCGGAATGTAACGATGTACGAGTAGCGCGTGTCGCTTGGCTAAGCCGAATTTCATCGTACATATTTTAATCGTGTAATTTTGCTCAGTGTTTTGTGATGTACGTTTTTAATGTTTTGTTTGACTTTGTGACGACCTCGACAGAGGGATTTAACATTTTGTATCACGGCCTGAAGATGAAACGATAGTTTCGAAAACCGCGTTATCCTTTAAGAGGTGAATGGATAGACCACTGACTATACGAGGTGGCCATTAATTACAATAATAATTACAATAATAATTACAATAATAATAATAATAATAATAATAATAATAATAATAATAATAATAATAATAATAATTACAATAATGCAGATTAATCGTACCATTTTATAAAACTTTATTGAACGTTATAAGATTGTCTGTTGATACTTAAATTTAATGTTATTTTGTACCAATAACAAGAGTTAAGGATCTTCATATATGAGCGATATCTGGTAAATATTAGACAAATAACAAATAACAAATAACGTTTCTGTAAGGTTTTGTGTTCGCTTTATAACTGGTTTGTCTGTTAATTTCCAAATAATACGTTTAAATTCGTGTGCGTAAAAGTGTTACACTTTCAATTTGCTAATGACGAGAAAGTTATTGCTTTGCTTTATAGATTAATACAAGCATTAATGCGATAAACGTCCTTTATTATACCCTAAAAATTACCCTCGAAAACGGAATAAAACAGGCCCACGATAAAATCTTAGCTGAACAAACGAATACTAATTTTACTTTAATTACAGTCGCCATTTTGTTTTTATTGTAACCGGTATTTTATAACTATTGTAAAAATCCAAATTAGATTAGCATTGTTGGAAAAAAAAGGCAGTAAGAAAATGTTTATTGGTAATTAACTTGAAATTACAGTGAAGAACATTACAACACAAATGCCGCCCTTCTCGTGACGATATATTGTGGCGTTTCCAAGGTCACGTTAGCTTCGCGTGCTAAGCGAACAATCATTCATAGAGGCTCGCAATATTTCTGTACTTTATTTCATTTTCACCCTTGTGAAAAAATATTTTGTTAGTTTTTCATGCTGCTTGTGTATTTTCATCTGAAAGAAATTCAAAACATATGTATCTTTTATCTTCAAGAATATCTGTAGGTTTATTGATTCAGAAAGTTAGACATCACAATTTTACTTGATTTTTCCACTGATTGTTGGTATGATGCTTTTCCGTCTTCAGCTGTTTGTGTGTGTGTGTGTGTGTGTGTGTGTGTGTGTGTGTGTGTGTGTGTGTGTGTGTGTGTGTGTGTGTGTGTGTTTCTCGTGCATGTGTGTGTGTGTGTGTGTGTGTGTGTGTGTGTGTGTGTGTGTGTGTGTGTGTGTATGCACGTGCGAGCGTGCGTTTTTACGTGAGTGCTGTGCTCGTGTGCGTACTCGTGCGTGTGTGTGTGTGAGCGCGCGCGAGTGAGTGCGTAAGTTCATGCGTGTTTACGTGAGTGCTGTGTTTGTGCGCTCGCGCGTGTGTGTGTTTCAGTACGATCGCGTTCGCTATTTTAGTCCGATTTCGATTCAAGTTTTGGCATAACTATGGTAATAGCTTAGACGTATTCTTTAATCAGCAAAATTTGTTTAACAGTTTCAAAATGGCGGTCTTTTCAAATCTTTAAAAATTCACTACTTTTTACTAACTATGGTTTTGAAAATTCGATTTCACGGTCGTAGCTAGTGTTAAAAACAGTATAAATTTGCGTTTTGAAATTTGAAAATCCGTTTAAATTTAAAAAAAAAACAATCGAGGTGGCGGTCAGGGTTCTTTTTCGTATTGTCAATGTCATTTGAAAGTCTGAAATGTTAATGTGTGAATGTTTTAACGGTGACATCAGAATATCCATCATAAATGAGATAAAGAAAAATAGTTTTTTGGAAATTCGCTTCTATCACGTCAGCGAGACAGCTGCGTTTCGCGATTATAAAACTCAACAATTAAAATTTGAGAAATTTGGCTGCTTAGAATGTGTTTTTTTTTCGATTTTTCAGCTTTACTCGACTTGATATGCAGAATACACTGTAAAATAATATCCCTTGATACGTTGGAAGAAGAAGTTGTAAATATATCGCACCAAATTAAAGCACATTATCGATTGTTTCAACGCAATATTTTCTCTTTGCATAAGGCGGCAGAGCTGTAATAAAAACGTTTAAGTAAATTCAAAACAAGGAAGGTCTAAGAATGCCGCCCGGCGTTTGTTTTTTTGGAAAGCGTCCAGAATGCCCTTGTTTAAAGCTTTTGTACAAGGCTAGGAAATCAGATAAGGATCGAGATGTGGCCGGCAAAGAAGGGACAAATAAATACGGTCTCCTAGAACTTCGCTTTGATGTAAGCTATAGTGGGATCACCTGCATTTTTGTCATCTCCCCCCCCCCACCAAACCCTATGTCCTATATTTTCTATCGTAAAAACGTTTTCCGATAGCGCCCTTTTAACCGGAACTGTCCTTTGTTGTCTGTTTTATTGTTTTGAATTATTTTGTGTTCAATGTTTATAATGTCTGTGGCAAGTGAAGTTAAACACATTTAATACATTGTAGGGCTTTATTAATTAAATTATACTTTTAAATTTATTTCATTATTTTATAAAAATTAAAGTTTCATAGTTTTCTATTTTTTTCTGTTAAAAATGCAAATTAATCTAGCTATAATATTGATAAGCATTAAATCCTTTTGTTAATTATAATTAGCGAAATTCCATTTTGAAGGGTCATTTGTATGTTGTGTGTGTGTGTGTGTGTGTGTGTGTGTGTGTGTGTGTGTGTGTGTGTGTGTGTGTGTGTGTGTGTGTGTGTGTGTAATTTTGTTTGTGTATGATAGTGCGCGTGTAAGTGTATGTGTGTATAATTTGGTGTTTGTGTATGTCACTGTGTGTGTGTGTGTGATTGTTTGTTTGTTTGTTTGTATGGTATATGTATTGTATGTGTGTGTAATTCATTTTGTAATATAATTGAAAAGAGAAAAATCTATCAGACGTTGTTGTTCACGGTTGTTTTCTTACTTAATTAAAAAGTTAGGAGGCTAATATATATACGAGGTGTGTTCAGAATGTAACGATAATTTTAATTTTTTGAACAAAATATTTATTTCTTCTACATTGATGTCAACGCCTTCAAAAAAGACCCCATTGGAAATGCACTTGTGCCAACACTTCTTCCAATCCTCGAAACACTTCTCAAACTTGATCCTTGAGATAGCCTTTAGTTCTTTCAGCGATGCGCTTTTAATGTCATCTACGGCTGTAAAACGACGGCCCTTTAAGGTTCTCTTTATTTTTGGAAATAGGAAAAAGTCACACGGATCCATGTCTGGCAAATATGGAGGCTGGGGCATCGTTACAATACTGATTTTGGCCAAAAATTCACGAACAAGCAATGAAGTGTGAGCTGATGCATTATGGTGGTGCAAAAGCCATGAATTGTTTTTCCAAAGATCCGGGCGTTTTTTTCGGATTGCTTCACGCAAACGGCGTTGAACTTGTAGGTAGTACTCCTTATTGACCGTTTCGCCTGGTGGCAGGAATTCATGATGCACTATGCCATTAATATCGAAGAACACAGTGAGCATAACCATCACGTTCGACCGCACTTCTCGAGCCTTATTCGGTCTTGGCGAGTCAGAATGCCTCCACTGGTATGATTGAGCCTTAGTTACGACGTCATATCCGTAAACCCATGTTTCGTCACATGTTATAATACGTTTCAGTAATTCTGCATCGTCGTTGACCTCATTTAGTGACACCTGAGCAACTTCCACTCGCCGCTCTTTTGTTCAAAATTCAACAATTTTGGAACGTATTTGGCTGCCACGCGTTTCATATACAAAACATTCGAAACCACGTCATGACATGAACCAATTGATATGCCAACATCATCAGCGACCTCTCTAATTGCGATTCGGCGATTGTTCATAACCATTTATTTCACTTTTTTCACGTTTTCATCGGTTGTTGATGTGCTGGGACGTCCAGGGCGTTCGTCATCTTCAACGTCTTAACGGCCTTCTTGGAAACACATATACCACTCGTAAACTCTTGCTTTACTCATAGTAGACTCACCATAGGCCTTTTTAACATTTCTCTCACTTTGTTACACTTTATTCCATTTTTTACACAAAATTTGATCCATTTATTTTAACAAAAGAAAATCGCTGAACTCATAAAACACGTTTAACCTTTAGTGGCTGTCATAGACAAAGTCAATAATGAAAACAGCTGAAAGTTTTATCATACTTCAAGGGCATGTATACCAAGATAATAAAATAAAAATTTGACAATCGGACTCTCCAGGCCCGTGAAATTTAAAAATTCTCGTTACTTTCTGAACACACCTCGTAGATTATAAAGCTGACTATAATTGCCAAATCATATTAAAAAAGAAAATATTCTCAAGATATATTTTTTGTATTATTGTAATTATACAAATTACAGTTATTATAAAAATATTTGTCGCAATTATTGTAAAAATCGAATCACAAATATCATATTATTTCTGTAAATTTTTGAGGCTTCACCTCATGTATGTGTAAAAAGTATAAAAAACATAAAAATGTGTTTTATGTTTTTTTTTATTATTTATGATGACAAAATTCATCCTAAGATTTACGTTGATCACGTGTCAAGCACAAACGCATATTTGTAAACAATTTAATGAAATATAAAGGCTTCAAAGTGTTAATCCGTAATAGTTGGAAATCGTTGAAACACAAATAAAGGGAATTGAAAATAACCCTAATAAAGAAGTCAGCTTAGGCATCTGCTTTAAGAAAACACACAGGACCAGAGACTAAACCCTTGCTTAGACACTGCCGCCTGAATCCTGGGATCTTTAAAATTAGGCCGTATAAATAATCTTAAGTTGAAACGACCTGAGTTTGAATGTCACCAAACAAAAGTGACACTTGAAAGCTTCAAAGCACGTGTGACGGTATATGAAAACAGAGGCAAAACTCCCCCCACCAACAGCTGTCACCCTCTCACCCCTCTGCCCCGTGTGCCTTTGTAGCGCGAGCCGCTTAACAGATACGCATCTTAATTCACAGGATATTGTATCATAAAGGTCGTATCAAAGCGGGCAATTTAAGGTCGAGTGTCGCTTGTTGGCTGTGAAAGTAGCAGATACGGTTTTAATTTTTATCAGATTGCAAAATTAAACAGTTTGACTTATTAGCGAGTTTCCGTAAGAAAATGAGCTATTGGAGCGGCTATCGTGGTAACACCCAGACCCGGGATCTGGTAATGAGATCGACATCACTTTCTGATTGGTCGTCAACCTATAAATATAAAAATTGAATATTTTTCATATTTTTTTCTCCATTGTATTTCACTTTGGATAAAGCGCGACATATAATTTTTACTATTGGTTCAATAACGGAATCGTATTCTTTTTTTCTTAAAAACTATAATTTTTTTTTATTGCATTAATTATTATGTTAATTAGGATTTGTTTTCGAAAACACGATAAATTAACACAGCTAGTTAC
>CM040188.1:8169471-8176971 GCA_022606455.1 Callitettix versicolor | reverse complement strand
AAGAGAATCGCTTAGGGGATGACAGTTTTTGAAATAATACTTTCAAAAACTAGCACTATTAAGCTTTTTTGGAACATAAAACGCATATAAAATAAGTGTAAAAATGTACACCGTTTTACACAAAAAATCGCTTAATTTTCTTAGATTATTAAAACTTTCGAAAAACTGATCCATTTAAATAATCCTGGTGGCCGTCCAGCCTAACAATGCACGCAAATTCTAAAAACGTAAATGTATAATTTACAAAAAAGAATCACGTAAGTTAATACAGTGTCCGTCGTTACTTTGTACATTCTTATTTGAAATACGTTTGCTCCTTTTTCAAACAGTTTCACCAACCAGGCAATTAAAATTTGATTTCCGACAGCGGAATGCTTGCGAACGCTGGCACACTCGACGTCACTCACCTGTTTTACTCGGTGAAGGGTTGAACAACGGTTCCAATTTCATTAGGTCTTCCGTATTTCAGCGTGGAGTGAGCGATTTGTCTGTCACGGAAACCTTGTGCAATTCCGTTACATTTTGGGTTTAACATCAAACGAGACGTGTTCCAGTAAAGTATGTCTGTGACGAATTGGGCGGGAACCCACAGTCGAACGAGGGCAAATCGATCTTGAGATATCGATGTATCTATTTTTCTGGTAGGCCTACATGTAATTAGCTATTCCAATTACATGTCTTTTGACCGAGCCAAGTGACTTCTAAACAGCTGATTTCGTACAACAGCTGTTGCTTCAATATCATTAAAATTGAGGTTATGTTTATTGTTTTTGTTAAACTTAAAAATTTGTATTTTCTAAATTTGTATAGTTAAATTATTTAATTAATAATTTTTGAATAAATATCATATTTATTATTATATTTAAGACTATTAAACCACTTCCTGCATCATCTAAATTTTTATAAAAATAATTAAATCATATTAGCGAAAATAACACAGTCATGCATGCCAAAAGTAGTCACTTCTATCGGCCAGTCCCGGGACTTCAAACTTTTTTGCATAGTTAAATTATTAATAATTATTATCATATATTAAATAAAAAAATAAATGTTACTTAAATTTTGTAATTTGTAAAAACATCAATTCAAATATTTTTCTTCATTGCATAATTGATTTTTTTTTATAAATGAGAGCAAAAAGTTGCCATTTCTGTCTGCACTGCCCAAGTGTCACACGTAATTTTTTATTTCCCAAAATTCTAGGCATGTTTAAACTTACCTAAGCTGCATCACTACGTATAAATTTCAAAAGTATCGGTCAAAACCAGACATAATATGGCCAAAACCAGACATAATATGGCCAAAACCAGACGTTTGCAAGCACGAATACTTAAATAACCCGGTTCCATAAATTTTCAAGACTAGTTAAAATTAATAATAAAGTTAGTAAATTCATGCAGCACAATCTGGTGACAATTCGGTTAAGCTTCTGCCGGACTGCGCGAGTGTCTAGCTACCTTTGTTCTTTGGTCTGAATACCCACTAAATCACCTTCCCAGCCGGGGAGGGAACATTTACCCACGACAAACGTATTATTAGCTGTTTTATCTGAACCCGGGCTACGGAAGTTGTATTTACCTCAGTGCTGCCAACATAACTAACTTATGCTTAAAATATCAGCTGTTAGTACTAGGCCATTGTAATGTAATATGAAATTATCGTACTTTTGTTAAATTCGAACACATTTTGAAGTTTTGTTCTTATATGAAGTTTTGTATTTAAGTATCGAAAATGAAGAGAAATATTTTGTTAGTTTTTTCATGAACGCCACTATTAGGTCGACACTGTGTTACATTTCGTGCTGGGGTCTCGGTGATCGATGTGGCTAAAGCACCGGTTAGTTTACTGCATTTCTGAACAGTGTACCTCAAGGTTCTTAGTTCGAGCCGTAGTTACTCCCGTAGCTTTACCCTTACCGTTAATGCTGATCCCTCGTCCTCATTATTCCAACTGGCATAAAAAAATAAAAATTTTGTTCTCGAAGGACTTTTGGTTGAGGATGTGTTATTTAAAACCGTCAGTGAATGAGTAATTACTCTTCTATTAAGACAATAATAAACACACTACATACATACATACATACATACATATATATATATATATATATATATATATATATATATATATATATACGTATAAAGAAGTCGGTGGTCGATGTGGATAATGCACCGGTAAGTCTGCTGCGTCTCTGAACTGCGCAACTCAAGATTTTTTTAGTTCGATCCGTCGTTACTCCTGTCGCTTTACTCTTACCGTTAACGCTGAACCCTCGTCCTCATTAGCCTAACTGGCATAAAGTATAAAAATAAAAATTTCGTGCTCGAAAAAAATTTAATTAAGGCTGTGATATTTTAAACCGTTAAGAAATAAGTGATTATTAAATGCTATATAGGACAAGAATAAACACACTACAGTTAATACGCTTACAAAGAGCTCGGTGGTCGATGTGGCTAAAGTACCGGTTAGCCGCCTCGGTGGTCTAGTGGATAGCGTACTAGGCTTTCACCCCGAGGATCCGGGTTCGATTCCTGGCGAGGGCTTGGCATTTTCATACGCTATAAATCATCCCACCGTCTGCATTAGCCCAAGTGTGCACAATAGTCGGACGTTAAACACAAAAAAAAATAATAAAATAAAAAAAAATAAAGTATCGGTTAGCTTACTGCGTCACTGAACTGCGTACCTCAAGGTTGTTAGTTCGAGCCGCAGTTACTTCCGTCTCTTTACCATTACCGTTAATGCTGATCCTTAGTCCTTATACCCGGTGACAAGAACGTTCATTAAATTATTTAAAAAACCTTCATATTCAAATTAATTTTAGAGCCTTAAACATAGAATTGGGTTGCCAAAACAAGTGTTAAAAGTCACTCTTTAAAATAACAGAGCTATTTAACATATTCTACAGATATTTGTTTACTGTTACACTGTTTCGTTACAAAACGTATTAGTTATTCGGTTTTATGCAGAGTACACCGACAGCCTCCCACACTACCGTACATCAACGTGTGAAATTAACAGCTAATGAAAATAACTATTCATTTGCCTTCCACCAGATATAACAAAAATGTCTTGTTAAAGTGTCCCGGCCCCACGCGATCATTATAGAACGAGCTGTCAAACTTTGAGGCCATAATGACAGCAAGTATTGGGGTGGGCATGAATACAAATAGGCCGGGCATCACAAGATTTGACGGCTAATTTGTAAGCCTTTCGCTCTGCCTAGCCACTGTCAGCTTCAATAGCAACTAATGTTTGTTTAGTTATTCATAAAAGCATATTTGCAAATCTTACTAATAAATAATTACTACGCAATTCAAATGCAAAAAGACATTTACCATAAATATTTGTGCATTTGAAAATAAAATCATATTTTTTTAATATCATATATCCATAACATTAAATGCATGCATGTTCGAAATGAAAATATAAATTACAGCCTGAATTATCATGAAAATTTGTATTTTTATAGAGCTTACCGAGTCAGGCTGGCCTCTATGGTCGTCCTGAATCACTGTTATTGATCGATCTACTATACTCATACGTTATTCTATTATATATTGTTTTATCGGTTTTATATAACACCAATATTTTTCACTGATACTATAGTCATAATAGCGAAACATGGGTATTCAGGTCGCGTCTGCGTATAGGTTGTTGTTAAATACACATTGGCAGGAAGGCAATGTAACTCGGATTACAATGGAAGTACTGTTTGCATTGTTTAACTACTGGACGTTTGACATGTTTTGATAAAGAAGATAGAGTTTCGAAAAAAGTAACAATATTACTATACTTTTTTTATCTCTTATTTTTTAAATCTAATTTCACCGTCATAATCAGCGTTAAAGTGTGCATAAATTAATTTTCTTAAAATATTAAATCAGATTTTCGAATTTCCAGCGGAATTTCAAACTTCAAAATCCTATATAGAAATTTTTAAGTTAATCACAATGGCGGATACAGATTTTTTTAACGACTATATTTTAAACTAATGAGGAAGTTTAAATATTCCTTTATATTTAAAGAGACCTCAGTGAAATAGGTCTGCAAATAGATGATGCAACAAAGAAATGTAAAATAACACGCATTCTTAAGAGTAATAAATTAAAAGTGTATACACCTAAGAGACACAAGAAGGTAGTGATCACAGATGTCGTCAGGAAGCAATGATCTGATCGAATGAGGGATTATTGGAGAAAAAAATTACAGCCCAGTGTTAGGAAGTACTGAAATTTAGACGAAAGTGGTCCCATAAGGCCAAAAAATTAAAAAAAAAGGTAAGGGTAATATGACGGGAGTAACTGCGGCATTCTGGGACGCAGTAGACTTTCCGATGCTTTAGCCGCATCGACCACCGAGTCACCGAAATCACATTTTAAATAATGTTTAAGATAAAAATGTATCATTTCTGTAAGGTTTGAAGTAAACAGCTGTGTATATACATTTTCCAACCATTTAAAAATGTAAAACAATAGAATTAGGTTTACATTCTTTGTGAGAAAGCAAAAGAATGATTCTTTTTTCTCTAAGGAGAAAAATATAAGAAGAAACTCTTAAAAAGAAAAATAGTTTAAAATCTGTTGACAAAACGTATTAATAAAACTGTTGATTTAATGGTCAAATGTGTTGGTATTGTCAATAGAATTTCAAACTTTAAACAGCTGTTTTATGTAGATTTTTACGCCAATCACAATTGCGGAATCAAATATTCAGTAACGTTTATGAGGTAAACAATTATGATTTACGTAACGTTTGAAGTAAACCGCTGTGTATATAATATTTCACAGCTACTTAAGAAAGAGTTAAATTCAGTTCACATTCTTTGTCAGGAAGCAAGACTCTTTATTAATACGCCAAAAATATTAGTTTCAAATTTATTGAGCATGGAACCATTGAGCAGGTTCATCTTATGGTTAAATCAATTCAACAGAGCTTTGAAGATAGGAAATATTGCTCAGCAGTCTTCCTGGATGTGACCCAAACTTTCGATAAAGTATGGCATTCTGGTCTCTTATATAAAATAAAGAAAAATCTACCTTCAAACTTTTATACTCTGTTAAAATCATACCTCGGTAAAAGATATTTTCAGGTGAGACATCAAGGCTCAATAACCAATCTGTGTGTGAGGAGTTAATGCAGGAGTACCACAACTGGTGAAGCGTAACTGGGACCAGTTTTATACCTTGTATTCACTGGTGATTTACCCATGACAACTTTGGATGGAAAAATGGAATAATCACTAAATGTCACATTTGCAGATGACATTTAAATCTCAACAGCTCCAAAAATAATCACAAATGAAATAACCCACAAGCAACTCAATATTCCGACCATCACAGAAGAAATTGAAACTTATAGCAGTAGTTACCGACATCGAATATAAGCCCATCCAAATGTTTTGACTGAAAATTTAATGATGAGATCGACAACACGAAGACTCAAGAGGAGAATACCTAGCGATCTGCCTGACAATTAACAGCTGACCTAACAGATTATAACATTATGTAGCAATATTTTATTACTATTATTATTTATATAATCTCATAATTTGTATGTAGACTATCAATGGGTACATGCTTTCATGTCATTATTTTAGCCATACAATTTACTTAATGTCCTGCAGACAGATTGTAAATACTAAAAAAAATCTATTGGCAAAAAAAAATCAATAAAACAATTGATTTAAACGGATAAATGCGTTTGTATTTTCAACAGAATTTCAAACTTTAAAAAGTTATTTTAAGCAAATTTTTACGCTAATCACCATGGCGATTCACTAGTAATAGTGAAAGATCCAAAAGACGATAAAGGGCAGCTCATATTGGAAGAAATTAATAGTATACACGAAAATTTAAAATTTACAATAGAAGAAGAGAAGAAAGGTAGGTTAAATTTTTTATATTTAAGAATACAAAAGAATGCACAAACAATTGAATTTGGAATATATAGAAAAGATACACAGATAATATAATTAACGCAAAGTCAAACCACCCATTAGAACATAAACTGGCGGCGTTTAGACACATGTTCAGTAGATTATTAAATTTACCACTAAAGAGGAAAGAATATAAAGAAGAATTGAATACAATTTTCCAAATAGCAGTGAACAACGATTATGATTTAAAAATTACAAGAAATCAGTTACGAAGAATTAAAAGAAAGAGAGAGGAAGAAAACAGCGATAAAACAGAAGATAAAAAACGAAAATTGGCTAAGTTAACATATACGGGGAAAGAGGCATGTAAATTTAAGAACTTCTTTAGAAAATATGATATAGACACAGCAATGGCTACAAATAATACAATAAGGAACAAACTGACAAAGAATATAGAAGACAAATATAGTAAGAATGGGGTATAAGAATTTGTTTAATACTGAGACAGTGTGGATGCGAGGCAGTCTACATAGGACAAACGTGACGAAAATTCAGAACTAGGTTTCAAGAACATGTAAGATCATTCAAATACGGCAAAAATGATTCAAATTATGCGTCACATTTAATAAAAGAAGGACACATAACTCGAGAAATAGAAAACTCAAAGAAGGTACTACATAGGGCAGAAAAAGGAAGACGTATGAATATTTTAGTGAACTTGGAAATTTTTAAATCTAAATTAAAGGGAGAAAACATAATAAATGATCAGATGTCGTAAGCAGATATTATGTTTAAAAATTTTAAATTTTCAAACATGAACAGGAGGGACGACCGCTGAAGAGAAAGTTTGAAAGGAGTCAATCAGAAGCGAGCGAAAAGGTATGATTTTGAAGAGCCAATCAGAAGCGAGCACGTTAGGTTTAATATACATGTGTTGAACACAGGCACGTAAATAGAGGAGGGGTACGAGGTGGTGCTAGAAAGTTATAAACAGAACGAGCCATAATATTGGTGACCAGTAAAGAAATAGTTTTTGAAAATGGAGGTTCTCAGAAACGCGTCAACGAAAGAAGAATTGACAAAGCTAAGGAAGGCAGATTATTATACTGAACATAGTTTAAAAAGCTATTTTATGTAGATTTTTACTCTAATCACAATCGCTGGATTAGAATTTAAATTACGATTTCCGAAGGGTTTGGAATAACCGGTATAGACTGTATAAATTGTCTATACCGTTTAATTCCTAGACGTCAGAACCCAATAGTACTCGTTGAGGAGGAAAATATTACACAAACTTCTTACAAAAAATTAATTTAAAACTATCGTCAAAAAGATATCGATCGATTTAACGAGTCAGGTTTATTTTTTCCAGTGTTATTTGAAAAAATATACAATGAAGGTGTATATGCTAATTATTATAGTGAA
Source organism: Callitettix versicolor (assembly GCA_022606455.1). Lineage (NCBI taxonomy): Eukaryota > Metazoa > Arthropoda > Insecta > Hemiptera > Cercopidae > Callitettix > Callitettix versicolor. The sequence goes on along the minus strand of CM040188.1, from coordinate 8,169,671 downwards.
ACTTTCAAAGAAGAGTCAGATAAAAGTGTGTTTAGGTAATCATCTTTCATTAGCGAGACAGCTGCGTGTCGCGTTTATTTACAAATTCCTTATTGAAGCGCTTTTCAGCTGTAGATTTTCCTAAGCAGTTTTCTTTGTGTTGTACGTTTAATCACAGCTTGACCTCCCGCTTATAAGAAAACACATTTCGTAAAGCCAGC
>CM040188.1:8084471-8164471 GCA_022606455.1 Callitettix versicolor | reverse complement strand
TTCACTTGAATGTTTTTTTTTTGTTGTTGTTTAACATCCGACTATTGTGCACACTTGGGCTAATGCAGACGATGGGATGATTTATAGCGTATGAAAATGCCAAGCTCTGACCGGGAATCGAACCCGGGTCCTCGGGGTGAAAGCCTAGTACGCCATCAACTAGGCCACCGAGGCGTCCTTCACTTGAATGTTTATTTGTGAACGTATATGTTTCTATACGTTGAAACACTGTTGACTAAATATTCAACAATAAACGCAAACTTATTCTTTGCTATTCTACACGTGTTGTGTATATTTTACACGTTAACATTGATTCTGATATAATTAGGTAGTTGGGATCCTCAAATATAAACCATGAACAATCCACAAATCAAGCCGCAGACAATAAAGACTTTGATTACGTTGTGAACTGCTTGTCTCAATAATTACCTCGTCAATATTCATTAGTCTATTTATATATCCGTTCATATATTTTGATATAGTAAATATCAAATGAATCAATATTAATTACATTTTGTGATACACAATATACGCCAAGTCTAACAGCTATTTGTATATCGGTTGGTTTTTCAGAAGTTGTCCGAATTTACACCTGTTGATTCGAAGAACCTGTTTCGTAAAACATTAATTTTTGTATTGTAGCCGACTTATAAAACAATAAGCCGATTCGGTGGCCTAGTTGATAGCGTACTATGCTTTCACCCCGAGGACCCGGGTTCGATTCCCGGCCAGGGCTTGGCATTTTCATACGCTATAAATCATCTCATCGTCTGGATTAGCCCAAGTGTAAACAATAGTCGGACGTTAAAAAAAAAAAAAATATATATATATATATATATATATATATATATATATATATATATATATAACAATAAAACAGTCAAGCGCGTGTTTTTTGAGTATGTATTTAGTGTCTGTAGGAACTTTGTTTTGTGTTTTTTGTCAGTGTAAAGTAATATCGACCGTTGAAACGAAAACTTTAACGTTATATTTTACAAATTATAAAGCTGACTGAAGAATAGATCTGCTGATTCGTGACATGTGCACTGACGCAAGGGAACATATAGAGGAGTGTAAAAGTACCTTCTATTGTAGTTTTTGATTTTTTTGCAAAACACATTTTTGTTGAAGTCTGTAAGTACAAAATACGTGGACTGTAGAAGATTCCTGAAAAATCAATTTTTGTTTCGATCAAGTTATTCAAGATTTTTATAATACACGTCGAAATTAAAAGAGAAAACTTAAAAACACTATCTTGAAGTGGTCTGTATAAAGTCTTCATGTAAAAAACTATGGTAAATTTACAGTAAACGTTGCTTTCGATTTTTGGTACTTTTTTCACTAAAATGCTTTATTCCATGCTCAAAAGTAAAAATCAAAAATATAAAACCGTGGAAAGCACCGGAAGTACGATAAAAATCTAAAACAAAAGTAACCCGCATAAGCTTAAAAATACTACCGCGCGAAAATAGGTAACAAGTTTTTGATAGCTAAAACAATAAAAAAACTTATTTTTTTAATGTACGCAATAATGTAAGAGACACGGTGTTAGGTGGAAAAGCTATTTAATTACTAGTTACCCTGTAGGTGACGCGTATTTGATTGCTAAAACGATAAAAAAACATTTACTTAAAAAAAAACTCAACCTAACTGACACGGTTGTTGGGTAGTGAATCTAACACAAAAAGAGGCAAATCGCAAAGTTCACAAATAATGGACGCCATTTTGACAGTTTTCATTACGAGAACGAACCAACGAAAAAAAATAAAGGCATGGATGTAAGAATGTGTAAGTGCGCATGAGCAGTAAGTGCATGTAGTTAATAATAACGCTTAATGACCGTTAAATTCGCGTATGAAATTTAATACGTTTAATGTAATGCAAACAGCAATGACGTCATAATATAGTCCCGTAAAAAATGGCCTAAAATCTTAAATAAAAAAGTTATTTTCTGCGGGTGAATGTGTGTTAGTTAGATAATAAGGTATTAAATTAAAAAAAAATATTGAAAAGTCATTACTTGTTTTTTTTAAATACATCATACTACATAAGTAAAGAGATAATTATGTAGAAGGCTTTCCCCTTGAAATATTTTTTATCATCAACCTCTTGAGCAACGATGATTATTTTTGCCAAATATACTAGTGATCGGTTGCATAGTTTATGAGTAAGATGTGCGTTACCGATAGACATACAGACTTATAGACAAGCAAGCAGATTCATAAGCATTCGTTTTACCTACGGACTACAAAAACATAATACAATCGTCACAAATATGCATATAAATGCTTCATATACGGTTTCAACTGGGTTAGAAGCGCGCTATTCTGCATCGTTGACCACTACGAACTCTCACACTGACCTCTTGTATTTGCCAGACGGTTGAAGCCATTACGAGCTTCGCGGAACAAACGCCGGCGCTGATGAAGACGTAGCAACTTTTTTTAGGTCGTAAAACTTTCAGTTCTCGCGTCTAAATACATAATTCAACAAGACGTAATTAATTTTACAATGTGTTAAGCGATCTTGTTAGGGTACAAATTTTATTAACCGTTTCGAAAACATTTTATTGCCGCGGCGGTAACAGTTAAAACATCTAATCAGTATGGTAACAGATGGTATTATGTGTACTAGCCGAAAATAAATCTGTTTTAATGTTTCGCAGAAGAGTTTTGTGGCTAGTCGGAACCGTGAGGGTTGCGCCTCGGCTCATTGCAAGATTCCGTGTATCACTGTTAAGAGCCTCTGTAGATCCAGTAATATGTACAATTTTATAATTTTTTTAAAAAGAATTTTTACCGGTGTTTAATAACAAGTTAAATTTGTTATTACTGAATTTGATTTTTTTTTCAAAGGTAATGGAAAAGCAACGGGAGCAACTGCAGCTCGAACTAAGAATTTTTGGGTGCGCAGGTCAAACGCGCAGCAGACTGACCAGTGCTTTAGCCACAACGACCACCGATCCCCGGGTCAGTCTGCTGAGCCTCTGAACTGCACACCTGAAGGTTGTGTGTTCGAGACGCAGTTACTCTTACCCTTACCGTTAACCTTCGTCCTTATTAGTCTAACTGCAAACGAAATATATTAAAAACTTCGATTAGTTGTGTCGAGTTTGAATGGCACACTTGGTTTTTGATAATAGAATGGCTTAGCTGATTAGTTAGTTACTTAACAAGAAATTTGATTCAAAATAACGGCAATGTCTTGCTAGCGTGATGGTAGCGAAATTTCAAAAGTAATTTTTTATCACTCCCTATTTGTGAAACTCTAGTATTAGCACTTTAAAATTTCCGTATTGCATCAAATAAAATTTCTGAAATTTTAAAATTACCGCCATTCTGAAACTGTTGAACGATTTCTTACCGGTTAACGTACTTCTAACGATTGCCAAAACGATTAAAAAAAAAGTGATCTAGAGGTCAGTCTCGGCGTTCGTTTCATTATCGCGGGTCTGGGTCTTGCCATGATGGCCCTTCCAATAGCTCATTTATCAACAGAAATTCACTAATAAATACTAGATCTTGAACGAAACACATACAAGTCTTGTCATTGTTTCTTTATTTCAAATGAATAATTGATTCACAAATATTTTTCTAAAAGTAAGGCGTGCACGTACATTTCTCTGGCCTGGAGGATTTGTTCTCTGTGGTCCGCTTTAAGTACATCGAGGTTATAAATTCGGCTTGGTAACAGTCCAAGAAGGCGGGAAACATAACTCACACCGGAAGTAACCACGGAGTTAAAGTGGTACCGGAAACAACCTGAAGAGCTTTGCCCCGCGATAGGGAACAGTAATTTATGGTACTAAGTGTTAGCGGTATTATAGGACCTACGCCAACTTTGACCTTGAAATTTTGTGAACACTGCGATAGTAGAACTTCATGAATGTTTTTTGTGAAAAAAACAACTGTTTGATAAACATTGTGTGGTGTTAACTAGTTAAAAGTAAAATGCAGGTAAAATATTTTTTTTTAAATTATTACTTAACGGTGGAATATCTTTATTATTTTTTGAAGGATTTGCCGTCATAAAACTATTTCATCCTTATAATAATCCAATTTAACTTCTAATGAAGGTATTGTTTTTCGATACCAGGTAGCGTCTACGTCGATCCTGACTTCTAGTTCACTTTTTTATAAATCGTTAAGTTATACATTGTGTGTGTGTGTGTGTGTGTGTGTGTGTGTGTGTGTGTGTGTGTGTGTGTGTGTGTGTGTGTGTGTGTGTGTGCGCGCAAGCGCGTGCGTGCGTGTGTGGTTTCACACAACTGTTTTTTGGAAGAGACATTGTTCCGACGATTCCTAAAAATCGTATCTGGCATCTTCGAGGTGGTTCTCGCAACAAGTCTAAAGCCGAACTGAATTATATAATATATAATCTTTACGTACCTAGAAGTAAATATAAATTGCGAAAACAGGGTGAGTGAAAGAACGGGAAACGGACTGTGGCAGAGACTAGAGCGTTTGCGGTCTTGCAAACCTTTTCATATCGACATTTCCCTCTGGAGCTACCACGATGAAGCTTTATAAATCGCTTGTCAGACCTGTCGTTTGCTATGACTCAAAAGTCCGGACTCTGTGAGTTACTGACCGACACGTGCTAGGGGTGTTTCAAGAGAAGATTTTAAGGTATTTTTGGCAGTTTGCTTCTAGAGTGTATGGCACGTTAGAAATAATCAATGGAAAATTTAATAAAGAATGAGAGCGTATTGCGCTTTATTAAACCACGAAGAATCAGCTGGCTCGGTAGTGTGCAGAGGATAGTAGATGGTAGGACGACAAAGAAAATATTGGAAGAGATCTTGTTGGGAAATAGAAAAAGAGGACGCCGTAGGAGACGATGGCTTGATAACCTAGAGGAGGATCTGGCAAGGATTGGTATAGCTGGATGGAAGCAGCTAGTGCTGGATGGGATGCATAGAACAAAATCTTACGAGAGGCCAAAGTTCACCTCGGACTGTACTGCCAGCAAAAGAAAGGAAAATAAGGAAGAAGATAATCTTTACGAAATAAGTTATATATAATTACTCACAGCCAAAAATATAATTTCACTATCACATCAGCGATAAAATGTTGATAAATTAGTTTAAAATTGCATTTAAAATATAACCAACTTAATGTCCGTCAAAGTTTATTTTCGTTTTTCAATATATTTTGAAAATTGTAAACGTTAATATTACAGTTTGTATAGAAATGTTACTGTCAAAAAAGAGTTTAAGATAAAATATTGTTGTTTGAAATTCGCTTCCATCACGACAATTGAAAGCTAAATGCTGCAGAAATATTTATAGAAACGATATTTGAAATATATTTTCCCTCAGTTATTACAGAGTCTGAAACATTCAGAATAACAAGTCGTTAATATTACATCTGTTCAGTGAATAATATCGTTTCACCTTTGATCTATTCTTCCCTTGTATCTCTCTCTTTCTCTCTCTCTCTCTCTCTCTCTCTCTCCCTCTCTCTCTCTCCCTTTCTCTCTCCCCGTTGGGGGGTGCAGATTAGTTGCACCTATTGAGAGGATCTAGACGTGCCTCGCGGTACCCGAGTCTAACACACATTTACACTTACAACACTACACTTACGACTTTAACACTTTACACTCACACTTACATTTATCGAGGCGATAATAGCCTGAATGTGTTTTTCGCCTTAAAATTTAAAACATAAAAAATCTCTCTCTCTCTCTCTCTCTCTCTCTCTCTCTCTCTCTCTCTCTCTCTCTCTCTCTCTCTCTCTCTCTCTCTCTCTCTCTCTCTCTCTCTCTCTCTCTCTCTCTCTCTCTCTCTCTCTCTCTCTCTCTCTCTCTCTCTCTCTCTCTCTCTCTCTCTCTCTCTCTCTCTCTCTCTCTCTCTCTCTCTCTCTCTCTCTCTCTCTCTCTCTCTCTCTCTCTCTCTCTCTCTCTCTCTCTCTAAAAAAATTTATTTTTTATTACTTTTGACTTGTATCATGCTTTAGAGCTGTTTGCGATGTTGGATTTTTGCTTGGTTCGAGATGCGAGAAACATTTTTATATTCATATGTAACAGTATATATGTTGCGCGTCGCAATTCTCATATTAAATTAATTATAATTAAAAATTGTTTTGTATCCACAGAGATCAAACCGGCAACCTCGCACGCGATAACCACTACACTACGAAAATTACGAAAACATTTCACCGATTTAAGTACTCTATATGAAAAGAATCGTTTATTTAATTTTGGTAGTTGTATTAAAAGGTCAGTTGTTTATTATTAATTTTCAAAGATCAGCTGATTTCATAATAATAACTTACAACTTATGTTGTTAAAAATTAGCTATATTAATTTGTCGTTTGTATTAATTCGTAACGATCAGCTGATGTCATTGAACGGCTGATAGGATGTAATAAGTTTCAAGCTATGTTGTTAAAAACTAGCTACGTTAATTTGTCATGTTTTCGAACAAAATACTGTAATTAAAATAAAAAGTAAAAGAGAACACGATACATAATTTCTATTTCGGTTTTAATAACACAATTCTTTCGGTTCTCTTTTTGTTCGTTAATGTTTAGGAGAATTTTTTTTTATTTATCTTTAATTTAATTTTAATTAATATTGGGAGTTAAGTAAAAGTGATGACCTCATGTTTCTAACTTCACCCACGAATAAAGGCAATATTAATTAGTTCTTTTTTACACACACACACACACACACACACACACACACACACACACACACACACACACACACATGCCCACGTGCGCACACACGCAAACACGAACACGCACGTACGTACACTCACACACAAACGCACACGCTCATACTCACACATGCACACGCTTTCACACACGCGCGGGCGCACATACATACATACATACACACACACACACACACACACACACACACACACACACACACACACACACACACACAATCTGTTAACCTCTCGTCATTTTTAATTAAATAATTGACAATGCAGCAATTAATTGTCAAGCAGACCGACTAAATAGGAACTGTTCTAAGGATGTGTTTAAATAATGACGTCATACAGTTGTCTTTTGACCTATGCCACGTTAAGTTCCAACTGGTTTACGTTGTTCCATGCATAAGACTGGTTATTAAACAATACTAACTCCGTTACGTATTTAAAAGTGTAGTGTTTCTGTAAGAATCTGCACTGAAATAGAAATAATTCCCAGCAATAATAAATATATGGCGAACTTTAAGCAATTTCGTTATCAACCATTAAACAGTTTCAAAATGGCTGCCATTAAAACTTCGGAACTTTGTTAATGATTTTTAAACTGTAATATCACCATCGTAGTCTTCGATAAAAACTGCATAAATTGGCAACGTTCTTAAAATCCGTTGAAAATAGAAAATTTTTCACGGCGGTCAGGGTTTATTTTCGCATTTTTAGGATAATTTGAAACGTGAAAATCCTAATATATACAGGTTTTTATGCTGATGGTGAAATAACAAGTCCAAAAGTTGTAAGGTAAAGAAAAATACTTTTGGAAGTTCGTTTCTATCACATCAGCGGGACAGCTGATATGCTACAATAAGTTTAAGGTTTTTAAAAATTAGCAATATTAATTTGTCGTTTGTATTAATTCGTAACGATCAACTGATTTCATTGAACAGCTGATAAGTTTAATGTTACGTCATTAAAAATTAGCTGTTAATTTGTCATTTGTATTTATTTCTTAAAGATCAGCTGATTTCATTGAACAGCTGATAGGCAACTGATAAGTTTAAGGTTACGTCGTTAAAAGTATCTATGTTAATTTTTCGTTTGTATTAATTTCTTAAAGATCAGCTGATTTCATTGAAAAGCTGATAGCTGTAATAAGTTTAAGTTTACGTCGTTAAAAATTAGCTATGTTAATTTGTAGTTTGTATTAATTTGTAACGATCAGCTGATTTCATTGAACAGCTGATAGGATATAATAAGTTTAATGTTACGTAGTTAAAAATTATCTATGTTAATTTGTAGTTTGTATTAATTTCTTAAAGATCTGCTGATTTCATTGAATAGCTGATAGGCAGTTGATAAGTTTAAGGTTACGTCGTTAAAAATTAGCTACGTTAATTTGTAGTTTGTAATAATTCGTAACGATCAGCTGATTTCATTGAACAGCTGATAGGCTGTAATAAGTTTCAGGTTATGTTGTTAAAAACCAGCTATGTTAATTTGTTGTATTTTTGAAGAAATTACCGCAACTAAAATAACAAAGGAAGATAAAATGATATGATTTTAATTTTTTTTTCTATAACTTATTTTGTTGTTTTTTGTGTTTTTTTTTGGTGTTTGTTAATGTTTAGGAGAACGTTTTTATTCATTACAGCTGCGTGATTATCGGTTTAGACATATCCATCCATCTCTTGGCATTCAGGTTAGCGACTATGCACAATGTGCCGTTGCTGGCAATTTTATCGTTTTATATTCATAGCATAGTCGGGGAAAATAATAAATCTTGGGAAGCGAAACATCCACTGTGGTCTTGTAACACAATAGAAGTGAGAGCAGTGTGTAGTTTGGTGACATTGTTGAATGGAAGACAAAATGAAAAATCACCGATGTGTAGCTCGCAGCCCCGCGGCCCGCCCGCCCCTGGCTGCAGGCTGGGGATGACTCAATAAAATGACGTTGTCTCACCAGAAAAGTAAATATGAGCTGGGGGATAGGCAACTCCCGTATTGTTTATTGACTCTATGAGAGCGCACACAGTCCCTTGTCTCTCGTGTGAATAGCATCGTTTCGTTTTGTAATAATGGTAAGATTTGGTTTTCAGCGAATTTCTATTGGAGCCTCCATCATTGTACTACCCAGACCAGGAACCAAATGAGGCTGAATCTGCTCTCTTTTCGAAGTGTATACTTGTGTGTGTGTCGTGTGTGTGTGTGTGTGTGTGTGTGTGTGTGTGTGTGTGTGTGTGTGTGTGTGTGTGTGTGTGTGTGTGTAATTATTATTAACGCATAATAATTATTTCTTTTACACTCGCGCGCGCGCACACACACACACACACACACACAGGCATGCATGCGAGCACAGAGAGAAGGAGGAGAGGAGAGAACGAGAGAGAAAGACTGGTGTTTGTGTGTGTGTGTGTGTGTGTGTGTGTTAGAAATAGAAAGAGTAAGAGAGAGAGAGACCCGCAGAGGGGTACAGACTAGTTGCACCAATTGAGAGGATTTAGACCGTCCCTCACTTAGACGTCCGAGTACACACGGTAACACACACTCTTAAAACACTACACTTACGACTTTACACATTACACTCACACTTACACTTACATCACTACACTTATGACCTTTACACTTTACACTCATACTTACATTTAGGGAGGCGATAGTAGTCTTAATGTACTTTTCGCATTAAAATAACAAAAAAAAGAGAAAGAGAGAGAGAGGGAGAGAGAGAGAGAGAGGGAGAGAGAGAGAGAGAGGAAGGGAGAGAGATAGAGAGGAGGGACAGATAGATAGATAGGTTATTAAAAATGATTTGTATCACATTGTTAGGCCTTACAAAAATGGCTGGTGTAAACGAGAAAAGCTCGTTTCATAAAATAAAGGACGCCACTTAACAAGGATAATCCAGTCGCGGGTCCAAATCGTACTTGACCGATTTTATTTCAGAAATTCCGAACGATCCTGTCAAAGTTCAAAAAGAATTTCATTTCATTTAAATTATTCCACTTTGATTTTCGTTCGACATATTAATACATTCGGCAACTTATTATTTCCAACGTAAATATCCCAAACCGACAGAACTGCCCAGATTCAGTATTAAAAACTAAAATATAAATCAATCTAAAAGCCAACCGTCGCGGTATCGCATGCCAAACGGCCATATACAAAACGCCGATATCCAACTACTGTCTATGGTTTATTATCCTTGAGGATAAGGAAAGGACATATTGTTGTCTTATCATTACTTCAAGCTAACTACCCAATATACAACGTACAAAGTAATGCTTGACATTTTTGTAACATAAATGCCCACTTTATTTTATAAGAAATTATTTGTCGTATTTTCCCGTGCCGCTTGTCTGAACAATGCAAGGCAAATAAATTGCGGAGTATTTGATTACGTCATCATTGATTATCTCGTACAAGCACTGCGGTTAGTATCATTGATTATCTCGTACAAGCACTGCGGTTAGTATCATTGATTATCTGGTACAAGCACTGCGGTTAGTATCATTGATTATCTCGTACAAGCACTGCGGTTAGTATCATTGATTATCTCGTACAAGCACTGCGGTTAGTATCATTGATTATCTGGTACAAGCACTGTGGTTAGTATCATTGATTATCTCGTACAAGCACTGCGGTTAGTATCATTGATTATCTGGTACAAGCACTGCGGTTAGTATCATTGATTATCTCGTACAAGCACTGCGGTTAGTATCATTGATTACCTGGTACAAGCACTGCGGTTAGTATCATTGATTATCTGGTACAAGCACTGCGGTTAGTATCATTGATTATCTCGTACAAGCACTGCGGTTAGTATCATTGATTATCTCGTACAAGCACTGCGGTTAGTATCATTGATTATCTGGTACAAGCACTGCGGTTAGTATCATTGATTATCTCGTACAAGCACTGCGGTTAGTATCATTGATTATCTGGTACAAGCACTGCGGTTAGTATCATTGATTGTCCCGACAAGCACTGCGGTTAGTATCATTGATTATCTCATACAAGCACTGCGGTTAGTATCATTGATTATCTGGTACAAGCACTGCGGTTAGTATCATTGATTATCTCGTACAAGCACTGCGGTTAGTATCATTGATTGTCCCGACAAGCACTGCGGTTAGTATCATTGATTATCTCGTACAAGCACTGCGGTTAGTATCATTGATTATCTCGTACAATCACTGAGGTTAGTATCATTGATTATCTCGTACAAGCACTGCGGTTAGTATCATTGATTATCTCGTACAATCACTGCGGTTAGTATCATTGATTATCTCGTACAAGCACTGCGGTTAGTATCATTGATTATCTCGTACAAGCACTGCGGTTAGTATCATTGATTATCTCGTACAAGCACTGCGGTTAGTATCATTGATTATCTCGTACAAGCACTGCGGTTAGTATCATTGATTATCTCGTACAAGCACTGCGGTTAGTATCATTGATTGTCCCTTACAAGCACTGCGAGGCTAGTTTTTGTTTTTAGAATTGATTATGATTTACGAGGTACTTAATGCAGTTGTTACAACAATTATAACGCATTTATTAGTATTCTAGTCAGATTGTTTAATGTTCGCCATTACGGTAGACCCAGATCCGGAACTTTAAATTAGCGCCGATAATGAATGACCTCTGGGTCAATTTTTCAAAAGACTAATCTAAATGTTGATGACAATTTTGTTAATAATATAAATAGTTCTGCTTTTACATGACAAAACTGTTTTATATTTGAAATTAGCTTTGAAATGAGCGCAGTCATCTCCACAATGCTTGCTGAGAGGTTAACATTTACGTATGGCTCATGGCTCAGCGCTTTCACGTTTGCAATTTCGTTTCGATTTCATTCAAACTTTTACAGTTTCAAAATGGCGGCTGTTCAAAATCACTAAAAAAATGTAACGTCTATCGGAGCGGTCATCTTGGTAAGACCCAGACTCGTCGTTTTGAAATGAGCGCCGATCTTGACTTCTAGATCTCCACAATGCTTGCTGAGAGGTTAACATTTACGTATGGCTCATGGCTCAGCACTTTCACGTTTGCAATTTCATTTCGTTTTAATTCAAACTTTAACAGTTTCAAAATGGCGGCTGTTCAAAATCACTAAAAAAATGTAACATCTATCGGAGCGGTCATCTTGGTAAGACCCAGACTCGTCGTTTTGAAATGAGCGCCGATCCTGACTTCTAGAGTAGCTTTTGAAGAGTCCAGTCAAGATTTTATGAACATTCATTAGTCAGACATTAAAGTTTCTACAATTTTCTATCTTAAAATGTTTTTATACTTCTTACGGTTTTCCGAATTTTCTTCAGAGTTTGAAAATTTAATTGGTTCTTATTTAGGGTGCAATTCTGAATATGACGGTAGGATGTGGTTTTTAAAGAAACGCAATGTAAAAAATTATTTTTAAGATTTGAAATAGGCGCCATTTTGAAACTTAAATGAATCGTGAACAACTACCAATCATTGTTGTTACCGTATGCCAATTTGAAATCAATTGGACCAACATTGTGAACGTAAACATGCTAACACAAACATACTGATTATTTTTTTTTTTTTTTTTTTTTTTGGTGTTTAACGTCCGACTATTGTGCACACTTGGGCTAATGCAGACGGTGGGATGATTTATAGCGTATGAAAATGCCAAGCCCTCGCCGGGAATCGAACCCGGATCCTCGGGGTGAAAGCCTAGTACGCTATCAACTAGACCACCGAGGCGGCTATATATACTGATTATATATATATATATATATATATATATATATATATATATATATATATATATATACCTGCATATGTGTGTGTGTGTGTGTGTGTGTGTGTGTGTGTGTGTGTGTGTGTGTGTGTGTGTGTGTGTGTGTGATTTTAATGACCCCTTACAAAGTGATCTAGAGATCAGAGATCAGATTTAATTTCAAGGTCTTTGATCTGCTGTGAAGCCAGAGCTGGAAATTCACTAAAAACTGGGTACAGACTAATTTTCCAACAATTGGTTGTTCGTAATTTTGTGTTATTCGATACAAATTATGTTCAATTAAATCTTATAAAAGAGCTTAGTATAAACAGTATCGTCAGTGTACGATTAACAGAATCTCTTAAACAACAATGTACAATTCACAGAAGCTCATAAAAAAACATTCACAGAAAATCGTAAAAAAACAAATACGATAAACGGAATTGCGTATAAAAACAATCTACGATACACCGCAGCTCGTAAAAAACAACATATGTTAGTCGGAAGTTCGTATACAAACAATATAGATAAACGGAACGATTCATAGAAGTTAGTGAAAAACAATCCACGATAAACAGAAGCTCGTAAAAAATATACGATAAACGGAAGCCGTTAAAAACAATTTACGATTAACAGAAACTTATAAAAAACAATCTACGATGAATGGAAGATCGTAAAAATGAAATCTGCGATAAAGAAAAGCTTGTAAAAAATCGAGGCACACAGCTGTTTTGCCGACGTGATGGAAGCGAATTTTGAAAAGTGCCCTTTATCTATCTTACCCTTTTCTGATGACCTGATTTAATCGGCATAATCAGCTTTAAAATCTGCATTAAAAAAAATTGAATTACTCTAAAAATGAAACCTAGACGCCAACGAATTTAACTTTATCATGTCTGTGGTATTCGATAATTCAAAATCCTAACTTACGCGTTGGTCAACAGTGAAGACGAAGGTGTAGTCAGATTTTCAAAAGCGTTTAGGACAAAGAGTTTATTAATTTTAAAATTATTTCATATGATTGCCATTTTGAAACAGTTAAACGATTTTTTTGTGGTTCACGAACATGTTCAAGCTATTACCAAATTTAACCACGCGCTCGCGCGCGCGCGCACACACACACACACACACACACACACACACACACACACACACAAATTTATAACGATCCCTAAAATAGTCATTTAAAGATCAGGATTGGCCACCATTTCAACGTAACGGTTACATTAATAAATCATTTCAAATGGAAATTCTTTGAAATTTAACAGCGTACTCCAAGTGTATAATTTTCCTACAACTGGGGATACGTTATTTTGTGTTACCCCATACAATTTACTCTCAATTAAATCGTATAATCGCACTCTGGTATCCTTAATAAAACGCATGGTGAAAATTAAAATGATGTACAATATATATCCAAGGCACGCAACAGTGTAGTGCGTTGCGTTTATGGGAGGGGGTTGGTCGGCCTTGGTTGTGTTATTTACCCTAATCATGCAACAGGGAGATTAAAGTGTGTGAAACCGCTGACTTACGCTTTTACTACTTTAAAAACTTCCAAAACTTTCGCAGATAAGCCGATTTTTAAAAGGTTATCTCGTAAACGCTTTGTTCCGTCATTATGTTTCGTTTAACTGCTTCCTATCTCTCCGTAACCTAACCTACCTTCTAGATCTTGCTTCAGTCTGCCTTGGGTAATCAACTAAATAACAGCTGCACGCAACTGTCTCGCTGCCGTGATGGAAGCGAATTTCTAAAATCCATTCGTTATCTTACAATCGTTTGAAAACTACATTTCACGTTAATCAGCGTTAAAATCCAAATATAACAGCATTGAAATTACTAAAACGAACCCTGGCAGTCGTAAAATTAATTTTACTAATTGTAATTGTTTTTAAAAATGTAAACATTTTAACGACCTTTTAAAACTTTATCTAGAGGTCATGATCGGTGTTCTTTTCAAGGTACATGATCTCTCCGAAATTGCTGGAAAACTTAATCCCTCAAATGTGCAGTATATTCTGTATAAATATGTTTAGTTTTTTTTGGAAATCAAATTTCACCTTAAACAGTTTCGATATCTGCATTAAATTAGTAATTTAAATTTTGAAATTTCAATGAAAATTTGAAAATTAATATGAATACTCTCAGAGTTTATTTCTGTATTCTAAAACCATTCAGCAAATCAAAAAATGCAGGTTACGAATGTAGAATTAGATTTTTCTAAATTTTGTAAGGAGAAAGAAATCCTTCCGCTATTTTTATATATGTCTATACTTTATGCCAGTTAGACTAGTGAGGACGAGCAATCATTGTTAACGGTAAGAGAAAAACAACGGGAGTAACTGCGGCTAGAACTAAGAACCTTAAGGTGCGCAGTTCAGAGACGCAGCAGGTGCTTTAGCCACATCACCACCGAGTCCCCTACTTTCGTTATATATACGGGAAAGTATATAACTGCTACGAGAGCAGTCGTGTAACCTAGTTTCGTACTACTTTACACGTGACAACACGATACAAACTGCATAACTTTCTCTCACTTTTCTTTAGAAGTGATTCGCAACGTTTTGAAACTAATAACACCGAACTTACGACCTGATAATTGACTTGAAAACTAATTTAAACCGAAAGCACTCACGTGACGCGCGGCAATTACACACAGGTTATTTCGGTTGTTCCGCTCCAAATCACAAAACTTCTCGACAAATTGCTGTGTCTTCAGAACTGTATGTCGTGCACAATTATAAGTAGTTTGTTTAATCGTGGCGCTTCATGTGGGTAGAGCTGTGAAGGTTTTATACGTACACAACACTCGCCAAACGCATTGCGTTAACACTACGTTAATCTAAATATGACAGATATTTACCCTCTCCTCCTATTAACAATAAGCAGGACCACAGTTCGTGGTCAAGCGCCACTATAAAACAAACGACCTACAGTAAGAATTATTTTTCAGTGGCTTGCACAAAAAAAATCGTACAGAAATATTACTCAAATATCCGTTTGAAAAAATTGTGACGGCCGCCATTTTGAAACTGATAAACTAATTTCCGAACAAAAAACGGTTGCGAAGAAACCTTGTAAACTTAATTTTTCTAAGTTTTTTAAGACGCTTTTGTTGAGGTCTATAAGTACAATATTGTGTAAAATATATGGAATAATCCAAAAATTGTTATTTTATGAATCTTGTTGTTGTCATACGAAAGCAAACTAATACTGTTATCGAATAAGATGAAGAAAAAGAGACAGAAATAGAGACGAAATTCGGACCCACGAACAACTAGGCCTGTTACAGAGCCAACTTCAAGAGCATGGATACCAACCTAACAGCCCACATTTCTCTATTGGAAATGCACTTTTTATACAATCAAATAGAAAACCACTGGGAATTTGTTATCAACAATCAATTTGAAATCAACAAACAAGTGGGAATTTTTTATCAACAATAAATTTGAAAGCAACAAACAAGTGGGAATTTGTTACCGACAATCAATTTGAAATCAACAAATAAGTAGGAATTTTTTATCAACAATAAATTTGAAAGCAACAAACAAGTGGGAATTTGTTATCGACAATCAATTTGAAAGCAACACACAAATGGGAATTTGTTATCGATCAAACAATTCGAAATCGACAAACAATTATGAATTTGTTATCAACAAACAGTTTGAAATAAACGAACAATTGGGAATTTATTTCAACAAACAATTTTAAATCAATGAACAATTGGGAATTTATTTCAACAAACAATTTGAAATAAATGAATAATTGGGAATTTGTAATCAACAAGCAATTTGAAATCAACAAACAATTGCGAATTAATTATCAACATGCAATTTTGAAATTAAAAAACAATTGCGAATTTCTAATCAACATGCAATTTGAAATCAACAAACTTGCGAATTTGTTATCAACATGGAGTTTAAGTGTGGTTGTTTGTTATCAACAACTAGTGTAAGAGGTTTTTTCTTTGATCCAAACCAGGTTTTTGAATTTTTTTAACCTAATGTTTTTAAATTGAAAGTATGTTCAAAATTTTTGAAGTTTTGAAAGTTCTGGCGGTTCTAGTCTATATAAACTCTTTAGATGCAAATGTATACATTATATTTGGAACCAAGATTATTTACAGTTTCAAATGTAACACCACGACAGATAAATAACACATATAACCTTTCAAATTCTTAAAGTATCCATCTTTTCCGATAAAAATTTTGTTAAGTACATACACCTGCGCTTTATAGTTTCAAATATTTTATATTTATTGACGCGTTTCTGAATATGTCCATTATCAAAGCATTGTGCTGTGCTAAACGTTTGCTGTATGTTTAACCGTTTGATAATGGAAGCATTCCAAAACGCTTCAAATAAATATATAGTGTTTCAAGCTAGAAAAAGCTATATGTACTCTCTCTCAAAAAAAAAAAAAAAAACTTCCACATACTGTTTTACCCCTTGACACTATCCCTAAATATTTTCTTTCATGGTTCATTTCAGCGATTTCAATGTAAGTTAATTTATTTAGAGGTAATGCTGTTTGTGCTTTATTATATTAGCTTTCTGAAATAATGTCTGATTTGATTCTATCTCGTCGCAAAAATTGATTTGGTTTATTGAACCGTTTCAAAAATGGCGCTGAATTTATAGTAACAGCAAATCGTGTCTCACACTGTTTAGAAAACTAGTTAAAGAAAGAAAATTAGCACAAGTCGTGAAATCTGAAATCGACAAATACGATTTCACTGCCGTTATTAAGTATGCATTATCAATTCTCCAATCATATTCGCTAATTGGTAAATATTTATCTACAGACATCTGTTTGCATTTACAGCCTATTTGACTCTATAAATATCTGAAAGTCTTGTATCAGTTCGATTTGGTTGTGATTAATTTAAATGTTGTGTAGGCATCAAAATCTTTTGTTATTTCAAAGTGATTAATAAGTATTGTTGAAATGACGTCCGCGGTGACTCACACGTGGGCAGAAGAGAAGTTGCGCACATTATTCAGGTTTACGGCTGAAGAAACGAACTGCGGAACAGGACTACGCAGCGGCAAATCACTGTAATAACACCGATACCGCCCCGCCATATTGTTATCGCTCACTTTATGGATCCATTTCATTTTACTTTAAGATTCTCCGCCATTCTTCATCTACAGCGCGGGTAAAATGTAAATTACAGTAATTACGTTTAATAGCATCACTTTACATAAAACCGTGGCGTCCGTGATTGCTGGTATCTACATTAAATTACAATGAAAAGCACTTTTAAATGAAGATATGTGTTTACGAGAGAAAGTTCGAAGTAGTTATGATATATGATGGGAACGCTTGTATTGTCTTGCAGCTGGATTACGCGTTGAGGTCATAGAAGCAGTGGATTTACTGAACAAGGAAAGGTTTCCATTAGGCTGAGTATAACCGATTGTTTCCTGATTTGGAAGTTTTGTTTATCATAATTACTTCTGGAAAAGGAATTGCAACGAGGTGCGGTATGTAGGATTGGTACATTCCAAATTAACCTGGAATGCTTATCTTGAACGCATCATGGGAAAAGCCAACAAGTCATTATCGGTAGTTAGAAGAATGGTTGGAAAAATATAGAAGCTGAGATCGGGAATGATGAAGTGCATATGTACTGGGGATCATTCGACACATGGTGTGCCATAATAATGTGGTATAGTGGACTAAGGTCGAGCAGAGCGGGGCCGGAGAATCTCTGAGTAAAATCCAAAGGTGGTCTGCCTGACTATAATGGGCTCTATAAACACGACACCATCGGCGGTTGAGGAGATCTTTCTGGAGTTTCCCCTCATTGACCTAAATGTCATGACAGAGGCAAGTAAAGCAATAAATGGACTGCAGGAAAGTAAATTTAGTCTATCCTCAAGTTTAGAGCATGCTAGAAACACAGAAAAGATCAAAGACACGCTTCTAATGATGGGAACATAATGGTCAAACGATACATAATTTATAGACCCTTTCATGTTAAGATGATGTCTGAAGAGAAATATCGTGTGTCGGGAGACTCTGGTGATCTAGCTGGTATACTGATGGCTTCAAAACAGACAGGCTCTGGATCTGGGGTGTACTGCCTGAGACCAAGGGTAAAGAAAGTTTTTACCTTGGAACAGTACGCAACAGTATTTCAGGCTGAAGCTATGGCCATTTGACTGCGTTCGGGAGCATTTCAAACGGGCCTTGAAGAAGACTCGCATTCATATTTATATATTGATAGTCAGACAGCAGTCAAAGCACTTGCGAGTCTTATAATTCGTTACAAGCTTGTCTGGGAGTGTCGAGAGAAACTACTTTGTCTCTGGAAACTGAGTCACTCTTCTCTGGATTTCGGGCGATAAGGGTGTTGAGGGTAATGAGGCAGACTGGCAGGACTGGCATCTGCATTGAGTTTATCAAATCCAGGGCCGGCTTTAGGAATCTCTTTATCATTGGCCGAGTCTGCTATCAATACATGGATTAACAAGCAACATCAGGCAAGATGGGATAACCTTCGTGGGTATTCTATGGAACACAAGCTCCTCTTAAGAAAGTTTCCTCATGGAGGACTTAGAGGGTACAGCACAACTCATGAAAATCAGGGGGCTCATTACAGGGCACTGTACTGAAGTACACATGTACAAAATAGGTATATATCGTGTGTGGGTTATGAAGTAAAAAGGAGGAAACTGCAGGACACATAATTCATAATTGTGAGCCTCTTGCTAGAAGGTTAAAGATTTTTTTCCAGCTTTCTAGGCACCTTCACAAGAATGAGCTAGTCAGTGGATTGTCGGAACTTACTAGGGCACAATTTGCATTTTTAAGAGGTTTAGTTGTACAATAGGTCCGTCTATCGTAGTGCCTGGGGTTTGCTAATCCCTTCCTCTGGTTTCTAATGCGATCTAATCCGGGAAAAGAGTTGTAGCAATGGAAATCTTTGTGACAAGAGAATTTCTGCTTGAACACGTTTCGAGGTGCATTTGAATGGGTAAGCACTTTTGCTTTCACACATTTATTCCAATTTCATTGAATCTTGGCACAAACATTTATTTTGGCAATAACTTGGTTAATTTTTAACCAAAAAAAACCGTAAATTATCGGTGTTTATTTTTGTTTATTTTCTAAAGCACTGATTATTTCATTTAAAATTTTGCTATTTTATTATGAATCTCTCAAAATTGTATAAGTGATTAATAGGCGTAATGAATAATTAATTGATATACGTATACGTAATGAATGAATATGTCACCAAATTTAAAGCAAAATTTGATAAATCAATATTGATAAATCTGGTCAGTTGTTCAAAGATTTTTTTTACAAAGTAATTACCTTGAAAATTTTGTAAAATGAAAACCAGCTTCTAGGTATGGAAATGGATTTGGTTTGTAGCATATTTCATTTAACCTTTTGAAGATTACGGTTGTTTTTATTAAAAAAAAACTTTTTTGAAAAATCTGATTTAATTGGCTCATCGTGATTAACGTTAAAATCTACATAAATTATACTTAAAAATTTAAAAAATAAAATAATGAAACTGAATACTTACGGTTTCGTGTTTCCAAAGTTATTTTAAAGATTAAAATGCTAATAGGAGCTTATTTTAATGCTGATTGTGATAATGAAATCGTCTTTTCAAATAATATGTGGGTTGGGGGAGGGAAAGTAGCAACACAAGTGAAAAGGTAATTTCCATTTTCATTACTGATCTTATTGCTTAAAGTTTACACAACAGACTTTAAAAGAAAATTAACACATTTACACCAGATGCAAATAATACAACATAAATATTACTGAGTATAGATATAGTTTTTGAAGATGGAGGTTCTCCGAAACGCGTCAACGAAATTAGAATTGACGAAGCTAGGAAAGGCAGATCATTATACTGAACATAGTGACAATAATCCTAGCAGAAAAGAAGAAGAATATAAAAAGAATTTAAACATAAATATTTTACAATATGTCTAACTATTAATGTTGTAGTAATTGAAACGACTAGGCTGGGAATGTAGACTAATAGAATAATTTTGATATTAATTAATGACCGCAGTTGTATAAAATGCGCAAGGTTTAACTGCAAACACACAATTTCGTGCTAGAATTTTTTTGTTTTTTTTTGTTTAACGTCCGACTATTGTGCACACTTGGGCTAATGCAGACGATGGGATGATTTTATAGCGTATGAAAATGCCAAGCCCTCGCCGGGAATCGAACCCGGGTCCTCGGGGTGAAAGCCTAGTACGCTATCCACTAGACCACCGAGGCGGCTAGAAGGGTTGGGTATGTAGTATAATTGCGTTAATTACAATTTAAATATTTATTATTAAAATGCTTTATGTACGTAACTGAAAAACAATGTAAAAAAAGTTAAGGTTAGAACCGGAATTTGAACACACGTCCTTTAGTTTCATAAACAAATATCATACCACTGAGCTAAAAACACATTAGAATAAATTAGTTCATTTATAGCTTATAATCACTTCATATACTTTCTAAAGGAGAGTCCTAGCGTAATGGTTTTTTTCATGAGCTGACGTTAAATTCGAATTTACTTCTCATCTGAAAGTGTCATGCGCTACTAAAAATGTTTTTACTTCAAGAAGATGTTAAAAATTTGCTTCCATCACTTCAGTAGTACATCGTGCTAAGATTATGTTTTGATAAGTGATTTTTATAATTGTTTAGAACTACCATTGCTTTTCCATTCACCGTACGAATCCTTCCTCTCAAGTCTTACTAAAAGGTGTTAAACGACAAATTCCGAAATGCCAACAGAAATATGCGCCCTACTAGACCTGCCTGTACTAGGTTATATCTGTATAATATTTTAAAATTACAGTGAACCAATTAATTCCTCTCAGATGGCGAGAGATGGTCACTGGAAAACAATGGTCTCTTGCGTCACGATCGCCCTCGAGCGGTCATCCTGGTAAAGTTCGGACTACACAAGAGCGATGTCTATCACTGCATCCTTGAGCTGGTTTCCAGCCTGAATGCAATCTGATCACAGAAATAACGCAGATTGTGAATTTAATACGACCCAAGCAGGAATTGACTATTTCAGGGACACGCCTATACGTGATGCCTGTTTAGCGGTATTGTTTATTAAAATGTGCTGAGAGATAAGAAAGCAAGTACACAAAGAACTTGTACACGTTGGGCTCTGTACAACTGTTACACAAGTGTCATAAGCAAAGTACACTGTCAAGCAAGTACACAAAGAACTTGTACACGTTGGGCTATGTACAACTGTTACACAAGTGTCATAAGCAAAGTACACTGTCAAGCAAGTACACAAAGAACTTGTACACGTTGGGCTCTGTACAACTGTTGCACAAGTGTCATAAGCAAAGTACACTGTCAAGCAAGTACACAAAGAACTTGTACACGTTGGGCTCTGTACAACTGTTACACAAGTGTCATAAGCAAAGTACACTGTCAAGCAAGTACACAAAGAACTTGTACACGTTGGGCTCTGTACAACTGTTACACAAGTGTCATAAGCAAAGTACACTGTCAAGCAAGTACACAAAGAACTTGTACACGTTGGGCTCTGTACAACTGTTACACAAGTGTCATAAGCAAAGTACACTGTCAAGCAAGACACAAAGAAGAGCAAGTACACGTTCGGGTGTGATATACGAACGAAAAAACGAAACCCTATTTTCCGTAAAATGTAAACAAGCTAATTTTATATGAACAAAAATACCATCAAACTTCCCAACTTTTTTACCTTAGTATACATTTGTTCACATGTATTATTAGTTTGTTTATTTATTTTTTTTTTTTTTTGAAAGTTTCATTTTTATTTTCATTATTGTAATGTAACGACGTACGAGTCGCGTGTGTAGCTTGGCCAAGTCGAATTGCATGATGAATATTTTAAATGTGTAATTGTGCTTAGTGTTTGTGATGTATGTTTTAATGTTTTTTTTTTGACTTTGTGACGACCTCGACAGAGGGATTTAACATTTTGTATGGCCTGAAGATGAACCTTTAGAGTTTCGAAACCGCGGTAGCCTTTATGAGGTGAGTTGATAGACCATTGACGGGAAGAATAGGTATATAATCCTAATAATTCATTTTTATAATTAGATAAGGAAGTGCGGGTTGTACACCCCAGTAGGCTATAATTTGAACTCGAGTACCGCTTAGTTTATTCCTTTTCTTCGACCACGAAACTAAATTTTAAATTTTTATTTGGAAATATTAGTCATTGAAGCGACCATAACGGTTGTTAATCCTAAAATATTCGTACAATTTCTAAAACAAGTTAAAGTGTGGAACTCGGTGAGTTACCGACAGAAGGAATATTAATGACATAATTGCTGCATATATAATTAGTTTGATTGTATATTCACAATATTTTGTTTTGTTTAAATAAATAAACACGTGAACCTAGCTTAGATATTATTTACTGCAGTTATAGTAAACGATCAGCTGTTTTATATTAATTTGTAACGATCAGCTGATTTCATTTAACAGCTGATGGAACATAATAAGTTTTAAGTTATGTTGTTACAAACTAGCAATATAAACAACAATTATTTTAAACGATTATATTAATTTCGAATGTATTATAAACGGTTACAACGTGCACGTTGTCGATATCAAAGCAACACGTTTTCACATAATACGCGTGTAATCTTATCGAAAAGGAGAAATAAAAAAGAAGAGAAAAAATAAAATAAAAATAAGTTCAGAGTAGCAGTACTCTGACCGGTGCCTTAGCCACATCGACCACCTTATACTAGACGCTACCCCGAAATATCCAAGAATTTGAATGAAACGCGGGTAATGAAAACTGAGTTTATAGTCTTCATAGTGGAAAACGTCAAATTCTCCAAGACAGAAAAAACCCGTCAGGTTTGCAGTAACGTGATATCAATGCTGATAACGTCGACATTCGTGTTATTGTTTACCAGCAATTCGTCATCGGGTCTGACTACCTTGGTGTTTTGAGACGACTGAGGGAGAATGTTCACTGTAAACGGTTAGAACTGTGGAGACGTAAAGAACGGTTCGTGCACCACGATAGTACACCTGCTGCACGGCGATCTTAATGAGGTAGTTTCTGGTCAAAAACGAGACGCCACTTGTACTGCACTGTACTCGCTGGACCTTCTCATATATCCAAAGATGAAACCTTGATACGATACAGTAGAAGAAATTCAACAGGAGTCACAAGTGGTTCTAAGGAAGTTTGCCACAGCCGACTTTGAGTAGTGTTTCCTTCAATAGCAGAACGCTTGTAAGGCTGTATAGATATAAATTGTGACTACTTCGAAGGATACAATTAAATGTGCGCCGTGCGCATGCGCGAGCTCCCTAATGACTCGTCTAAATTACGCAAGCCACTGTCCGCTGAACTCTCGGCGCCGGCGCACGTGCAGATGGATCTCAGAGAAGACCGCCATCTTGTTTTGTGCTGTGATATTTTTTTAAGCAAGGGCCTTTGAGTTTTGGCGTCAAGGAGCGCTGACTTTCTTCTTGGGCCTTAAAGGGGGCCAAGTGGCGTCGTGGGGCTAGCGGAAGTCAGGTTTTGCTTATTATCAGCATTTATAATCTAGTGTTTCCCTCATGCTTTACTTAGCGATCGTGCGGTCTCTACTAGCTACCATTATGTTGTGAAATTAAGTTAACTTTGGTATCAGGTAATTAAGTTAATTAAGTTGGCATAAGGTATTAGTGCTCATATAAGTTGGTCCCCGAATTATGTGTTTGTGGCTGTCCTGCGAGGATACAAAGTAGCAAAAGATCCATCACCTTCACCCTCCTCCCAATATGCGTCCTGGGAGGATACAAAGTAGCAAAAGATCCACCACCTTGACCCTCCTCCCAATATGCGTCCTGGGAGGATACAAAGTAGCAAAAGATCCACCACCTTGACCCTCCTCCCAATATGCGTCCTGGGAGGATACAAAGTAGCAAAAGATCCACCACCTTGACCCTCCTCCCAATATGCGTCCTGCGAGGATACAAAGTAGCAAAAGATCCACCACCTTGACCCTCCTCCCAATATGCGTCCTGCGAGGATACAAAGTAGCAAAAGATCCACCACCTTGACCCTCCTCCCAATATGCGTCCTGGGAGGATACAAAGTAGCAAAAGATCCACCACCTTGACCCTCCTCCCAATATGCGTCCTGGGAGGATACAAAGTAGCAAAAGATCCACCACCTTGACCCTCCTCCCAATATGCGTCCTGGGAGGATACAAAGTAACAAAAGATCCACCACCTTGACCCTCCTCCTCCCAATATGCGTCCTGGGAGGATACAAAGTAACAAAAGATCCACCACCTTGACCCTCCTCCCAATATGCGTCCTGGGAGGATACAAAGTAACAAAAGATCCACCACCTTGACCCTCCTCCCAATATGCGTCCTGGGAGGATACAAAGTAGCAAAAGATCCACCACCTTGACCCTCCTCCCAATATGCGTCCTGGGAGGATACAAAGTAGCAAAAGATCCACCACCTTGACCCTCCTCCCAATATGCGTCCTGCGAGGATACAAAGTAGCAAAAGATCCACCACCTTGACCCTCCTCCCAATATGCACCCAGTACGCTGCAAATGTTTGATTGAAATTAAATTCTTTTCAGTTTTTTAACTTCTGTGTATCACCACGCGTGTCCGGAATAAACTTTGATAAAAGTTGTGACGTGAACACAGTTGAAACTCGTCCTCCGAATCCTGCACACAGTGTAACCACTTACCTACCGGTGAATATTTCATAAGGCCGGAGCGCCCCTCACGCAGTACTTTACACCAAAACAAAGGAATATAAAAAACCCTGAGACATCTGCAATAACAAGAAGTGTTTGCAAGTGACAAAACATTTTACGAGAGGACAAGAAAAGAATATTTTAGTTGCTCTAGTTAACTTTTATTTGCTGCCAAACAAAGCGAAGACTTTGCTTTGTAATTAGCCCTGCGGAGCACTTATTGTTGGCGAAATAATTTCAGTGAATTGAAAAGCTTTGTTCCGCAGTCACAATGGCCCCTATTTAGGAGGGGGGATGTAATTACAGGGGTACAAGCTGGAGTTTAAGTCATACTTAATTTTAATTTTGTTCGAAATTGTTTATTTTTCAAGTTACGCAGTTTTAAATGCGAAGTATGTCACGCTGACGTGATGGAAGTTAAATTTAAAAAAATAACAATAACACTTTGCAGAACAAATATTACTAAATCATCTTCCAAAATAAAGTTAATTGTAAAACGAAATTTTATTAATTTTTTTTTTGTTGTTATTTTAAGACGAAAAGCACATTGAGACTATTATCGCCTCCCTAAATGTAAGTGTGAGTGTAAAGTGTTAAAGTCGTAAGTGTAGTGTTGTAAGTGTAAGTGTGTGTTAGACTCGGGTACCGCGAGGAACGTCTAAATCCTCTCAACAGGTGCAGCTAGTCTGAACCCACCTGCGCGGCGAAATTTTAAATAAAAAATACTGACTTGCTCAGATTTTATCGCTGGTTTCGTTGGTAAAATCTGATTTAAGAAAGTTTTTTTTTAGTGATTTTAAAAAGCCACCATTTTGAATCGGTTCAACACATTTTGCGGGAAAAACGAACAATTACCCACATATTGGTAAAATTTGTAAATGGTAGGGTAATATTGGTAAAATTAATAGGTCACTTAAGTAGAAAATTGTTGACAGTACAGTAGCACACGCAGCTTTCCCGCTGACGTGATGAGAAGCGAATTTCCAAAAATTACTTTCTCAACGTACCCTCTTTTTGATACTCTGATTTCACCGTTGCAAACAGCAGTAAAATCTGCATATAATTAGCATTTCATAACTTTCAAACAGCACTAATATACTAAAATGTAACATGACCTCCGTCAAATCAAAGTTTTACGGATTTTCAAAATTAAAAGCGCCAGAGTGATTAATGCACTTTTTAACACTAATTGCGATAGTGAAAGCAGAATTTTTAGATTTATAAGGGAAAAAAATTAAAACATTTTATACATTTAAATTAACGCTATTTTTAAATTTTTGAACGAATTTTTTAATTATCGTACTTGTCAAAGCTATTTTGAAACTCAGTTTTTGCCTTTTTGTAACTGAAAACAATTAAAAAACATTTTCACGCGACAAACTCTTCTCCCCTGAATACATTTTTCATTGTTTTGAATATCGTTAACATTTTTTTTATTACACTATTAAAATGCAATAATATTAGTGCTAGTAAATTCGTCGATGCGTGGACGTAAAATGTTTATTGGCAATCAAGGGAGAAACATTGGAGAATATTATGCATCATAAAGCCGCCCTTGTCGTGTAGGTTAAATTATTGCGTTCTCAAGGTCACGTCAACTTTTGCATACGAAGCGAGCAATCACTCATAGTGCCTCACGATATCTTGGAAAGTTCACTCACGTAAATCGAATTAGTTATATCTTACACACACTATCAGGGATTCCGTTGTGTTTAACATGCATAACTGTCGCTAAGCAGAAAGTAGTTGGCATTTTCGTAATGTCGAGCAATCCGAAAACCGTTTTTCTACTTCCCTCACCGGTTACTCTTCGTGGTGCCTTAAAATTTTCAACAAAGCGTCTCGAAGAGTAACTTCAACGACCATATAAAACGTCATCATTTCTTCTCAGTGCCGGTCTTTGGGGGGGGGGGAGAAGTCGGGCTCCGCCCGAAGGCGCTAGCTCAGTTACGGCACCGCTGTTTAGGTTTTTAAAGTTATCAATAATTTATAATATTATATTTAAATAAATGTTATTTATAAAGTTATTTATATAATAATAATCGGTATCATTATAATCAATAAATTATTTTAAAATTTATTTCACAAGTATATGTATACACATTTTCGTTAGATGTGTTAAAAACGCGTCCATATCTTACAATGGCGCCACCGTAAATTTTGCCCGACCTGTCCGAAAGGCTAAGACCGGCACTGTTTCTTCTACAGTTATTAGACCCTGTTCTTTCTACTGACATTTTTTCACTCTCACCATGTAATCCTAATACTTAAATTTTGTATAGATATTACAATTTTTTGTCAAATTTAGTGAGTTTTTCTAAAACAAATACACCATTTTTCATTTCCTTCGAAAACTTCATATATGTTTACTTTCCTCCATCTTTTCTTAAGGTTCCTACTTTATGTCACTTAGCAGATGAGATCGCGGGGTCCGGAGTTAATGGAAAGAGAAAAGCTTACAGCAGTAAATCCAGTATCAAACCCATGAGGTGCGCAATTTTGGAGGCGCAGCAGAAGTCTGACGTTTGAAACAACTCGGACTCATAAATTTAATTGAAAACGCGCTCACGTAAACTAAATACAGGTCCGAATAACATAATTTTAACAGAAAGTTGTACCGAATCCACTAAAGAGTACATAGAAAATTTCACATGGTTTAAACACATCGAAAACATGCCTTCATCGTTGCTCTTGCACTCTTAAGAACACAAACATGAAATAAGATAGAAGGTAGAAGGTTTTTTTGTCAGAGACATTGCCTTGAGGTTATTCCAACATGGTACAAATAGTCAGTTTGGAAATTGGCTGGAATAAAAATCGAATTGCACGTTTAATCGAGATGATCACACTTTGACCTTGAAACAAAAAGCATTATACATTGTAACTACTAAATATAAGGAACACGAAAAAATGTATAAGGATGTTTCCATTGATCCGGTGCATATAAAAGCTATTACAATGAGAGAGCAATGATGAAAACGTGTTCCACCTTGAGTCATTAGGCTTGAAGTTGATGCCTAAATATCTGGTTGGAGGAAAGATATGCGTACTCACGGATTCGAGATCAGCTGACCTTGGCGATTTGAAAAGAACAAGTAGTATAAGCCAGATAGTAGCGTCATCTACCAGAGGATCACTTCCGGTAGCGAAGCTTTTTACTGTTTTACAGCAGAAGAGCAGCGAACAAGGGCTTTTAAACTAAACGGGTGGAACGCTGGCGCGTCTCTGAAGTGAGGGAGTCTCTGGAGTACAGTGATCAAGCATGACCTGAATATATATACAGAAACATATTTAAAAGGGTAGACAATTTCGAGGGATGCTCACACATTGGTCATACACCTTGTGGCGAGTATCTTATCTAATTCAGTCTGAAAGAGTCGGTTTTATACACCTTTAACTAGCAGGAGGATGATAGCCTTGAACATATTCTATGTTAATGTAAAGCCCTAACTCGACAAGGGATACATTGAGGAGAGTAGTCGCGGATGGAGATATTGCAACGGTTTTATCTGACAAATAATTGGGATCATTGGCGGCAGCTATCTCATGGACATTAGGACATCTGAATCACCTGATTTTGAAAGTCTTTTTACGAGCTGCAGACCTTAAGGTCGTATTTAAGGCAGTTACTGCGTAAGATGTTGAGGGATTGAGGAGACTGAAGGACACGTAATCCTTGATTATGAAGCTCTTATTGGTAGGAGGCTAGGGGTTTTTGGTTTCCAGGACCTTAGACATCTTCAGCAGAATGAGCTAGTCAGTGGATTGTTGAAACTTCAGTACTCAAGAGGTTTAGTTGCACAATAGGTCTGTCGATCGCAGTGGGGTTGTATTATCCCTTCCTCTAATTTGAATCTAATCTAATCTAAATATTTACATTAAAAATAAATTAAAGGTAAAATCATTACGTTTTCAATCATAAGTATAAACAATCGTTACAGAATATTAGCACAGACAATTAAACACAGACCAAGTCAGTTGAATTCCCAGTTGAAAAGTAAAAATATTTCCGCTGCAGGATCACAAGAGACTGCGTAACGATGTCCTCTAGAGGGTCCTAATATTTAATGAAAGATACATTTGCATGAATTCCCTCCCGCTCCCCACGGCGCGCAAGTAATTTACATACTTCACGAGCTTTCCTTTCTAAAGAAATATAATGATAATAGAAAGTATTTTAACAAGGCGAAATTGAAACAAAAGTTGTGTTTTTTCCACTACAGAAAGTTTTGTATATTTTTGATGGGAGGGGGTTTTTATTTTACTTATTTAATGGCGAATTGTAAGACATTTACTGTGTTTATATAGCTGAGGAAATTGTGAAAAAGCCTTTGTTACATAGTTATGAATATCAATCGAAATTTTTCTTATCGTTTCTCAGTGTAAATTTCTTGGTCCGTTTACTATCGAAATATTTGTTAGTTAAAATTTCAAGTTGATCGGAAATATGAACAAAATCGAAAAATTAATTGAAAATGTAATCGATTTTGAAGTAAAAAGTGGGTTTTCAGAATAATCTTTTATAGTTATGAAAATAGTTTTTTTTAATGGCTTTTAAATAGATTTTGAACTTGAAGTATATTTTTAAAAATGTTTGTTGATATATTTTAACATGTACGTTTTATTTATAATTGAAGAAATCATAGGCCTTAAGTATGAAGCAATTGGCGATGATTTTATCATGATTGTTTATATGATATCTGTTTAAGTTAAGTTATGTTAGGTTAGGTTAAATTCGCGGGTGATACTGCTGTTATATCAGAAGGAAATAGCATTGAGAAGTATACTCGAAGGCTGCAGACAGCTGTCAATGGAATTTGTGACTGGACGAAAAAATGGCGAATAAAGCTGAACGAGACAAAATCTGTTCATGTTTACTAACAGAAAATTCAATTATCTTCCCGTGGTTATCAATCAACAAGTGATCCCACAAGATAAAGGAAAATACTTGGGCATGACACTGGAAGCAAGACTGCGCTGGAAGGTACATGTTAAAAAGAAACGTAATGAACTGAATCTGAAACTAAGGAAAATGCATTGGCTTCTTGGGTGACATTCTGAGTTGTCAGTGCACAATAAACTCTTACTTTATAAACAGGTCCTAAAACCCATCTGGACATATGGTGTACAGCTTTGGGGCTGCACGAAAAGAAGCAATATTAAAATTATTCAAACGTTTCAAAAAAAAAGTACTGAGAGGTATTGTTAACGCCCCATCCCATGGTACATACGCAATGGTGATTTTCATAAGGATTTACAAATTGCTACAATTCATAAAGAAGTTCGGCGATTTGCTAGGAAGCACGAAGTAAGACTGCATAAGCACCATAACATCGAGATGCTACAAGTTCTAGACAATTCGGTTCACAGGATAAAACCGTCGATTTGTACTAAGACAAGATTGATACAGCTGTCACAAGATCAAGTGATTTTTGGATTTTGGAGTGCGTCATAGGATGTGCAACCAACTAACGCTTGCATTTCATAGGTAGGCCTATACTGATAGATGGACTAAGTTCAGTTTCAATTGTAATAAAAAAAAGGTTAGGTTAAGTTAGGTGTGGATATGTTAACTTTGGATTGGTTAGGTTAGTTTACAGTAAAACAATCACGAATGTTGTTTTCATTAAAAACTCAACAGATTTTCATGTTGAGTTTAGTTGTGTTGGATTTCATTAAAACGAAACAATCGTGATTGTTGTTTTCATACACTTAGAACTTCCGAACCAGATATGTCAACTACTACAGAACATACTACTTGTTCTGGTATGTGAGCAAAAGTATGTGAGCAAAAGTCTATGAAAATCTTTAGAAGATATTCGTCAAAATGAAGATAAGTTGTCAGGAATTATCATTTTGAGATAATGAGAATATAATTGTTAGGTTTTGCACAAAAAGAGCTGGTTTTTTCATTGAAAACACCTCTTGATATAAGAAGATCTCATAATTTTAAGACTATTTAAATTGTTTTATGTTTGAACTTCTGGTAAGTAAAGCCCAACTTCCAGTTGACTTAGTGTATGGATAGGTTTCTGTATGAACTACTGTTTTTCTACGTTGTTTCCTTATACAGACACGCAGGAAACAGTTTTCTCGTCTGTACTTTGCAGATCCTGCTTCTGTATTTCCTGTACAACGTTCTGGAACCAAACACTCTTGCTGGCATGAAACAATCGGTGGTTAAAAAGGTGCTTTTTCCGATATTTTACCAAATCGTTTTTATGTAAGTCTGGAAAGTCCATGAATGAATAATTGACTTTCTAGGGTTACTACTGCACTGCGACCTTGTAGATCTAACGTGCCCCTTTCTATATTCCTTAGATGCTCAGTTACAGCGCCTTCTCCATATTAATCTCTTCATAAAGTCTAGGATTTGGAGAGGATATTAGACGAGAAGGAGGTGGGTAACTCCCCCCCCCCACTTCTGATTCGTGATTTCCCATTTCATTATTTAGGTACTTGCAGAAGCTTGCTCTGCTAATTGCTTTTCAATTTTTCCCTTTTACTCTACCAAGGGAAATTATGTCCGACTGTAGAACCCCGCATGCATGGTAATACTAAGGTATACTGGGAAGTTACGAGGTATCCCAGGGTTCTGTTTGATACACTGCATCATCGCGGATCGTTTAACACTCTAGAGGTTATGCAGTGTAGTGAATGTGTATATGTGTGTATGTCTCACGTAGATGAGTGAGAGTAGTATGAGGTGGGGTCGCTAAGCCCACTGCTCATTTCGGCTTCCTCGCCTGGAAATCTCTTAGATAACATTTTATTAGCTATTTATCCCGAAAGCTGTAAGTTGTGGGCAACATAAGCATGTACGTAATATATTTGCCTGGAATTTGTTAACATGTATCAGCTTAGAACTCCATATACCGTTACAATAACTCATTTTTGATTTGACTAAAGGTAATTTTGCATTCGAAATATGAACTAACGAGCATTGCTGACGTCATTAGTTTTAAATTCTGTCTCCACACTGACTTCTATGTCTGATTTCATTGAAAAGAACAGTGCAATATAAAACGGAACAAAAACTTAAAAATAATCGTGCAAAACCTCAACAAATATAAATAACATTAAACAAACAAAGAACGAAATGTTTTCAGCGCATTAAATTCGTTCCATTGTAAATACAAAGAGCTCGTGGCGCTGCGCAAATAGGGGATGCTTCACACTTTACACAGGGGTTTATAGTAAACAATAAGGGGTGGTCTATTCGCACTTCGCCCTGCCGTGTGTCATATTGTCAGTTTTATCGATCTAGCCTGGGTTCGGGGGTTGAGTTACGCCTCGGTGCTTTTATTTCCCATACTTCTACAACAATGCAGCAGGTACTGCCCCTGTCATCAAAATCCACCCCCATTCCACTTCAGTTTTATTCCATTGAGAACCACTGTATGAAAAATCATTCGAAAATTCTGTTTTGCTTTCGAAAGGGAACAGCGGAATAGCAAAACGACTGGTTTTTTGAGTTAAATTCACACGAAACAGTAAATTATGTATGACCTGTCTGAGAGTTTGTTGGAAATTTTGTCTCGCAATAAATCACGCAATAAATTTATATGTAACGATAATACTAAGTTCTATTATAGCTTTATTAATAAAATTCAGTTGGGAAATAAGTAACTGGAAGCTGTCATCATAGTAAAACCCAGTTCCTGACCTTCTAATCACTTACTGAGGGGTCACTTACTCTGATTTATATTGTAATTCTCATTATTTTAGCGATAAAACATACTTTAATTAGATTTTTTTTAAATAAGAAAAAATAATTTGGTAGCGGTTAGGTTATATTTTAGTATGTTCAATGTAGTTTGTGTTACATTTTCCCCCGCAGGGGTGCAGACTAGCTGCACTTATTGAGAGCATTTAGACGTCCCTAGCGGTAACCGAGTCTAACACACACTTACAACTACAAGACTACACTTACGACTTTAACACTTTACACTCACACTTACATTTAGGGAGGCGATAATAGCCTCAATGTGATTTTCGCCTTAAAATAAGAAAATTGAATTTTGTGGCGGCCAGGGTATGTTTTAGTATATTTAATGTGGTTTGTGTTAACATTTTGTTTTTATGAAATAAAGTTGGCTATTGTACCGGTCAGGATGTATTTTAGTATTTTCAATGTGGTTTATGTTTTGTAATTGTACAGGAACAGTTTTAAGACAAACATCTGGTTTTCCCACTTAAGCTATACCGCCCTTCCGGAGGAACAATCTGTGTCGGAAAAATAGGTCATAATCCTTATTATTTAAATATGTGGTCCGGTGGCCGTGTTGCAGTAGTAAAATAAAAAGGAAGAGAAAACACGATATATTATTTTTTTAGTTTTGGTTATAACAACAACTTTCAAACACACAAGTAATGACGAAATTGGAGCTCATTTTAAGGTGTTACAATTAATAATAGTCCCCGTGTTTATTTTTAAATAGAAATTCGCTAATAACGACATAAGCGAGTGAAAACCATTTAAACATGTTTGTTCTAGATAACCTTCAGTGTGAATTTTCTTTTATAAAATTACTACTTTTGTTCCTTTTTTTAAAGAAAACAAGTTTCTCTTCATGCTTGTTAAGCTCGGGCATGTGTTCACTGGCGGCAGACGGAATAAAACAAGCGGGAAGATATTTATTTGTGCGTATTTCTTGTATTCTATTCCCAATTGTGTGATAAACATCACGTTTGTTCTGTTAACGGTATCGTTTCAGTTAGTGAAACACAGCTGGTTATATTTAAAAACAAACATTTACGTATATATATTTCACTCCTGTGTTGTTCTTGATTTATTAATAGCCCATACAAATAGTAGAACGACGCAGCTGTCTCGCAGACCTGTTGGCAGCGATTTTCCAATAGTAATTTTAGTAACTTTTTTTTGAAACCCTGATATCACCGTTAAAAACAGTATTAAAATCTGCATATATTGATAATTTAAACTTTCAAATTATTTTAAAAATACAATTGACCATGACGAAATTGTTTTCACAATTCAACGGATTTTTAAAAAATAAAAAAATGCAAATTCATGCAGTTTTTAACGCTTATTAATTCGTTAAAATATATTTAAGACGAGAAGTTATGAACTCTTATTTTGAAACTGTTGAACGCGGTCCGGATCGGAGCACGTTTCCAGTTACCGGGTCTGGGTATTACCATGATGGCCGTTGCAAGCGAATGCATTAAAAACTGAACAATACGTTGTTTTGTCTGTTTAAGACTTCCATTTAAATAGTTCAGTTCTAGTCCACGGTAGATCGTAATTATTCACTACTGGTTTCGACCTTTACAGTTCATCAACAGGTGGAATTGTGCTAAAACTTATTGTTGTTAAACTTCTCGATGTTTTTCAACGTATGACCTTTACGTTTAACAACTTATAAACTTCTTAAAGTTTGTAAACTTCAACATGTTTGGCCTCCAGATAGTTACAGCTTCAAATTTCAAAATTCTTCGAAGCTCTTAATAAAATTAATTTTATTTATATGATAGGTATATTGTGTGTTGTTTATACACTCATTTCGTTAAGTGAAAACTACTTTTGGAGCGCCTGATTAGAATCTGATGGAGGACAATCTCTGGACTCGCGTCAGATAAAAACCATCACCTTGATTTCCGCTTACGAATCTAATGGACGTGAGTTCAAAATCCGCTACTGAATTATTTTTTTTTTAAATTTAATATTTATTTGTTTATAGTTACACGCATTCATAAATGTAGTAATAAATATCAAAAATTATGATATGATGCATTAACGCCATTATACTGCATACCCGACCCATCTAACATAGACTTGTTCAATGTGTTTAGAGTTAGCCTAAATAAATCTTTCGTAATGTACTTTATATTTTATAATTTGTTTGTTTAAAACTATCTAAATAAGTTCGTTATACTGCATATACAATCAATTTAGACCAAAATGTATTTAAAACATTCATAGATAAAAATATCTTCACATTGTACCAATATAATTATATAAATAAGAATATATGTTATTACCGAAAGCACGTTATCCTACATGCCCAGCCTGGCCGTTACAATTAACTTTCCACTCCTAATAAGTCGGTTATTTTCCTGATTGCCCCATTTTTGAATAAATATTTATTTCAAAATGGAGGATATTTACAGAACTACGTAATCTTAAGTAACTTGTAATGTGAAATAAAAGTACACAGTAATATTGAAATTGCTTTTAATTGTTTCAGAAAACCATTACATCGCTTGGTCGCCTGTATGGGACATCGTTCAGTATACAACCAGAAGTTCCAAAATACCGGTAAGTAGAGGCAGATCAGCTAGGAACGATTTAATAGCAATTGTTAGAGTTCATTATGTTTTGGAAAACACTTAAACTTTAATTGTAGACTAAAAGAACATTATCTTAAAGTACATCGATAGAGAACCAAGAGATAAACTGATTTAAATGAAAGTTAGCAAGTATATAGTATCGTTTGCCCGTATTAGAAGCTACCTTTGGTAAAAAAAACTGTTAAATTCTCATAAACCATATCAATGAGTTTCAAACTAATTCCGACCGATTTTGATGAAATTTGGCATGTTTCCAATGTCTTTAATTTTACATTAAGAACAGCGTTAAAAATTTTTTCGATCGAAATAATATAGAAAATTGCATTTCCTTAAAATCGGTGCTGACGAATTTGATGCAATCTCGCCAGATTAAATTGTTGGGTCAAAACACAATCGGAAAAAATCTCGTCAAAAGTTTAAAAAAAAAACAACAGTGAAATATATATATATATATATATATTTTTTTTTTTAACGTCCGACTATTGTGCACACTTGGGCTAATGCAGACGGTGGGATGATTTATAGCGTATGAAAATGCCAAGCCCTCACCGGGAATCGAACCCGGATCCTCGGGGTGAAAGCCTAGTACGCTATCCACTAGACCACCGAGGCGGCTATATTTATATATATATATATATATATATATATATATATATATATATATATATATATATATATATAAAGTGACTAATTCTTATCGCGAGGTATGGGTGTAGTTTTGCACGGGAAAAATTAAGTTTGCCGTCACGGAACGCTCACCATCACGGAACGCTCTAGCACATCCATAGGCGCACTCTAGTGAACGCGTGAAACAGCCAGTATGAAGGCCAAAGACATGCGAAGAGCAATAGCGCACGAGCTTCTAGAGATATTTTGCACCTACTATGGATCGGCACTTTCAGTGGAATGGAGGGAAAAGAGGAGTACTTTAGACATCCATGTTTTCAGATTAAAAAAAAACTTTCCTAACCAACGCTGACGTGGTTTTTTTGCAAAACTGGATCGTCACTTCGACGTCAGTGTAGAAAATTCGGGAAAACATTTTCAGTTTATTGTTGAATGTTTAGTTTTATGAATGAACATTGTCAGTTTATGTAATGTTCATACAGCGTTTATTTCGTTGAAAATGTTATTTTAAAGTGCACAACTGGTTACCGTGTTTCGTTTTACTGACATTATATTTTAGATATTCAGTTAAAAAAACGTGAAATTCTCAGTTTTATAATTAAAACCAATTGCCTCTCAAGAAAAACCGCCAAAATCTTTTTTTGAGTCCTACGTGGATTGCTTGTTTGTATTTCATTGCAAAATAAATAAATATGTTTTATTTTATAGTACAGATTCAGTTTACAGATGATATTTAGATTTACAGCATCAGCTGATTGTAAACAATAATTAATTATCATTCATTCGCATTTTTGCATACATAATCATTACATTTTTAGATAGATAATTACGTGACATTTTTAAATGTAATGTAAATATGCAGACGGTAGTGCTGATTATGATAGAGAAATCAGAATTTCAGAAATTATTTTTGAAATTCGCTTCCATTACGTGAGCGTGACAGTTGCGTGTCGCGGTTATTCCTTTCAAATTTTAAAAGCGCCTTAGCACAAGTTCAGTTTTCAACGCCGAACTAAATCAATAGCTTCGAAAATGTTTCTTCGCTGACGATTATGATCGCGTAAAAAACGCTTTTCGCACGAAACATTCCGGTTCGCAACTAAGTTCAGATGTTCATTAATAACAAAAGGGGCTCGGGATTAGCGAAGGGAAAAAACCGGGGCGTCTAAAGCCCTTTGGGTAAGGGTCTCGCACAATATTGAATCGTAAATTGCAAAGCGACTAATCTGGAGCCGCGTTAAGCTCGAAATTTTAAAGCAGGACATCCGTCCTCAGTCCAGCCGCTGTAGGGTGTGGATTCACTCTGCGATGCAGGACAAATGGTTTAAAAATTAAGGTTTGGTTTTATTTTTACCCGTGAATAAAATATTATGAAATGTATTCATTATTTGTGTCCGTAATTAAAACCTTATAACTTTGAGCGCATGTCTGTTTGTCGGTAACTCACTTTCTATTTGTAAACCCTCACTATAAAATTTGGCGAAACTTTAGTAACGGACCGAACAAATATATATATATATATATATATATATATATATATATATATATATATATATATATATATATATAGGGGTTTGGTGTATAAACCTTAGGGGAAAAACATTATTTTTTATTTATTTATTATAGAGTATCACTTGAAGCTAAGAAATTCTAGGTGGTTGAAGTGGCTAAAGCATCGGTCTACTGCGTCACTTAACTGCGCACCTAAAAACTCAAGCCTCAACTGCTCTCGTCGCTTTTCCCTTAATGCCGATCCCTCGTCTTCATTAGTCTAACTGTTATACATGTAGGATTTGGAGAGTATTAAAAATAACTATCTTTCCTACTTCTAATTGGTGACTTCCCCATTCGTTACTAAGGTACTTGCAGATGCTTGCTCTAATAATTTCCTTTCAGTTTTTCTCTCTTCGCCCTTATTAAAGTAAATTTTAAAAAATACGAATTACATTTAGATATGCAACATGTTTTTTTCATTGATTATACCATGAGCTGTTATTATTTCGGGCACATAATCAGCTGTTTTAAAACTAGCAAAATGTCCCTTTGCAGTGTCTGCAATATTGTTTTAAAGTATTAGCATAAAACATATAATTTTTACCCGTGATAGCACTGTTATGTTCTTTAACAATGTTAATTTGAAACGTACATTGTTAGATTTGTAGGGAAAAAACACAGGAATGATGTTTTTCGAAATTTTCTAAAACTTTTTCGAGATTATTTAATTTTAATTAAAAATTTTTAGATTGCAGCCATAGATGAAATATTTTTTCAACGTTTTGTTTTTCTAATAATATTGTATTGCTAACTTAAACATATGTGTGAAATTGCATTTGTTTAGTTTAAACGAATAAACGATAAATATTGATATTTAAAAAAAAAAAAACAAATACACGAGTAACTAAGCATTTTAAATTGTAAAATAGCAATTACAATAGATTTAGATTGTAGCCATTTTGAAAATAGATTAAATATTTTATCAACGTTTTGTTTTTGTAATAATATTGCATTTCTAACATAAACATACGTGTGAAATTACATTTGTTTAGTTTAAAAGAACAAATGATACATATTGATATTTGTCTTTAAAAAAACAAATAGACGAGTAACTAAACATTTCAGGACATACCTGCATAGGGATATTTTACGTTTGCCTGTACGCCTGCAATCGTATCCTGAATTTTGTTGGCGATTTTTTTTATTCACTGTTTATGTATATTAATTTTAATCACTCCTCAAAAATCTATCTAAAGCTATCTGTGCGTAATTCAAGGTTTCGGGTCTGGGTATCACCACGATAGCCGTTAATTTTTCTAGTGAAATTTCGCTTAACAAAATGTATTACTTAAAAATCGCTGCTTACAGGAACTAAATACGAACAAACCGCTTACGTTGGCAACACTGACGCCAATAAACTACCCGAAATGTATCCAAACCTCATTAAATACCTACGCTTCGATGAATTCTATGTTTGTTTAAAAAAAAATTAAATTCCCTTTAAATAAGTAAAACGTAACGAGCTAAATACGCAACCGTATCAATCGCTGGGAGACTAGCGGGGCCGGGGAAAAACTTGAAACACTCAATTAAAAGAGAATGGGAAAAGTTTGCTGTAATTATTTTCTGAATCGCTTGTACTGTAATATTGTTTAGACGAAATGAAACTTCGGCCCAAAAATAAACCGGTTTGATTATATTCTTGCGACCGTTTCTCTTGTGAAATACAGTCTTACGAACGTTAACACGCAGTTGTGGAAATTTTAAAATAATCGTAACGCGATATTGTCTCGATGTCGTGACGGAAGCGAATTTCCAAAAAAATATTTTAATTCACACTTTTTCTTTGAAATTCTTATATTTAACGGTCATAATCAGCTTTAAAATCTGCATATGTTAGTGAGTTAAACTGTTGAATTGCCAGGTATATTGAAAATACACAAATAATCGCAGCAGGAAGCTGTTTCTCGGACGTGATAGAAGCGGATTTTTAAAAGTATTTTTCTATATATTACCCCTTTTGTAACTTGGACAAAATCTGCAGAGAGAGAGAGAGTGAGAGAGAGAGAGAGAGAGAGAGAGAGAGAGAGAGAGAGAGAGAGAGAGACAGACAGACAGACAGACAGACAGACAGAAACAAAACACACACACACACACACACACACACACACACACACACACACACACACACGCACACACACACACACACACACAGAAACACAATTATGATCTTTTTGTGATGAATTGCGGCCTGGTAGGCCTCCCACCTCAATAACTAATGACAATATTGAAGCAGCTAAACAAATGATTCCGGATGACCGACGAATTACAGTTGATAATACTGCAAGTGAGTTGAATGTAAGCCAAGGCTCAGCATATTCAATCATACACGATTCTTTAAATTTGCGAAAAATCTGTGCTCGCTGGGTTCCACGTCAATTGACCAGCATCCACAAAGACAATCGTTTCAAAATTTCCCAGAAGCATTCGGAACGTTATAAAGAAGAAGTAGACTCATTTTTTTAAGCGAATAATAACCATTGATGGGACATGGGTCCATTATTTTGAACCAGAGTGTAAGCAACAAAGTTTGGTATGGAAACATACTTTATCTTCCAAAGAAAAACAGTTGAAAACTCAGCTGCCTGTAGGAATTACGACGATATTATGTGATGTGGAAAGTCCAATTTTGGTTGACTTCAAACCTAAAGGTCAAATAATAAATAGCGAAAGTTTCTATGAATTACTGTGTTTATTTAAGTCTAAAATCACATCCAAAGTTGCAGTAACCTTTCAAGAGACGTGATTTTGCTTCAGGATAATGCTTACCTCATAGTCCTATGCCATCAAAATATCGGTTTTTAACTGCTGGAACACCCTTTATATAGTCCAGACCTATCTTTTCTGCCAGTTAAAAGAACATTTGCGAGGGCATCAATATCGATCTGTTGAAGAGGCTATACAAGCGGTGAAAACTTTTCTGAACACCAGACCGAAAGCCTTCTTCAAGGGTAGAATTCAAACGCTGGTTAAAAGATGTACTAAGTACGTGGAAGTAGGAAGGGATTATGTTGAAAAGTAATGCCGATGTCATTTATGTAAGTATATATATATATATATATATATATATATATATTTGTTTTCAATTTTACTGTACTTAATGATTTTCTCCTCGTAAAATAAAAATCTACTGTTTCAAACTAATGCAATATTTTCCCAAAACCCCGTCATGTCCGTTTCATCCGGACATCTCCTGAAACTTTCGTTTCACAAAGTTATTCTTCACTCACTTTCACGAATGGCCTGTTTACGTCGTTTGATGTTTCGGCATTCTAATGCGAGCAGATTTTTACAAAGCAGCTGTCTTAAATCCACCCCTTTTTAGCTTTCCAAACCTCTCCCCCACGAAAGATGAAGGACGACTAATGTAAAGTGAGATGTATAAACCGTAAATGCGACATCTGCCGGGAATTTTTAAAAGCGAGGAAATTCCGAGATTTTTTTACCAAGACACTTTCTAAATTATTTTTTTTGTAAAGTCGCAGGGAATGTCGTAGAAGATGAATATATGCAAAACGTAGTTAAAGTTTCAAAAGCTGATTTATTTCTTGAAATTTTTGCAATCCTTTAAAAAGAGCGTCGCCTAGATGACATTTTATATTATTCAATTTTTAAACACTTTTTTATGCTTTATGTCAGTTAGACTATTGATTACTTCGTTAATGCTAGTTAACGACTAAAACTAACAACCCTAAAATGCGCAGTTCACCGTCGCAGTAGACTGACCGTTACTTTAGCCGCATAAACTACCAAGTCCCTTCTTTAATATAGCCTGAATAATTCGCGTTTTTCTAATTCAAACACAATCTCCGAAAAATGAATCTTTCGAAAAACCTTTTCTTTGCCGGAAATTAATATATTCCAAAATTATATTAGGCCTTAATAGCTTGAGCTTTTCTGAGAATAAGGGCATTCATACATACTCAGATTGTTGTATTTATTTCATTACAAAATAATATATAATTTGGCCTTTGTTATTTCTATCATTTTAAATTCAATTACGATAGGTTGTTTGATAATTAGGATTAATATTAACAGATTAAACGTACAATAGTTAAGTATCAGCTGATTGGAGAGTATTAATTGGCATTGATTATACATTATAATTGAATTTGTATGTAGATAAGCGTATACGGCCCGTATTGAATACGTTTTTCTAATTGAGATCTATCCAAAAATGACGCCCATCCAGATCGAATTTTTTGAACACGAAAATGGCGTATTCCAACATTATATCAAAATCGTTACATCCGTTTTATAAAAAAAGACAAATGAAAATTTAATGAATATTTAAAAATCAGTCTTATAAGAGAAAGTCCATGAAGCATTTAAAACAAAAATGTGCAAATCTTTTCTTTAACGAATATATATTCCGTGAGAGTTCTTGTAGACACACACACACACACACACACACACACACACACACACACACACACACACACACACACACACACACACACACACACACACACACACACACACACACACACACACACACACACACACACACACACACACACACACACACACACACACACACACACACACACACACACACACACACACACACACACACACACACAAGTACTGCTCGTATAAACTATTGGTTTTTAGAGTTTGAAGGGATTTTTTTAAAATTCTTTAAACCATTTTTATTGTTTATCCGTAAAAATTGAAAATTATTGTATCGTTTTTCCACCAATTATCCAATCTTAAAGCTACACGAAAATTGAGAAAAATATGTTGAAGGAGTCCAAGGTTTAATTTCGTATTTTCAATATAATTTTAAGGATTAAAATCATAATTTATGGAGATTTCACTATCGATTGTAATAGAGAAAAGCATTTATGAAATGATCGACAGGTATATAAACAATATACATCTCGTGAGCGAGACAGTTGAGTGCAGCGTTTACACATAATCAGTACGTTACTTGGCAATTTGCATTGACTAAAATATTTTCAATGTGTTTTTCAAAACAAGTAAATTCAAATTTCTTAACCGATAAAAGGATCAACTGTTTTTGAACGCGACAATTTTAAAGAATTTTATTGTCCACTGAGAACATTTTATTTTGTTTCGAATTTGATGTGAAAGTATTTTAATAGTAAGGACGAAGCCTAAACGCAAGGTTGTCCTTTTTTGTGAAAAAAATCGAAAATACTTCGGAAAAATGTGAAAAGTATGTAGTGATATTTCCCCCTAAATTCTTTTAATATAAATAAAATTTAACAGACAGACAGATAAACATTAATAGTAAATACTAGCCAAATTAAACTAAATAACAATCATTATTGTCTGCACAGTAGTTATCTATTTTAACATACTCGATGTTACTTTGCCAGGGGCAGAGTAGGCAATTTAGATACACATTGTGTTTAACGTTTTGCATTTGCGCCTTACTATAACGTTATACATAAATATTATTTTTGTTAATAAGGAGACAAGCTGTGAGATAGAAGCAAAATGAGCAGGTAAAACCAGGGACCGTTATCAGTTAGCGCGCGCATCCGTGTGTGTCAGTCGGTAACTCGTAAATTTTTTAGCTTCAAACATCTCGCATTTGTTGACGTGTTTCGGAATATTTCCATTATCAAAACTTTACGCTGTGCTCTGAAAACTCTGGAGTATTCCGAGTAAAACTGAGTTTTCGGGATTTTTCAATTTTGGTAATTTTTACACCAAATCAATTTCATTAATTTGTACACAAAATCAATTTCGGTAATTTTTACACCAAATCAATTTCGGTAATTTTTACACCGAATCAAATTTCGGTAATTTTCACATCAAATCAATTTCGGTAATTTCTACACCAAATCAATTTCGATATTTTTTACAACAAATCAATTTTGGTAATTTTTACACCGAAACGCTTTATTACATGCCCAATATTAATAAAAGCGCGGAAACAACGGGAAATGACAAAAAAAATTAAAATAATTGTCACTAACATAACCTCAAAATTACTAAAGCCTGAAAATAGGAAGCGTGTTTTTCATCATGAAAACATATTATTAGAATAATTAAAAAAATTTTTAAATACACTTCAGAACTTAATTCGACTTGTATGCGAGGTTTTTAACTCGATTTTAGGAAAAAATAAGCTTTAACAAAATAAAAATAACTTCAAATCTAATCCTACTTAGTTGTTGGGTATATAATTAGTATTCCGTAAAAGCTTGTAACAAGTGATATTACGACAGATATAATGCTACCGCTTCTTTAAAAATGGACGTCAGAATATAGTTCCGCAAAAAATAGTCAAAAATCGAAATAAATTTAATCTTTCGCGGGTTAATATCTCTCAACGAAATAATAAAAACGAAAAAAATTGTTAAAATCTACTGTCCTTTGTACTACTAGTTCAAGCAAAACATTCGTTAGCGATTTGAGGTATCGTATTTGCCGTCATGGTGTAACCGCGACTCAGTACTTGCAAATGAACGCCGATCCTGCTCTCGAGATAGTATTAA
Source organism: Callitettix versicolor (assembly GCA_022606455.1). Lineage (NCBI taxonomy): Eukaryota > Metazoa > Arthropoda > Insecta > Hemiptera > Cercopidae > Callitettix > Callitettix versicolor. Next base: position 8,120,382 of record CM040188.1, on the reverse strand, counting down.
GAGGGAAGTAAATACTTACTTGGTCCTGGAGGCAAAAAGAGAATCTTTGGACCTCAGCAACCAGATCAGAAGTTCATCCAGGACACCTTACACAAGATTCTGGAGCTTGTTAAGGGCACTGGAGTCGGTTTATGGTGAAATGATAGGGGTACACAAAAAGCTTTTTAGCTGACGTGTCCTGGGTCATAGAGCCACTGTTAAACCCATTAAAAAAAATTACTATCGGCGATCATTTTCAGGTTCCGGGTTTAAGTTTTACCATGATTGCAGCTCAGTTAGTTTATTTTCTAATGCCGAATTACTAAAAATAGAATGCGGGGTACTATCTCTTACGGACAGTACCGAGTTGATGAATAATTACGTTGTGTTGTTGCTCAGCGGGTACTAATATAACTTAATCCGGAATCGGAACCCTGAAGAACTCTAAAAAGGCACTAATCTCCGAAGAGAAATATTTGCGATTGAATTTAACAGCGCTTAGCGCACACCCTGTATAAGGAAACAAGTTTTGATCGATCGAAAACTATTTGTATTTAACATTAACCGTATACATTATACAAACAAGAAAAACACTAGTATTTGAAAGTAAATATTAACGGCACTTATCGAACACCCTGTGTAAAGGAACAAGTTTTGAACGATCGAAAACTATTTGTATCTATCATTAACCGTATACATTATACAAACAAGAAAAACACTAGTATTTGAAAGTAAATATTAACGGCACTTATCGAACACCCTGTATAAAGTTTTGAACGATCGAAAACTATTTGTATCTAACATTAACCGTATACATTATAAAACAAGAAAAACACTAGTATTTGAAAGTAAATATTAACGGCACTTATCGAACACCCTGTGTAAAGGAACAAGTTTTGATCGATCGAAAACTATTTGTATCTAACATTAACCGTATACATTATACAAACAAGAAAAATACTCGTATTTGAAAGTAAATATTAACGGCACTTATCGAACACCCTGTGTAAAGGAACAAGTTTTGATCGATCGAAAACTATTTGTATCTAACATTAACCGTATACATTATACAAACAAGAAAAACACTAGTATTTGAAAGTAAATATTAACGGCACTTATCGAACACCCTGTATAAAGTTTTGAACGATCGAAAACACACTAGTATTTGAAAGTAAATATTAACGGCACTTATCGAACACCCTGTGTAAAGGAACAAGTTTTGATCGATCGAAAACTATTTGTATCTAACATTAACCGTATACATTATAAAACAAGAAAAACACTAGTATTTGAAAGTAAATATTAACGGCACTTATCGAACATCCTGTGTAAAGGAACAAGTTTTGAACGATCGAAAACGATTTGTATATAAAATTAACCGTATACATTATACAAACAATATATACTTCACCTTTTACAAAATATGCCGCAATGTGTTTCAGGGTTTACAAAACGGGGTAATTTCCTAAATGAAGGCGAAATGGGCAAAGTACACTTTGCTAAATTAATTTCCATCAAACATTAGTTATCTTGTAATGGTTATGGGGTACATTAACTCTGATAAGGTTTGTGAATGGTGTATATTTATTCAAATCTAAATATATGTTTTATCAATTAAGGTTGCATATTAATGTTCGCTTTTTTGCAACTATAGCCATCATGTTGCATTTATATATTAATATGTGTATACGGTAAGACGTTTAGCGAATTTCTATTGAAAAATGAGCTATTGGAGGAGCCCTTATGGTAAAACCCAGACCCGGACATTGAAATGAACACCTATTCTGACCGCCAGATCATTTTTTCAAAAAGTTCGTCAAATTATCACGCTCACTTTGATAGTTTTAAAATGATTTAATTCAATATTGGCCCAGAAATCGATTACTGTAATAGCCTGCATGTATTTGCTAACCAGCAAAAATTGGTCAAAAGTTTCAAAATGGCGGTCATTTAAAAACTTTAAAAATCCGTAAATTTCTCGCATTGTTTTTTTTTAATTCGGTGTTACAATCGTAATTAACTTTAAAAACTGCACAAAAAAGCGTTTACAATTTTCAAAATTTTTTGAAATTAAGAAGTTTAATTTGTTGGTGGTCAGGGTTCATTTTTCGTATTTTCAATATAACTACGAGGGTTGATCAAATATAAACGAGACTGATTTTTTAAAAAAAATTATTGCTTACTTACAAATTATTCTTGATACAACTTATTTTTCTACATAGTCTCCCGCACGAGTAACACATATTTCCCACCGGATTGGAAGTTTTTTAATTCCATCTTCGTAAAAAGTTCTCGGGCGTTCATTGAGCCATTGGAGCACGAAGGTCTCCACTGCAGAATCGTCTTCGAAACGCTGGCCTCCAAGCGCCTCTTTGAGTGGCCCAAACAGGTGATAGTCGCAGGGTGATAAGTCTGGACTGTATGGGGGATGTTCCATTGGTTCCCAGCCAATTTGATCGAGTTTAAGCCTCGTAGCGTTCGCCGAATGTGGTCGGGCATTATCGTGAAGAAGAATGACGTTTCTCGCCGGTTTAGATTTCCTTTTCCTATGAAAAGACTGTTTTGCTGCCTCTAAAACATCGCAATAATATTGTGCATTTATTGTGCGTCGTTGATGGAGGAAATCGACGTGAAAGGCGCCTTGATTGTCGAAAAATACAGTGGCCATTACCTTCCCGGCCGACGATCGTGATTTGGCCTTCAGGTTTTCTACTGCTTCCCGTCCTTCGGCGAATTCATTGTGCCAAGCAAAAACGCGAGCTTTTGACAGGGTCCTGTCCCCGTATTGAGCCGTCAATCTACGAAAGATTTCAGTTGGATTGACCCCCTCCTTGGCCAAAAACTTAATAATAATTCTCTGCTCCACGGAAACGTGCACTTCACTCTCACTCATTGTATAGTTTTATACTGAAGGGTCCGAACGGAAATGTTGCCCGTCTACGCCCGTCCCAAACCTCCCAGGCTACCTGAAACCCCACCCTTTAGAGTTCAATGTCCAACGGAAAAGTTTTTAGAAAGTCAGTCTCGTTTATATTTGATCAACCCTCGTAAATACTTTAAAATTCTAATTTATACACATTTTAATGGCTGTATATGACTGTGAAATCAGGACTTCAAAAGAGGAAGATTAAGAAAATGTATTTGAAAATTCACTACTATCACATCAGCGATAGAAGGTAAATTCCTTCAAAAGATTCAAAATGGCGGCCTTTTAAAAACGTTGACAATCCTTTATTTTTTAGAAATTCGACTTACAATCGTAAACGATTTATACATTTTTGTTTTTTATGTTATTTAAGGCGATGTTTAAAATAAAATTAATCAAAATCTGTACAACTGATTTTTTAAAAAACCGATATCTAAATATGCAGGATAATTCCTTTAAAACATTTCTTTTAAGATTTAAATAATCGTGGCACGCAACTTTCTCGCTTACGTGATAGAAGCTAAGTTCCGGAAATATTATTTCTTTCCTTACGCTCTTTTTGAAACTTTGATGTAATGAAAATCTTCATATATTAACATTTAAATGTCAATTTACGTTGAAAATACGAAAGTGAACCCTGACCGGCATAAAAATAAAATTTATCAGTGCAAACATATTTTGAAAATTAAAATTTTTTATTAGCGCAGTTTTTAACGCTGAATACGGTAGTGAAATTATATTTTTTTAAAAATATTTATGTCACTAAAGTTATGAATTTTTATTAATTTGATATTGCCGCCATTTTGAAACCGTTAAAATAATTTTGCTGGTTAACGAACTTGTCCAAGCTAATTTGGTTATAAGAACTTTTTGGTTTCAACAATTTCTTAAAAATTGATCTAAAGATCAGGTTTGGTGCTCATTTCAAGGTCACGTGTCTGGATCTTACTATGTAGCGTAAAACATTTTTCATTGTTAATTCGCTAACATTCTAAAAATGCAAACTAATTATGTCAAATTTGATCGAAATCGTTCGTTTCGTTTTGTTTCAAGATGCGCTTATATAAATAGACAAAGATAAACAACTTTTTTAGACTCTAGTGGTGCGTAACGATCGAAGACAGTGGAAGTGATACAAACGTCATTTCCTCAAATCGATACATCGTAAATTTCCGGTCGCGCGCTCGCGCGTGTTAGATTATACATCCCAATCATCTATGGTGGCCCTAGTCGCTTATTATTCGGGGTTCATACGTTACGAGGCGCGAGGCGCTAGGTGCTGGTTAGGTTGGAACAGAATACGAATCTGACAGCTTCATAAAAGCAACCATTAGAGTTCACTTCACAACAGTTCTCGACGCGGCGTCTTGTCAGAGAAGGGCGGAGAAAGGGTTGCGGTCCTACCTGCTCCGACCATTAATCTTACATCAGTTCTTTTGTGTATTGTTTGAATTGGAAATTTGATGCGTATTCATAAGCAATGTTTTCATTTAGTAATGTAAAGAGAAATTGTTTTACTGAATTAAAAACTTAGACTGCCCAAGTAGAACTTAACGAAAAGTTTTAATGGCCTGTGAACCTACTGAAATATTTTAATTGTATAATGCTGTAGTTTTAAACAGCGATTGACAATGATTTCTTTAAAATAATGCAGTAGCTTTCATGAAGATCAGAGAAGAGCAGTAGTTTCGCTGACGTGATAGGAGGAAATTTCGAATTATTTTTGAATTGGATATTTCTTTACGCCTGATACGGAAAATTTTGTGATGCAGTGAGATCTAATTGAATCTAACGTAACGAAAACGTGAATAATGCATGAATAGGAAAACAGCATGAGTGGGAGTTGCGTGAATATTTCTTCATGTCCGGTACGGGGAATTTTGTGGTGTAGCGAAAATGAATTGAGTGTGACGTAACTTGAAAGTAAAGACTCCATAAACAGGGAAAGAACATTAGAGGGAATTTCGTGAATACTTCTTCACGTCTGGTACGGCGAATTTTGTGGTGCAGTGAAATCGAATTTTTGTGGTGCAGTGAAAATGAATTGAGTGTGACTTAACGCGAAAGTGAAGACTACATAAACAGGGAAAGAACATTAGAGGAAATTTCGTGAATACTTCTTCACGTCCGGTACGGCGAATTTTGTGGTGCAATGAAATCGAATTTTTGTGGTGCAGTAAAAATGAATTGAGTGTGACGTAACTTGAAAGTGAAGACTACGTAAATAGGGAAAGAACATTAGAGGGAATTTCTTGAATACTTCTTCACGTCCGGTACGGCGAATTTTGTAGTGCAGAGTCATTAATAACTACTTATTTCGGTCATTAATAAGTATTGGAGTAATTCCCACGCACCATTTAAAGGTCTTTATTCTGTAGGTTAATTTAAAAATACGTTACACTATAATGAACAGCAGTAGAAGCTAAATTATTATTTTTGAACATAATATCAAAATAAGAAAAAGAACCCTGATCGTCTTTAAACTCCTTTTTTATCAGAGGATTGTGAAAGTTAATCCGTTCGCAATTTCAGTCCGATTTTATTCAAACTCTGCGTAAAAATAGATTTTAGTAATTGCTTCGCCAAGTTCGCCATTCAGCGTTTTGTTGTGAATAAAGTTCTTTTAAGGTTTTCAAATCTTTAAAAGTTCGTTTCACCGCGGGGGTGCAGACTAACGGCACCTATTGAGAGGATTTAGACGTCCACCGCGGTGCCCGAATCTAACACACACTTACATTTATGGAGGCGATGTGTGCTTTTCGCCTTAAAAAAACTTTAAAAAATTAAAAGTTCGTCACTATCTTGAATACTTTTAAAAATCTTTCATCAACGTAATGAGTATTCAAAACTATGAAAATTAGCTTTTCAATCTTCGATATCCATTGAAAATAGAAAATTTAAATTGTGTTAAAATTTTCAATTCAATTTGAAAGTTTAATAAGCTAGTGGAAACTTTTATTGTTACTTACAATGGCGAAAGATTTTTAAAAAATGTTGAGATAAAATAGTTACTTTTGGAAATTCGTTTCTACGTCAGCGATACAGCTGCGTGAGCGTTTATTTAAGTTTTCGATTCTTTCAACTGTTGTATTTTATATAGGCATATATAAATCAATATTTTATATCTGTTTCAAATCATTATGATGAAATGAAAAATAAATACTATAATTTGAACAGTATAACCAGAAATAAAAAGTATACTAGGCCTACTACCTCAAATATGTAAAACTGTTGTTGGCGAAAGTAATTATATTAAACCAATCCACATATATAACATTCTCTCTAAGGATCTCGAAATATTGCGTAACCCTTAATTCCAAGAAGAATAAACGAGAAACATTGATTGTTTAATCTATAATGTAATTACAAATTTATAAGAAAATCTTTTTAATGAACTATTCATGTATGTTACCTTTGTCATAAATACATTTTGTCTACCACCAAATTTGTATTAATTTTAAGTGGGGTATCTTCTTGTTATGACAAACGAATATAATGTTGTTAAACTTTTATGTGTTTGCTTTTACCTTGTATTACGAATTGATATAATTTGGCAGTCCGGGATGTAACGACATACGAGTTACACGTATCGTTTGGCCAAACCAAATTTTATCAAGTGTATTTTAATCGTGTTTGTGACGTGCATTTTCAATGTTTTGTTTAACTTGGTGACGACCACGACAGAGGGATTTGATTTTTACATTACGGCCTGAAGATGAAACAGTAAGGTTTCGAAACCGCGGTAGCCTTTACGTGAGGTGAGTTCGTCTGCATTAGGCCAAGTGTGCACAATAGTCGGACGTTAAACACAAAAAAAAAAAAAAAATACGTGAGGTGAGTAAATAGACCACTAGACGGAAACATAGGTCATAACCGTAATTATTTAAATATGTAGTCCTTTGGCTACATTGCAATAATAGAATTATAAGTCGTTTCTTTACGCTGTTATAAGTTAGTTGTAAGTTTCTTTCCTACACACAGATATCTCTGTAGAGTTTAATTTGGTATTATTTACTTATGTAAAGATTTTGTATTAAATAAATAAATATTTTATACAAATAAATATAATTTATTTCAAATTTGTTAAACTTTCAATTTTGATGCTTAATAAAAGGGCAAAATATGAGAAAAACTATGAGAAAAAGGAGAATAAATTTTTACGGCCATCTTCTTAGAATGGACTCCAATAGATTGACGAAACAGGTGTTTGATTTTTCCATAATCGTAAAACAAAACCGAACTGGTTTAAGGAAATTGAAAAGGACCTAATGGAATTAAAAATTACAGAAAATTCACTGCTTGACCAAACTGCTAAGATAAGTACCAAGGACGAAAGAATAAGATTCCAAGATAAAACCAAAATAAGACCTAAACCTGTCATTTCGGAAGATGAGAGGAAAAGAAGATCGGAAAGAATAAAGAGGAACAAAGAAAAGTACAGCGCGCAAGAAATGATTGATTCAGCGTACCCCAAAGAGGGTGAAACGAAAAGAAAAAGAAAAGGGCAAAATCTACTAAACCGATTTTGAGAAAATAGGCAGGTTTTCTCATCTGTTATTTGCGAAACAACTTTTGTGGAAAGAAAATTTCTATATCACGCTTTGCACAGTGTATTCTTTATATTCATTGTAAAGTTGCTAGCCTTTATTTCGCTTTTTTATGCAGAGGATAAAGACGATAAAGTGCGCCGGGAGGCGTTACCCGAAGATAACACTTAATCCTTGAATCCAAGGATGCCGTGAGAGGTCGCAATTAGACACCGCTTACAAACCAGCAGACAGTTATATTTTAATAAACCAACGCGGTTCAGTTGACAAGTGCCTCTGCAAGGATACACTGGCCACTGCCTATTCCATTTCGTCCTTCATAAATAGTAATGAAACATCGTTAGCATATATTTAAATCTCTGACTCCGCGGCTGTAATGGAATATGTAATTTAAATTTCACGCGTCCGTGTGGAACGGGCAGCGGTTTTTGTTGAAATGTTTGCGCCATGTTTTGTGACTTTGTAGGCAGCCGGGTGAAATATTCTGTAAATATTAAAATCAAGTTGGCAGTTGTGTTCGCTTCACAGGCAGTAACAACATCAGCTGGTTAGTGGACACGATATTTGCACGGTCTTGATCAGGTGATTACAGTTCCTCATTCTCAACATGTATAGTGTTTTAGGGCTGGTTGTGATGTTGATTTTGCGTGATGCGAGTGCAAAAACTTTTATTGGTAGTTAAAGTAAAAGATCAGTTGTTTTGTATTAATTCGTAACTATCTGTTGATTTCATCGAACAGCTGATAGGCTATAATACGTTTTAGGTTATCTTGTTAAAAACTAGCTATGTTATAGTAAAAGACCAGTTGTTTTATATTAAATCGTAACGATCAGCTGATTTCATTGAACAGCTGATAAACTGTAATACGTTTTAGGTTATCTTGTTAAAAACTATCTATGTTATAGTAAAAGACCAGTTGTTTTATATTAATTCGTAACTATCAGCTGATTTTATTGAACAGCTGATAAACTATAATACGTTTTAGGTTATTTTGTTAAAAACTAGCTATGTTATAGTAAAAGACCAGTTGTTTTATATTAAATCGTAACGATCAGCTGATTTCATTGAACAACTGATAAACTATAATACGTTTTAGGTTATTTTGTTAAAAACTAGCTATGTTATAGTAAAAGACCAGTTGTTTTATATTAATTCGTAACTATCAGCTGATTTCATTGAACAACTGATAAACTATAATACGTTTTAGGTTATTTTGTTAAAAACTAGCTATGTTATAGTAAAAGACCAGTTGTTTTATATTAATTCGTAACTATCAGCTGATTTCATTGAACAACTGATAGGCTATAATACGTTTTAGGTTATTTTGTTAAAAACTAGCTATGTTATAGTAAAAGACCAGTTGTTTTATATTAATTCGTAACTATCAGCTGATTTCATTGAACAGCTGATAAACTATAATACGTTTTAGATTATTTTGTTAAAAACTAGCTATGTTATAGTAAAAGACCAGTTGTTTTATATTAATTCGTAACTATCAGCTGATTTCATTGAACAGCTGATAATAATACGTTTTAGGTTATGTTATTAAAAACTAGCTATGCTATAGTAAAAGACCAGTTATTTTATATTAATTCGTAACAGTCATCAGATTTCATTGAACAGCTGATAGGCTATAATACGTTTTAGGTTATTTTGTTAAAAAGTAGCTATATTATAGTAAAAGACCAGTTGTTTTATATTAATTCGTAACTATCAGCTGATTTCATTGAACAGCTGATAATAATACGTTTTAGGTTATGTTATTAAAAACTAGCTATGCTATAGTAAAAGACCAGTTATTTTATATTAAATCTTAACGATCAGCTGATTTCATTGAACAGCTGATAGGCTATAATACGTTTTAGGTTATTTTGTTAAAAACTAGCTATGTTATAGTAAAAGACCAGTTGTTTTATATTAATTCGTAACTATCAGCTAATTTCATTGAACAGCTGATAATAATACGTTTTAGGTTATGTTATTAAAAACTAGCTATGCTATAGTAAAAGACCAGTTATTTTATATTAATTCGTAACGATCATCAGATTTCATTGAACAGCTGATAGGCTATAATACGTTTTAGGTTATGCTGTTAAAAAGTAACTATGGTAGTTATAGTTAACGATCAGTCGTTTAATATTAATTCGTAACGATCAGCTGATTTCATTTAACAGCTGATAATAAATGTTAGGTTATATTGTTAAAAAATAGCTATGCTATAGTAAAATATCAGTTCTTTTATATTATTTCTAACGATCAGCTGATTTCCTTGGACAGCTGTAATACGTTTCATGTTATTTTGCTAAAAACTAGCAATAATAACAATAATTATTATAAACTGTTATAGTTTTTAAGAGCTCTTTAGTTTGTTCGATTGTTTAGTTTGAAAAACGAACAAAATCAGGCTTCCTTTTCTTTATACTTTGCTTACGCATAACTTTATTAAATGACAGAAATTTGAAATTGTTTGAAGCATTTACTTTAAAAAAAGTGTCAAGAGAATATTTTGTAGAACTGTACAAAATATAGGAACAATTGGAAAAAAATATTAATGTTGTTTTCTAAGTATAATTTTCATAACAGCTATTTAATAAAAACCCAAAAATAATGAATAAAAATAAAGTTGTTATTTTGGTTCCTATGGTAACAAAAGTACAATTTTCATAAAATTTGTTGATTAAAAACCAAATTAATAAACAATAATTTCTAATATTAGTTTTGATGACAATAGTTCAAAAATTAAATTAATAACTGATTTTGTAGTGTTTTATAATTACTAATGTACACAACTAATTTTCAAAGTAACAAAAACACACTGTCTAATTTTAAAAAGATAAAAGAAAATTTCCCCTTTCCAAAGTAATTTAAACTCAGTTCACCCAGTTTATTTAACGGCGGGAAATTACGGCTCGTTTGTCCCGTATCGTGACAACCCCGTATAATCCAGTCACCGCTGATTGACTGGTGCTGCAGTTTTCTAAGCCGTTTAATTGTACCGAGGCGCTAAGCAATCAAACATAAATTACAGGTATTGCGCTGCATTTACCCCCTCACTCCCCCCCGCAGGGTTCTATGACTTACGAGTTATTTAACAATACCTGCGTCGTAGGACTTTGTATTCGTAATGACACTAGGACGTGATGGGTGAATTTAATGTGGAATAGAAGACAATAACCTAACAATAATGTATGATTTTTTTGTACTTTATACAAAGTATACATATCTTGATCACAACTGAACTACAATTCAAAAGGACCGGCAGAGGCAGCTTAAATGAGCAACTTATGAGCTTAGCAATCCCACCGTACCTCAAGGTCATACTGCTAGTACTCATCTACTCGATTACGCGCGCACATACATACACTCACACACACACACACACACACACACACACACCACACAACTGTGAGTGGTTACCGAACAGTTTCCTACGACGCTGCATGCGTAGTGGCGGGCGAACCCCCAATGGAGCTGATGGCTGATGAAAGAACGAGGCTCTACTGGCGGAAAGGAAGTCATACAATGCAATTACAGAGGAGCGAAATCGGACACTGGAGACATGGCAGCGACAGTGAGACGAATCAAAAAATGGACGATAGATATACCAACTCATAGGTAACATCCAGGATTAGTGCAACAGGGATCATGGGGAGGTGGATTTCTATCTCACACAGATTCTCACTGGGCACGGTTGTTTCCGAGCTTACTTGTTCCGTTTCAGGTTGGAAACAGTATAGGAAGATGCGGAGCATATGTTTTTCCGGTGTCGGAGATTCTACGAGGAAAGGATGACGCTGCAAACATATCTGCGAGGCAGCGTTACACCGGAAAGGCTAGTTGCGACAATGATGATTTCAGAGGCCAACTGGAGGGCCATTGCGGGATTCGCTGCAGTGGTCATGAATAGGTTGAGGGCTGAGGATCGAGAAAGGAGAGCCAAAGTTGTAGAAGAGTAGGCGGTCAGCCAACCACCAAGTAATGCCTGGCGGCGGTTCCGTGTGGGGGGGGGGTTACAGAAGAGGAATGCTTTTGGTGGTTTTTTCAGTGGGTAACAATATATCTTAACTTGAGTTTGAACTTAAATTAAATCCCACATCCTGGGGTAATGCGGTACCGTACCCCAGGTAGTCTATAAAAGATTTTTCCACCTTTTTTTTAGCATCGCAAAAAAACACACACATTCACTACTCTACGTAACCTGGCTAACTTAAAAGTGTTAAGCGACACGTGCTGATGGAGTGAATGACACCAGCCTAATTGTATATCAAACGAAGCCGTGGGATACCTGGCGACCTCCAGTGTACCCATACATATACAATACTCTGTTGGGGCAGACCTCATTTCCTCAGCTATGCGTGGCTGTTCCCATGAGTAATAATGTAAAATAATAGAAGCGGGTTCTCATCGCGTAAGAAATGGTTGACCAAATGGAGCGAAACCTCCATAGCGAGGATTCTGAGAAAGGAAAAATTTAAAGGAAATTATCAAAGCAAGCATCTGTAAGTACGTCAGTAAGGAACTGGGATGTCACTAATCAAAAGTAGGCCCGTTACGCACCTTGAATCCTCTACAAATCCTAGACGTTATGAAGAGGTTAGGCCTGGAGAAGGCGCCAAAACTGAGCATCTCAGAAATGTAAAAAGGGATGCAATATACCTACAAGGTCTACAAGATCTTCTAGAAAGTCAATCATTCATTCATGGAGTTTCCAGATTTACATAAAAAACGAATTGATAAGACATCTAAAGAAGTACCATTTTAACCATCGATCGTCTCTTGCCAGCACGAGTGTGTGGTAGTTCTTCATTAAACTCTGTAAAGTTGTAAGAAACTTGTACAGGAAATACAGGTGCAGGATCTGCCAAGTACAGACGAGGAAATCTGCGTGCCTCTATACGGAAACAACGTAGAAAAGCAGTAGGTCATGCAGGAACCTACCCATACACTAAGTTAACTGGCCAACTTACCAGAAGTTCAAACAAAGAACCGTTAAACCAGTTCTTTTTGTGCAAAACCTAAACATTACATTATCTCATTATCTCAAAATGATAATTTCTGACGACTTATTTTCATTTTGACGAAAATCTAGAAATTTCCATGAACTCACGTACCAAAACAAGTAGTATGTGTCCTTGAAATATCTGGTTCGGAAGTTCTAAGCGTTTAATGAAAGCAATAATCATGATTGATTCGTTCTAATCTTACCTAACTTAACCTATACTCAACATCAAGATATGTTAATACGATAGAAGGGTGCAGTGCAATAGTATCCCCATAAAACCATTCATTCAAGACCAAAAGTGTTCTAGTATGTACGTTTGTCAATGTGTTTGTTCGCATTGGTAAAAAAAAACTGTGTAACTCAAGCGAGAAGCTGAGGGGCTTAGCAATCACGCCGTACTTAGGGTGTCGTACTAGTACCACCGAGGTGTGGCCCACTGTGCTATAAGTAAAACGGAAAGAGAACAATGTGTTATGAGGGAAATAACGTTTAGGGGCGCCAAATCAAAATTGCTCAATTTCACAATATTAGTGTAAAACGGGAAAAATTAAAAACTAATTCGCTAAACGTTATAATAGTTTCCAAAGGTTATACAAAATACTGAGAATTTTTTATTGAAGTTGAAAATGCTCTTCAAGTAGCCTTAATTGATTTCCGGAATTATTCGGTTTTACAAAAACAAATATGGAGAAGTAGGAATTTCACATATATATTTAAGTGAAAAGTACCGGGTAATTAAAAACGTTTGCTTGATGAATATTACGCTATTCTTGTGCGAGTAACTACAATTTTTGTCTGTGAAATTAAATATAACTGCCTACAGAACAATACTAACTGATAAACATCTATCTGCCATAATGAAGGTTGTGTCTTCTTTGTCTCTGGGAAGGCTAGCCCTGGCATGTTTCCGTTGGACAAAATAATGGGTTTTATAAATAAATAAAATTTTTATATACAGGGTGGGGCAGGGAAGTATCCCTACTTTTGAGATGGCGTTGTGTGTAGTGAGGATGTGTTGGAGGAGTGGGGGTAAGCTCGAATGACGCTGTGGCCATGGAAATTTCCGTTAGTACCGCCGTCAGTTGTAGACATGGCTTGGTCGAATGAGCAACGCGCTTTTGCAGTCGAAACGTATTTCTCTCAAAACAAGTCTATTGTTGCGGTGCAGCGTGCGCTGCGAACTCGTTATCGGATTCCTACCCGCAATGCTGTTCCTGACCGCAAATCCAGGTTTGGTGTGCAATCAGCAGTGAAGGCATAATTGGACCTTATTTCTTCGAGGAGGACAATCGTTGTGTTACCATCAATTCTGAACGGTATGTAAACATGCTCCAACAATTTCTTGAACCACAATTGCAACAAAATAATTTGGGATTAGTGTGGTTTCAGCAGGATGGTGCCACAGCCCATACTGCTAGAAATTCGATGGCTGTTTTGAGGGAAATGTTCCCCGGGCGATTGATCTCCCGGTATCGTGACATTCCATGGCTCGCGCGCTCGCCGGATTTAACTCCGTGTGATTACTTTTTATGGGGCTACCTCAAGAGTGAAGTGTTTAAACATCGACCCAGGACCCTAGAAGCCTTGAAGCATGCAATTCGCCTTGAAGTTGGCCGCGTTCCACAAGAAATGCTTCGCAGAGTTATGCGGAACTTTAGAACCAGGCTACAGCAGTGCATTGACAATGAGGGACATCACTTGCGTGATGTGTTATTTAAAACAAAGTAAAATTATTATTACAATTAACTTCCATCTGTACCCTTTTGATGCCACAATAAAGTTTTGTTCAAACATTTTTGGTTATTTTTTAATTTACCTTTAAAATTAGGGATACTTCCCTGCCCCACCCTGTATAAAGTAATAACAAAAAAAACTACTTAAAGTAAAAGTTTTTTTTTATATATATTAATTACAACTGAGGCGTACCCCATCTAGTAATTTTTCTTTATCATTGTGTTCACTGTGTGCTGGGGTGCAGTCCGACGGCTGGTCTCAATGTGTTTACAGCCTGGAGAGGTCAATTGGCTTGGTCCTCTTCAGCCTTCTTGTGATGTTGTCACTGCGGCATAGTAGTTGGACAATCTCTGTATTATTATGCTGTTCCAACCTGCAATAATGCTTAACCGAGAGCTTTTTAATGATTTCCTGAACAGATTCAACACCTAGGTCCTTATGTATGTTTTCATTTCTCACATACCAAGGGTCGTTGACAATCGTTCTCAATACTTTATTTTGAAAAACTTGAATAATTTTACTATTGCTTTTTCTTGTACATCCCCAGAGTGGTGCACCATAGGTCCATATTGGTCTTAGAACTTGCTTGTATAGCAGTATCTTGTTGTCTATCGAAAGTTCTGAATTTCTTCCAATAAGCCAAAACATTTTATTGAATTTGAGCTGTAGCTCCTCTTTTTTCTTTTTTACATGCACCTTCCATCGGAGCTTTGCATCGAGTGTCATTCCTAGATATTTAGCACTGTTTGCATATGTTATACTCCTTTCGTTTAATATTACTGGTAATGGTTCATATTTTCTATTCGTAAAATTATTGTTTACAGTTTTTGCTTCATTAAGCTTTACTCTGTCCATTGACTTTTTTTGAGCTTTTTTTGTCCATTGACTTACTGCGTTGGTGGCGTTCTGTAATTTCTCTGTGACTTCTAAAATATTGTCCCCAACTGTTAAAATTGCTGTGTCATCTGCAAAAGTTGCTACTGTGGAGTTCCCAGTAACTGGTATGTCTCTAGTGTACAGAAGGTACAGTACAGGGCCAAGAACACTTCCCTGAGGTACTGCTGCATTAATTGTTTTAATTTGTGAGTATTAGAGTTCATATCTAACCCGAAAATGTCTCTCACAAAGGTATGACTTTAAAATTCTGAAGAATTGCTCTGGTAAGTCCCGTTGTAGTTTATGTTCCAGCCCACAGTGCCAGACTCCATCAAACGCCTGCGCCACGTCAAGAAATATACCTGAGCAGATTTGCTTCCTCTCCATAGCTTCCTCTATTATATCCACCACTCTATGAAATTGTTCAATTGTAGAATGTTTTGCCCGAAAACCGAACTGATGTGCAGGTATGAGCTCCCTATCTTCTATAATAACCTTCAGTCTTTTTAAAAGGAGTTTCTCAAAGAGCTTAGATATAAAGTAAAAGTAAAACTCCAAATAAAGTAACAATTTTGTAGAAAATTTTTGAGGAAGATTTTTAGACCGAGAGGAGTGAGTGATGGTGAGTTCAAGTTCCATGTGCGATCAAACAATGAGTTTTATGAAAGGTTCAAAAAATCACTATTACAATGAAGAAGAGGAAACTGATGTTTTATGAGCACATCAGCAGGATGAAATCAAAGAATAGCGAAAATAGTGCTGACTTAACAGGAAAACACAAATTCTATGGCTCAAGGAAGTCCATCAGGATCTGACTAGATGTGGATGAGCGCTGAAAAGGTAAAAGATAGGAACACGTGTGGGAGGAAGATAGCTGCTGCTGAGTTGAAAGACATCTCTGAAGGGAATCCAAGAGGAAGGAGACGAGTGGTTTCGGAGGCGGAACGTCATAGATTGAGCCAGAAAATGAATTAGTACTGGCGTAGGAGGAAACAGGGGTTAACAAGGAAGAAAGTTGTGTAATTGTAGTCCATAGATGGCTGTATAAAATAAAAAAACTACCTATATTTTTAAAGGTTTGGGTAATCATATGTACCGTGATATTCGTGTTTACTAATTAAAACCATTTCCCCCCAAAGATTGTTGACTCTAATTAAAATCCACCAAGATCGTTCATTTCAGCCTGAAAATGTTGTCCCGAAATTATTGTAACCGTTCGAGCTCTGCTATCTTTCCGAGAAAGTTATCTGTAAATAAATAGAGTTTGTTTTTTGCTGCACAATATAGTCTACAGTTTTAAGACCATAATTCCTATAATGCTAAAAACAAATCTCCTTTTAAGAATTCTATTTACTATTCTTATACCAGCTGATTTAACATAAACAACAGTCAAGTATCAGCTGACTGAACATTATTCATTCGTGTTGGTTTTATCGTTATTATATTTTTTAATAGATAACCTATTCAGGTGTTTGAAGCGTTTTCTAATTTTTTTTCCCACCTGGATCGATGCTTTGAGCCTGAAAACAATACTTTCGAACATTAATATCGTTAGAGCCTTTTTCGAGAACACGACAAAAAGGGCTTGTCCATCTACGTACAACGTAGTGTTCAATTAATATTATATGATTTAAGTGTAAAAAGTATAGGCTACTATTTTTTGATTTTGAGCGAATAATGTATACAGTTTTTTGTGAATTTCCATTGGAACGGGAACGTGCTTGTGTTTTAGCACGATTGCGTTCGAAGTTTCGGTCCAGTTTGATTCAAACTTGGCACAAAAATAGAATACGGTAAGTTCTTCGACAATTTCGTTACAATTGGACAATTGGCACAACGCCATTCGGCAATACTTAAGATTCGGTTATTTCAAATCTTTAAGAAATCGTAATCAACTTGGAACAAAAATAGAATACGGTAAGTTCTTCGACAATTTCGTTAACCAGAAAATTTCTTCGAAACTTTAAAAATGGCGGTTATTTCAAATTTTATAAGAAATCATAATCAACTTGGCACAAAAATAGCGGTTATTTTGAAACTTGAAACTTTAAAAATGGCGGTTATTTCAAATCTTTAAGAAATCGTAATCAACTTGGCACAAAAATAGAATACGGTAAGTTCTTCGACAATTTCGTTAACCAGAAAATTTCTTCGAAACTTTAAAAATGGCGGTTATTTCAAATTTTATAAGAAATCATAATCAACTTGGCACAAAAATAGCGGTTATTTTGAAACTTGAAACTTTAAAAATGGCGGTTATTTCAAATCTTTAAGAAATCGTAATCAACTTGGAACAAAAATAGAATACGGTAAGTTCTTCGACAATTTCGTTAACCAGAAAATTTCTTCGAAACTTTAAAAATGGCGGTTATTTCAAATTTTATAAGAAATCATAATCAACTTGGCACAAAAATAGAATACGGTAAGTTCTTCGACAATTTCGTTAACCAGAAAATGTCTTCAAAACTTTAAAAATGGCGGTTATTTCAAATTTTATAAGAAATCATAATCAACTTGGCACAAAAATAGCGGTTATTTTGAAACTTGAAACTTTAAAAATGGCGGTTATTTCAAATCTTTAAGAAATCGTAATCAACTTGGAACAAAAATAGAATACGGTAAGTTCTTCGACAATTTCGTTAACCAGAAAATGTCTTCGAAACTTTAAAAATGGCGGTTATTTCAAATTTTATAAGAAATCATAATCAACTTGGAACAAAAATAGCGGTTATTTTGAAACTTGAAACTTTAAAAATGGCGGTTATTTCAAATCTTTAAGAAATCGTAATCAACTTGGCACAAAAATAGAATACGGTAAGTTCTTCGACAATTTCGTTAACCAGAAAATTTCTTCGAAACTTTAAAAATGGCGGTTATTTCAAATTTTATAAGAAATCATAATCAACTTGGCACAAAAATAGCGGTTATTTTGAAACTTGAATCTTTAAAAATGGTTATTTCAAATCTTTAAGAAATCGTAATCAACTTGGCACAAAAATAGAATACGGTAAGTTCTTCGACAATTTCGTTAACCAGAAAATGTCTTCGAAACTTTAAAAATGGAGGTTATTTCAAATTTTATAAGAAATCGTAATCAACTTGGCACAAAAATAGCGGTTATTTTGAAACTTGAAACTTTAAAAATGGCGGTTATTTCAAATCTTTAAGAAATCGTAATCAACTTGGCACAAAAATAGAATACGGTAAAATCTTAGACAATTTCGTTAACCAGAAAATGTCTTCGAAACTTTAAAAATGGCGGTTATTTCAAATTTTATAAGAAATCGTAATCAACTTGGCACAAAAATAGCGGTTATTTTGAAACTTGAAACTTTAAAAATGGCGGTTATTTCAAATCTTTAAGAAATCGTAATCAACTTGGCACAAAAATAGAATACGGTAAAATCTTAGACAATTTCGTTAACCAGAAAATGTCTTCGAAACTTTAAAAATGGCGGTTATTTCAAATTTTATAAGAAATCATAATCAACTTGGCACAAAAATAGCGGTTATTTTGAAACTTGAAACTTTAAAAATGGTTATTTCAAATCTTTAAGAAATCGTAATCAACTTGGAACAAAAATAGAATACGGTAAGTTTTTCGACAATTTCGTTAACCAGAAAATGTCTTCGAAACTTTAAAAATGGCGGTTATTTCAAATTTTATAAGAAATCGTAATCAACTTGGCACAAAAATAGCGGTTATTTTGAAACTTGAAACTTTAAAAATGGCGGTTATTTCAAATCTTTAAGAAATCGTAATCAACTTGGCACAAAAATAGAATACGGTAAAATCTTAGACAATTTCGTTAACCAGAAAATTTCTTCGAAACTTTAAAAATGGCGGTTATTTCAAATTTTATAAGAAATCGTAATCAACTTGGCACAAAAATAGCGGTTATTTTGAAACTTGAAACTTTAAAAATGGCGGTTATTTCAAATCTTTAAGAAATCGTAATCAACTTGGCACAAAAATAGAATACGGTAAAATCTTAGACAATTTCGTTAACCAGAAAATGTCTTCGAAACTTTAAAAATGGCGGTTATTTCAAATTTTATAAGAAATCATAATCAACTTGGCACAAAAATAGCGGTTATTTTGAAACTTGAAACTTTAAAAATGGTTATTTCAAATCTTTAAGAAATCGTAATCAACTTGGAACAAAAATAGAATACGGTAAGTTTTTCGACAATTTCGTTAACCAGAAAATTTCTTCGAAACTTTAAAAATGGCGGTTATTTCAAATTTTATAAGAAATCATAATCAACTTGGCACAAAAATAGCGGTTATTTTGAAACTTGAAACTTTAAAAATGGCGGTTATTTCAAATCTTTAAGAAATCGTTATCAACTTGGAACAAAAATAGAATACGGTAAGTTCTTCGACAATTTCGTTAACCAGAAAATTTCTTCGAAACTTTAAAAATAGCGGTTATTTCAAATATCTAAGAAATCATAATTTTTTAAATTTAATTGTTGTTTGAAAAACGAATTTCACAGCCGCAATCATCGTTAAAAACTACATAAATTAGCATTCTGAATTTTCGAAATCTATTGAAATTACGAAATTTAATATGACGGCGGTTAGTGTTCAATTTCGTATCTGCAATGTGATTTGTCAGTTTAAAATCCTGCAGATTTGTAATGCTGATTGTGATGGTGAAGTCAGAATTTTAAAAGGGTAAGTTACAGAAACTTTTGGAAATACGCTTCTATCACGTCAGCGAAATAGTTGCGTTGTCATACTAGTAACAACATTTTGGTAAGACTATGGGGCGTTTTGTTCTAGAAAAACACGTTTCAGTTAAAGTCTTTGGATTATACTAATATGTATTACATGGAAATATTAATGTATTTTGATTGATTTCGTTCAATGCGAGGGCGCGTTTACCACACCCTCATCCAGTGTCGGGGGTGGATTTGCAACAATCGACACGTAATTGTCAGCCAATATACGTCACAAATGATTTTATGAATAACAATGCAACAGTTCTCCGTTTTGTATCAATCATTAAATTTAACGTTTTGGGAATTTATTTACTCGCAGCAACGTAGGCGGGAACTGTTTTGTACAGGGTGTGACAGTATTTTGTGACTCCGTCATTGTTTGAAGATAAAAGAAAACATACAATAGAAACAAAAGACTTCAAAGTGTAATTTACATTTTATTTTATTTTTCGCAATTTTTAAATTTATTTTTCGCTAAATGCGTGCAGATTAAAGCAAATCGTTTTATAGAAAGAAAATAAAAGTATAGTATTTTCGTTAAAAGAGAATATCGTACACTTTTTCGCAAACCGGTTAGCACCATCGTAATCGGCGCAGAAATTTTAACAAACCGCCATTTTAAATCACAATGAAAATACAGAAAAACGAACTCCGAATAGTCGGATATCGTTTTTGAAAGTAGATATGGAAGGACTAAATACGTTAATGCGTGGTATTTTTTAATATGAAATCAAATTATCAGAAAATTGTAAAATAAAAAATAATAACAATTTGTTTTAAAGGTTCGAATAAGACTCGACATTTTGAAACGGTCAATAGTATTTAGATGTTTAACGCACCGGTATATTCTAGATATTATTAAAATCGATTGTCGTGCCAAATTTGGATCATCAAATGGAACCAAAATCAGGAACGTGAACACACACACACACACACACACACACACACACACACACAGAGAGAGACAGACACACAGACACGTCATATATTTTTATATCTTAATATAATATTGATATTTATTATATATATATATATATATAGATATATATATATAATATATATAATATATATATAATATATATATATATATATATATATATATATATATATATATATATATATATATATATATATATATAAAACAATGCTTTGAACAATTATGTGGTAGATGGTTGGGTACGTAATTATAATAGTGTTAATTTTAAATTAATCACACATATTAATGAATGAATATATATATATATATATATATATATATATATATATATATATATATATATATATTATACAAGATACGTTGTAACGCTTCGAACAATTTTGTGGTAGATGGGTCGGGTATGTATTATAATGGCTTCAATTTTTCTTTAAACATTTATTATTAAACTCATTTATGTACATTGTAGAAGATAACTGTAAACGCTTTGAACAATTTTGTGTAAGATGGGTCGGGTATGTATTAATTTATTATATATGTTTTTATTTATATTAAATAAATATAAATTTAATTATAGATAAAGTAGGACAACTGAAAAAAAGGTTCTAAAGTTCACCACTGATGGTCATTTCAAGGGGCCAGTTCTAAGCCACGATAATCGCTACGAAAGCTAATTTTTCAAAGTATTTTCGCTGTTCATAACCGTTGACAGTCGAGCCACAAAAATGGTAGCATTTTATCGCGCGGATAAACAAAGTAACGTGTTTATCAAATTTCCAGGATAAATCAACAAATATTTACACATTCTGCCTACTGTCTCTTCTTTGCTTCCCTCGCATGACAGAACCCTTTGAATACACCCTGATAATGTACTGTCTCGAACCAATTTATCACTCGCGGTTTCTTCCCCTTAAACGCCCCCGCCGCCTCGTCTCCCTCAGTGTTCGTTTTTGTGTAACACCCTCCTGACAGTCCTAGCGGGCGTCTTTACAATTGCAAATTGCGTCATTTTCAAAAGGAATTTATGTATTTACGTCTCATCTAGAAACACTTAGTCGTGTGTACTTGGAGCTGTTTGGCGACTTTACGATTTTATAGGCCAGGGACGCTGTGTGGCAGGAGTCGATTTTATACGTTCAACGCGTGAAACGTCTTGGCGACGATTAAAGTTTGAGGATTAGTGATATGGGGGCTATTTATTTTATACGTTTTAAATCGTGTGGGTTTCTAGAAAGTCGTTCCTTTAGCATTTGCGTACAGTTAGTACGTTGTACAGGGACGCGCTGTTTGGCGACACATTGTATGTTGTACAGGGACGCGTGTTTTACGCCCATTTGTATTCATGTAGGTGTGCGTGTGTGTGTGGTGTATGTGTGTATACGTTGTACAGGGACGCGCTGTTTGGCGACTTTACGATTGTATACGTTGTACAGGGACGCGCTGTTTGGCGACTTTACGATTGTATACGTTGTACAGGGACGCGCTGTTTGGCGACTTTACGATTGTATACGTGTACGATTGTATACGTGTGTGTGTTGTGTGTACAGGACGCGTGTTTGTACGATTGTATACGTTGTGAGTGTGTGTGTGTGCGTCAAACGTCTTGAAAACGCGATTAAAGAGATTAGTGATATGGGGCTATTTATTTTAGATTTGAAATCGTGTGGGTTTAGAGAGAGAGTAGAGAGGCACAGAGTTGGTGAGAGAGAGAGAGAGAGAGAGAGAGAGTGAATTAATGTAATACAAGTACTATAATATATTTTCAATGTGTATTTTGTTATTCCTACTTGTAAGGCGTTTTTGCTTAATGATTTATTTTTTAACATAATTTTAAAGTATCAAAATCCTTCGAAATTCTTAAAATATTTTTTTTTTACTCTCTTATATTGATGAATAGACTAGTTTCCGAGATTGCTTTAGTCAGAATAAATACTTTTTATTTGTTTATACGTTTTCCTATTTATGATTGAATAATATATTCCCTGTAAACGAATTTGATGAAATTTAGAAAGTCAATTGGGATTGCCTATTTCAAGAACCATTTTCAAAACAGTGAATGAGCACTTTTTTGTTCGAGGGGAAAATAGAAATTCACGAAAGCAAGTATGATACGTGAAAATGCGTCATAATTTCCGTTTACAAATTATTAGTATTCTTGAAATGAATCAAAGTCTACCAGTGAGCTGATTGTTGCTAAATCATCCCTCGTTTAGTGCTAAAGTGTCTGTTTATGCAACTAATGGACGTGATTTCATGTTCAAATTTATGCGTATAAATATGTTTAACATCATTATAATACATACCCAACCCATCTAGCAGAAAAATTTTCGAATTTGAATATATCTTGTATAATGTTTATAAACGATTTTAATTAATAAATGTTCAAATTCAAATAAAAAGTCATTATAGTAAATACCCGCTCAACTAGTACAAAAATGTTCATAATAGTTTACAGTTAAATATATCTTGTATTAATATATGTATTAATATATATATATATATATATATATATATATATATATATATATATATATATATATATATATATATATATAAATTGGTTCATTAATTAATGTTTAAATTAAAATTAAAGTAATTGTAATACATATCCGACCCAACTAGTACAAAACTGTTCAAAGAGTTAAATATATCTTGTATAATATATATATATATATATATATATATATATATATATATATATATATATATATATATAAATGGGTTGTTCAATAAATGTTTAAATTGAAATTAATGTCACTATGTTGAGTATAACGATCTGCCTCCCCTAGCTTCGTCAATTCTACTTTTGTTAACGCGTTTCGGAAAACCTCAATCTTCAAAAACTATTTCTATATTTAAAATAGAGTATATACAAAACTATGTACTTTACAAAACTATAGAATATAGAAATAGTTTTTGAAGATAGAGGTTCTCCGATACGCGTCAACAAAAGTAGAATAGAAAAAGCTAGTTAAGGCAGATCATTATACTCAACACAGTGATAATAATCTTAGCGGAAAAGAAGAAGAATATAAAAGAAATTGAAATTAATGTCATTATAATGCATAACCGATCCAACTAATATAAAATTGTTCAAAGCGTTAACAGATAAATATATCTTGTACAATAAAGAATGACTTATTATTGTACATTTATAATAAATAAATTCATTAATAAATGATTAAATTTAAATTAAATTCATTATAATACATACCATACGCAACTAGTACAAAATTGTTCAAGGCGTTTAGAGGTAAATATTTTTTGTATATAACCGTGTTTATTAATAAATATTTAAATTAAAATTAAATTCATTATAATACCCTACTCAACTAGTACAACATTGTTCAAAGCGTTTAGAGGTAAATACTTCTTGTATATAACTGTGTTTATTAATAAATATTTAAATTAAAATTAAATTCATTATAATACCCTACTCAACTAGTACAACATTGTTCAAGGCGTTTAGAGGTAAATACTTCTTGTATATAACTGTGTTTATTAATAAATATTAAAATTAAAATTAAATTCATTATAATACCCTACTCAACTAGTACAACATTGTTCAAAGCGTTTAGAGGTAAATACTTCTTGTATATAACTGTGTTTATTAATAAATATTTAAATTAAAATTAAATTCATTATAATACCCTACTCAACTAGTACAACATTGTTCAAAGCGTTTAGAGGTAAATACTTCTTGTATATAACTGTGTTTATTAATAAATATTTAAATTAAAATTAAATTCATTATAATACTCTACTCAACTAGTACAACATTGTTCAAAGCGTTTAGAGGTAAATACTTCTTGTATATAACTGTGTTTATTAATAAATATTTAAATTAAAATTAAATTCATTATAATACTCTACTCAACTAGTACAACATTGTTCAAAGCGTTTAGAGGTAAATACTTCTTGTATATAACTGTGTTTATTAATAAATATTTAAATTAAAATTAAATTCATTATAATACCCTACTCAACTAGTACAACATTGTTCAAAGCGTTTAGAGGTAAATACTTCTTGTATATAACTGTGTTTATTAATAAATATTTAAATTAAAATTAAATTCATTATAATACCCTACTCAACTAGTACAACATTGTTCAAAGCGTTTAGAGGTAAATACTTCTTGTATATAACTGTGTTTATTAATAAATATTTAAATTAAAATTAAATTCATTATAATACCCTACTCAACTAGTACAACATTGTTCAAAGCGTTTAGAGGTAAATACTTCTTGTATATAACTGTGTTTATTAATAAATATTTAAATTAAAATTAAATTCATTATAATACCCTACTCAACTAGTACAACATTGTTCAAAGCGTTTAGAGGTAAATACTTCTTGTATATAACTGTGTTTATTAATAAATATTTAAATTTAAATTAAATTCATTATAATACCCTACTCAACTAGTACAACATTGTTCAAAGCGTTTAGAGTTACATATATCTTGTATAAAGTGTATAAATACAAACTTTAATAAATGTTTAAAATAAAATTATCGCCATTATAGTACATACCTGACTCATATAACACAAATTGTTTAACGCTTTTAAAATTAAACGTATGTTGCAAATTGTATATAAATGAGTTTATAAATAAATTTTTATATTTGAATTAACGCAATTATAGTGCATACCCGTCCCATGTAGCTTACAATTGTTCAAATATTTTACATTTAAATATATCTTGCAAAAAATATATAAATGACTTCATTAATTGATTTTAAAATTAAAATTAACGCAATTATAATACGATCCATCTATCACAAAATTGTAGAAAATTTTAACTTAAATATATGTTGCATAATGTATGTAAATAAATTCATTAATAAATATTTAAACTAATAACGAACGCCGTTGTAGGCATAATACATTTTCGTATGTATTATTATAGGATTAACAGTTGTAATATATTGTACAAGTTTGGTGTTAATATTTGCATATTGCGTGAATAAGTGTCATTTTTTTATATCGGTTGTGTATAATCCAATTTACCAATAAGATCACTAATACAATGAACGAACAATGAACACTGATATAAATTTTCACTTCAGTCGGACATTGTCCCTAACGCAATATTTTTTCACAAAATATTGCTTTATAAATTCTTTTTATATTCTTCTTTTCTGCTAGGATTATTGTCACTATGTTGAGTATAATGATCTGCCTTCCCTAGTTTCGTCAATTCTATTTTGTCGACGCGTTTCGGAGAACCTCCATCTTCAAAAAGTATATCTATAGGCCACCAATATTATGGCCCGTCCTATTTATAATTTTCTATCACCACCTCTTACCCTTCCTCTGAGCACGTCAGGTTTAGTGTACACGTGTTGAATAGAGGAGGGGTACGAGGTGGAGATAGAAAATTATAAATAGGACGGGCCATAATATAGGTGACCAGTATAGATATAGTTTTTGAAGATGGAGGTTCTCCGAAACGCGTCAACAAAAGTAGAATTGACGAATCTAGGGAAGGCAGATAGTTATACTCAACATAATTGCATTATAAACTTAATTTTTTTCACAAAATATTGCTTTATAAACTTTAAATTTTTCACAGAATATTGCTTTATAAACTAAGTTGTTAGAAACGATTAGGCCTAAAATCTCATGTTACAAAACAAACTTTGGATACATTAATTATATTGGGGGCCTGTCGCGGAACCCTTCCACCCTTTACACAAACAACCAGTAAAAAAAAGTTATCAGGAGTGAGAGATTTAAGAAGCTCTGTTTTAATTAACTGTAAAGTGATTCTTTAATTAGTTATTAAACGTAATTTTGTTACGTTGGTTATATAAAAATAAATATCCGTGATAATTATATTCTATGGAGGGTTTTGTTTGGAAAATGGGCTGTTGAAGCTTCGGCATTAAATATGATCCCAAAATGAACGCAGATATTACTCTACCTTATACAACACGTTGTAAAGGGCTATATATATATATATATATGTTGTGTGTGTGTGTGTGTTTAACGTCCGACTATTGTGCACACTTGGGCTAATGCAGACGATGGAATGATTTATAGCGTATAAAAATGCCAAGCCTTGGCCGGGAATCGAACCCGGGTTCTCGGGGTGAAAGCCCAGTACGCTATCAACTAGACCACCGAGGCTATATATATATATATATATATATATATATATATATATATATATATTAGTTTATATATTTACTCTCTATCATTTAACGCGCATTACCTACATTAATTAATAATCATGCACGCAGTTGCCTCGATGACGTTTTATAGAAGCAAATTTTCAAAAGTATTTTTCAATTTACTTTAAAAATACGAAAAAGGAACCCTGACCGCCGTCAAAGTAGGAAGGACGTTGAAAATTCATGCATTTCAATTTATGCATTTTAGTGGTAGGATATTGCTTGCGTTGGAATAAAAGGCGTGAATTTTTAAATATTCGAAATGCCCGCCATTTTGAAGAAACGATTTTGTCGGTTACCTAGTCCAAGTTATTACCAAAATCGATTTTTGTGCAATGTTTGAATTAAACCGTATTAAAATTAAATTTCCCTCGATTGCATTAAAGGACTTCGCTTTGTTGAAAATTAATATTACATTTTTATTTGTACACTTTACTGCCCACTCATTCAAATATGCCGTTTTTTATTGAAGCGTATCTTTTCAACGATGAACCCAGAAAATGTTATATTTAAAATTTGCAGGCTATTGTAATAGACTTTAGAAACGTTTCCAGAAAAGGGGAATTTATAATTAAGTAGATCAATTTTTTTTTTCATCGCATAATATATAATATACTTTCACAGTCATTACTCCTGTCTTATTAAATAAACAAATAAATCTACTTTAACTATACGAATTAAATTTTAAATACTAATTGTTATTATATCAGCTGATTTAAAAATTAGCATTATTCATTTGCATTGGTTTTATCGCCGTGATTATATTTTTAGGTTAATACTCACATGGCCTGTGTTAAAGGCATTTTTTCTATCCAAAAATGAAACCTACTTCGATCGATTTTTCAGGCCGAAAATAGCGTGTGCCAACGTGATAACGAAATCGTTGAGCTGTTTTCGAAAAAAAAAAGTTTTGCCGTTTTATTATTAAGTTCACTTAAGTTGGAGAACACTGTTACCGTTGTGAACGGGATCGATCAGTTCGGCGCAGGATTTTGTATTAATAAATGCAAACGCTGCCGCTCAGCCGACACGCACGTTATTATATTAAACGGCGGCGGACCTGTTCAAACACGAAAGTCCGGCAGTTAATAAAATAAAGAGGTTTTGAGAGAACAAGCGACGATGTGAATATTATATAATGGGGTGTTAATTAGTTCCACGCTGCCAATACGGTAGGCTCACACTTTGTCACTTTGTAGTGAATTGCGATCGGAATACGAGGTATACGAACGGCCATCGTAGTAAGACCCGGACTCGGTGCAATTAAACGGCGGCGGACATGTTCAAACACGAAAGTCCGGCGGTTAATAAAATAAAGAGGTTTTGAGAGAACAAGCGACGATGTGAATATTATATAATGGGGTGTTAATTAGTTCCACGCTGCCAATACGGTAGGCTCACACTTTGTCACTTTGTAGTGAATTGCGATTGGAATACGAGGTATACGAGAGGCCATCGTGGTAAGACCCGGACTCGGTGCAATTAAACGGCGGCGGACCTGTTCAAACACGAAAGTCCGGCGGTTGATAAAATAAAGAGGTTTTGAGAGAACAAGCGACGATGTGAATATTATATAATGGGGTGTTCATTAGTTCCACGCTGCCAATACGGTAGGCTCACACTTTGTCACTTTGTAGTGAATTGCGATTGGAATACGAGGTATACGAGAGGCCATCGTGGTAAGACCCGGACTCGGTGCAATTAAACGGCGGAGGACCTGTTCAAACACGAAAGTCCGGCGGTTAATAAAATAAAGAGGTTTTGAGAGAACAAGCGACGATGTGAATATTATATAATGGGGTGTTAATTAGTTCCACGCTGCCAATACGGTAGGCTCACACTTTGTCACTTTGTAGTGAATTGCGATCGGAATACGAGGTATACGAGAGGCCATCGTGGTAAGACCCGGACTCGGTGCAATTAAACGGCGGCGGACATGTTCAAACACGAAAGTCCGGCGGTTAATAAAATAAAGAGGTTTTGAGAGAACAAGGGACGATGTGAATATTATATAATGGGTTGTTCATTAGTTCCACGCTGCCAATACGGTAGGCTCACACTTTGTCACTTTGTAGTGAATTGCGATCGGAATACGAGGTATACGAGAGGCCATCGTGGTAAGACCCGGACTCGGTGCAATTAAACGGCGGCGGACATGTTCAAACACGAAAGTCCGGCGGTTAATAAAATAAAGAGGTTTTGAGAGAACAAGGGACGATGTGAATATTATATAATGGGGTGTTCATTAGTTCCACGCTGCCAATACGGTAGGCTCACACTTTGTCACTTTGTAGTGAATTGCGATCGGAATACGAGGTATACGAGAGGCCATCGTGGTAAGACCCGGACTCGGTGCAATTAAACGGCGGCGGACATGTTCAAACACGAAAGTCCGGCGGTTAATAAAATAAAGAGGTTTTGAGAGAACAAGGGACGATGTGAATATTATATAATGGGGTGTTCATTAGTTCCACGCTGCCAATACGGTAGGCTCACACTTTGTCACTTTGTAGTGAATTGCGATCGGAATACGAGGTATACGAGAGGCCATCGTGGTAAGACCCGGACTCGGTGCAATTAAACGGCGGCGGACATGTTCAAACACGAAAGTCCGGCGGTTAATAAAATAAAGAGGTTTTGAGAGAACAAGGGACGATGTGAATATTATATAATGGGGTGTTCATTAGTTCCACGCTGCCAATACGGTAGGCTCACACTTTGTCACTTTGTAGTGAATTGCGATCGGAATACGAGGTATACGAGAGGCCATCGTGGTAAGACCCGGACTCGGTGCAATTAAACGGCGGCGGACCTGTTCAAACACGAAAGTCCGGCGGTTGATAAAATAAAGAGGTTTTGAGAGAACAAGCGACGATGTGAATATTATATAATGGGGTGTTAATTAGCTCCACGCTGCCAATACGGTAGGCTCACACTTTGTCACTTTGTAGTGAATTGCGATCGGAATACGAGGTATACGAACGGCCATCATAGTAAGACTCGGACTCGGTGCAAATGAACGCCGGTACTGACCATTAATTCACTTTTTCAGTAGATAAAATTTGTAGACGACGTTAAGGGAAAGCAACTTCGACAATTTGGCAGTGTCCAAAGGTTAAACGAAAATCGACTTTCTAAACAGATTCTAAATCGATAGTAGAAAAAGAGGAAGACTGAGCCTTAGATACAGAGAAGGAAGTGGAAGAGAGGGGATGGACCAAGATGTGTGGACGGATAGAGAAAATTGAAACTAGGTATCGGAAGATATCGGAGAACGTTAAAATTATGCAAGAGCCAAGATTTACAATTTGTGTCCTTTCAAAAAACTTGAAAAACTTTGTCCTTTCAATTTTGTCCGAGCGATGATTTGATTCAAATTTGGCACATTCATTTCTTTTGCCAACTTCAGAATTCATTGTCGTATTCACAATGCAGTTCGAAGAATTCTAAGCTAATATATGCAGATTTCAGTGCTGATTATTGATAATAAAAAATAAATTAAACATAAAAAAATTCCTTTCATATTTTTCTTCTTTTCTGCTAGGATTACTGTCACTATGTTCAGTATAATAATCTGCCTTCCCTAGTTTCGTCAGTTCTTCTTTCGTTGACGCGTTTCGGAGAACCTTCATCTTCAAAACCTATTTCTATACTCTATACCTAGGAGTATAATTTTAGGAGTATACCTAGGAGTATAGAAATAGGTTTTGAAGATGGAGGTACTCCGAAACGCGTCAACGAAAGGAGAATTGACGAAGCTAGTGAAGGCAGATTATTATACTGAAAGTAGTAATTAAAAAATATAGTAGAAATTTAAGATTCGTGATTTCACGAAATTTATTCAATATAATTTTGTTGAAATTCTTTATAAATGTTTCTTCTTTTCTGCTAGGATTATTGTCACTATGTACAGTATAATAATCTGCCTTCCCTAGTTTCGTCAATTCTACTTTCGTTGACGCGTTTCGGAGTACCTCCATCTTCAAAAACTATACCTATACTCCTATAGAGTATAGAATATAAATATAGTTTTTGAAGATGGAGATTCTCCGAAACGCGTCAAAGAAAGTAGAATTGACGAAGCAAGGGAAGGCAGATTATTATACTGTACATAGTAATTTTGTTGAAGTTTAAATTTCTAAAATTCAAGTCAGATTATAAGTCACACAAGAGATTATGTACTAATAATTCGTGTATATTATTAAGTTATTATTTAATATTTTGCATGTAATTTTATTATTTTCTAAATAAACAGTTTTTCGAAAATTTGTACCGCAAAGAGAGCGTAACGCGTTGTTTTTGCGTTTAAACGATAAACCTCAGCTACATAACATCGGGCATCTTGAAAACCAAACGTAGGTCTACGAAGAAATTATAAGGATTATTACCTAATCAGTGGTCTATCTACTGACGGGAAGGATAGGTCATAATCTTAATTACTTAAATCAGTGGTCCGGAGACTATGTTGCAATAATGAAATATATTATATTTTGAAATATTTTGTCAAATAACACTAACAATGAACTAAGTTTTTGATTAGTTCATATCAGTTAGACTACAATATTTTGTTTTTCTCAATTAATCTTACTATTTGTTATTGTGTTTTTATCTTGTTTTAGAAAAAACTTTATTAGTTTGTTAGCCATTTTTATTTCTCGTTTATTGTTTTCTTCAAAATGTATGTTCTTTCGTTTGTTTCATTCGTAAATTTTTAAATAATTCTAAAGTCCGTATCTTTTCTTACGCTGGTTAATTTTGTCCGTACATTCAATATTCGGATAGCGTTTGTGATTTTAAACAAAATCATTGTCTTCAACAAGATCAATTTAACTTTATATAACTTTATACAATTTCACGAACCTGTTATAATTGTATTAAAACATAATTTTTTTTTTAATTTAAAAAACTTTGTATAAAAGTATTATTCAAAAAATGGAATTCCATTTAAAAGAAAGTAAAATATGATTTAAAAGTGAGTGGTATACCATTAAAAAATAAGTTGAATACAATTTTAAAAAATTAAATTCCATTCGAAAAAAGTAAAATATGATTGAAAAGTGAGTGGAATCCCATTTAAAAATAAGTGGAATACGATTTAAAAATGGAATTCCATTCAAAAGTAAGTAAAATGGGATTCGAAAGTAAGTGGAATACGATTCGAAAGTAAGTGGAATACGATTCAAAAGTAAGTGGAATACGATTCAGAAGTAAGTAGAAAACCATTCAAAAGTCAGTAGAACACAATTAAAAGAAATTAAATACGTTCCAAT
This sequence comes from Callitettix versicolor, assembly GCA_022606455.1. NCBI lineage: Eukaryota > Metazoa > Arthropoda > Insecta > Hemiptera > Cercopidae > Callitettix > Callitettix versicolor. Next base: position 8,088,209 of record CM040188.1, on the reverse strand, counting down.
TAAGTGGAATGCGATTCTAAAGTAAGTGGACTACGAGTTAAAATTAAGTGGAAAGTATTATTTTTCCCCCTGAACTTAAAAAAAATTCCTAAAAACAGAGTCAGAATTAGGCCCCAAAAGAAATTAATAACGGAAGTTTTTTTTTAAAAGTTATATATGAAAATAAATTAATTAAATTTATTTGTTTAATGTTCCAAATTCTGTGCAAGGAGAACATGTACTTTGATGATTTCACGAATACATTTTCAAGTAGGTAAATCATTAATTTGCTAATAATATCGTTAACAAATCAACTAACGCTAAAGATATTTCTCCCGAAGCCTGCTAACATGAAAAAAAAAATCAATGTTTATCCAATGTTTCGCGAACTCAATTTCCGGTTCTAAATGGCGTCAAAAAATTTCGCTTAAAATGATTTAAAAAAAAGGAATAAATAATTCAAACGAGTAGTTTAAAACAAGTTTCGAAAATTGTACCTTATATATTAGGCATATGTTTAACGAACTTTCATTACAACCTCTGCATTTAGAAACTTTATGTAAATTATTTTCGGCTGTAATTTTTTGCCTCGTTTTTACCCTCAAAATTTTACTTATAGTCGTACAATTATTACAAACACGAGTTATTTACCTAATATTACAATTTTTAAATTTTAATTTAATTTTATACATATTTTAAGATTACCGGCCTTAATAAACGTAATCTTGTACTTTGCAAATGTATACAACTTCCGGACGTTTATTACTTTGACGTACTGTTCTAAAAATAATAGTGTTAAAGTCTCCGCTTTAGGAGAAAAGTTAAAAACAGTAAGAAATTAAAGTACTCACCTTGCGCGAAAGTCCGCACCACGCACAAACTAACGAAAACGAACAAACACACAGCGAAAGTAGATCCCATTTTAAGCACACACTTCACTCTTCACTTAGAAAATTTCTAAACGCCCATCCCGGCTAGATACAATAATTATTAGACGGGCAGAAATTAAACGTAGGCGTGAATTAAGTGTATTCATGAGGGCATCAATTAAACCCACTTAGGTCGAAGGAATTCATAGACTTCGCTTTTAATTGTTGTGTCTGGCGGTTTGTGAGCGAGTTACGATTCATTTCGCACTGCGAAGTTTTTCGAACGGTGTTAAAAATATTTTTTTTAACCTACCAGAACAAAAACTTAGTCACACAACACGATAAACAATTTCGCATCACTCTGATCTCGACGCACTGTACCAAAACACTTTCGGATATTCCATGCGTTTCACTTATTTGTTTTAATTTCCAATAATTGTTCCCCCCCGAAGGACCGTTCGACTCGTGTAAGATCCGTTGTACTGTACGGATCGGTGCCGACCACTCTACTGTCGGTAGGAGTTCCGCTGTGCGCACGCACCCGCTACCTAGCGGCGGATCCTTTAACTACACTTCTTATTAACAAACACCCATTATTCATTTTACGTAGAAGATCGGTTGCCTTGGAAATTACAGGGTTAAACGGTAGATAATAATTCTCCGAATAGCGGTAATTATACATTTTATTATTATTGTTTGTTTTATTGATCGGGCACGAATGTTTCTAGTATTTACGTCATCAATTAATTATGTAAATAATTTTATTTATTGTATCAGCATAATTGTATTGTTAATGCAATTTGCGTAATTGAAATTGAAATGTAAATATTGTAATCGAATTGTAATATCATTAATCTACTGACAATGGTTTACAAATTATTTTTTAAATATTTTTTTAAGGTTTGAATTTTTTTATATAACTTACGAGTAAAGAATAGTAATGGGACACGCAAATATTTCGTACACGTGTCAGATTGAATCTGTTTTTGAATTTAATTATTTAAAAAATTAGAATAATGATCCTATTTTCCCGTCTAGTTGTCTATTTACTCGCCCCGTAATTTTGCTCTTTTATGAAGCATCATTATTGAAAGTTTAACAAATTTGAAATAAAATAAATTTATTTCTACAAAATATTTATTTATTTAATCCAAAATGTTTACATAAGTAAATAATACCAAATTAAACCCTGCAGAGATATCTGTGTGTAGGAAAGGAACTTACAACTATCTTATAACATAGTAATCATGAAACGACTTATAATTCCATTATTGAAACATAGCCACAGGACTACATATTTAAATAATTAGGATTATGACCTATTTTTCCATCTAGTGGTCTATTTACACTCACCTCACGTAAAGGCTATAGCGGTTTCGAACTTTACTGTTTTATCTTCAGGTCGTAATACAAAATGTCAAATCCCTCTGTCGAGGTCGCCACAAAGTTAAACAAAACACTGAACAGTTAAAAGAATCAGTTGTAAATACAAGTGGAGATAACTTTGGCAAAACTGGCATATATGAAATGAAATGTAGCGATTGCCCAAGCTTTTATACAGGTCAGATATCTCGCTCTTTTAAAAAACGATTTAAAGAACACGTACCCAGACATACATTGTCTACAAACTCTGCTTTCGTAGAACATCTTATAAATAAAAACCATAAATTCGAAGACATCCAACATGGAAATATTACATTTATGTAAGCCGCCTTGGTGGCGTAGTTGATAGCGAGGACCCGGGTTCGATTCCCGGCCAGGGCTTTGCATTTTTATACGCTATAAATCATCCCATCGTCTGCATTAGCCCAAGTGTGCACAATAGTCGGACGTTAAACACAAAAAAAAATTATGTAATAAAAGCAGTTATGTGGATGCCAGTGAAGAGTTTGGGATTTCACCCAAAAAATCTAACCCCATAATATCCTCAATGACAAACTGTGGCATGGCTCTATGGATAAGTGATTTGAATAAATAACATAAACCAACAGAAGCACAGTAACTGATAACACTGACGGGCGCGTTACTACTGATGAAGACTGCGCAGTCCGGAATGTAACGACATACGAGTCGCACGTATCGTTTGGCCAAACCAAAATTAATAATTTGTATTTTAATTGTGGTTAGTGTTTTGTGTTTGTGACGTGTGTTTTCAATGTTTTGTTAACTTCGTGAGGTGAGACCTCGACAGAAGGATTTGACATTTTGTATTACTGCCTGTAGATGAAACAGTAAAATTTCGAAACCGCGGTATCCTTTACGAAAAAATAGGTCATGATCCTAATTATTTAAATATGTAGCCCAATGGCTTTGTTGCAATAATAATTAAACTGTTTCCATGGAAATTAGTGTTAGAAAATAGTTATTTATAATTTTGTCTTCATTCAACAACTGTAATGTTCATTCAACATTTCCTTTTAGGAATATTCCTTTCCCTAAAAAATCCTTTATTATGGTCCCTCTGTTTTACAAAATTAATTTATCCTGCGAATTTAAAATCCCTAGATATTTTAGTGTTGGCTGTTCTTTCACTAGTCAGAACATTTCAAACTAGTTATTAAGAATATAAACAAACTTTTGAATAAGCAACATTTTCTTTTGGAAAATTTGATTTCTCCATCGTAATTCACGATATAGTACACTAACGTTTCTTATATTAACGTTGATTAACGATGTGTGACAAATCGTTTATGAGTGGTACAGAGTTCAGGGTCGTTTTCGGTTTATGGAGTCAAAAGTTCTAAGGTCGCGGTTGACAAAACATTTGCTATGATTCTGGAACACATGTCTGCCAGCATACATAACTGTTCTTTTATACATGCAGACTTCATGTGACTATTTATAAACAGCTGATTTCGCACAGCAGCTGTTACTTCTATATCATTTCAAT
>CM040188.1:8021971-8079471 GCA_022606455.1 Callitettix versicolor | reverse complement strand
AGCTTGGTATTTTCATACGTTATAAATCATCCCATCGTCTGCATTAGCCCAAGTGTGCATAATAGTCGGACGTTAAACACTAATAAAAAAAAATATTACCACTTTAATTATTTTGTATAATTACAATAATTATCACTTTATAATTTTTTTTTGCAGGTGATCATTTTGAATTCCAACCTATAGGCTATAACTTAAATCTTTCTGTCAGGAGGCTTTCACCCCGAGGACCCGGGTTCGAATCCCGGCCAGGGCTTGGCATTTTCATACGCTATAAATCATCCCATCGTCTGCATTAGCCCAAGTGTGCACAATAGTCGAACGTTAAAAAAAATCTTTCTTTCAGGTAAGATTAATGTTTATATTGTTAGTTGCGTGTTAGATTAAGTTCGTAATGTATTTCATCAGAGCTTAAAAATTTATTACAGAATTTGTATTGGAAAGTTTTTTGTGTTTAACGTCTGACTATTGTGCACACTTGGGCTAATGCAGACGATGGGATGATTTATAGCGTATGAAAATGCCAGGCCCTGGCCGGGAGTCGAACCCAGGGTCTCGGGATGAGGCCACCGAGGCACGAGATATGGAAGCTGTCATCATGTTTTTACGATTTAGGGTCTAAAAGTTCCCGGAATTGCTGGAAACACTCCTGAAAACCTCTTCGTCACATTTTCCATCACCTCTTGCGAAGCAACAAAACTATGTCTTTTCAATGTCATTTTGGGTCGTGGAAAAAGGTAAAAATCAGGTGATGCAAGGTCGGTAGAATGGATAGGGTGTTCCAGAGTGGTAACATTGTGCTTGGCAAGGTATTGTCCCACCATCAGCGTCAATGTGACGGAGCATTGTCATGCGACAAACATCAATCGTCTCCTCACCATTTTCAGGTCCTTTTCATTTAACTGCATTTCGTGGTCGTTTCAGGATTTCATTTGTTAACCGTTTTCCCTTCAGGAATAAATTCGTAGTGAAAAACACCCAACGTAACTTTACCTCGGCTTCTGTGTTATAGTCTGCGGGAGAGGTGGAAGTCCGGGCAATTATCAGATCGGCAGCGTGCTGGCGAGGCATTTTTCGGTCCGAAATTGTGAAGTGAAACTAAGTCGTCCGTTTGCTTAAAGTTGGCAGAATCCCTTATATTTCCTCCCGAGCAAGTTGCGGTGTCTTGTGCTGTTGGTCCGGGTGTTGGTAAGCTGCTGTGTAGTGTGTGGTCCTCCTCGATGTTCTGTCGAACAACGATTTTCGACCTGTAATTATTCTCGAAATTACGGCGAGCACCATAATTTCTCCGAATTCTATTGTTAAACTGGGAAAGAACGCACCAATCAGAATGAAGTTTTTGTGCAGGGGAGATACGATTAGCCTGGGCAGAAGTGTATTAGTCTAGTGTATTAAAGACGCGTGCACTGCGAACCAATTGGAAGTGAGCTTTGGTTGACGGCAATGAACTAGGTTTTGCAGGCTACGGCTCTTTCAAGCCGTGAGAGAAGTACAGGATTTTAGCGTGGTTGTTTTGGTGTTAGTAAGCGAAACTAGGTTGTGTAACTCAGTTTCTATGTTGTCAGGCCATGTCAGCTGTTGAAGCAAATTTGGTTTCTTTCTTGGTGGTGTTTTTATTTTACATTCAGCAGAATGACTTTTCGTCCGAGGGTCGTCAAGGCAACACCGTGTCTTTTACCAGCGGATTTTTACCTGTCTCCACGACTGAAAGTGACTTTGAAGGGAAATCGTTTTCCTGATTTGCAAAAGGTGATGGATAACGCGACAAAGCACCGAAACGAAAATTTAAAAAAAATTCCGGTGGAAGAAGTGTTTACATGCAGGAGAAGAATATTTTGAAGGAAAATAATGTTAAGATATAGAAAGTTCTTTCAATAAAATGTCTTTGAGTAATTCCTGAAATTTTTTTGATTCGCATATTTTAGTGTGTTTGTCAGCATTCTCGTGTTCGCAATTTTGGTTCGATTTGATTGAATTTTGGCTCTAAAATCGATTTTGATAACAGCTTAAACAAGTTCCCTGTCCAGGTTGAAAATACAGGTAGTTAACATTTTTGGCGCACTTTATTGACCCTTAAAGTATCGATGCTCGTTTCAAGGTCACGGTTCGGGTTTTACTATGATGGCAGCTCTAAAAGCTCATTTTCCAATACAAATTCGCTAATAGTTTCACTTACCATTCAGTATAATAAGTTTTTTCCGCGTACTAGCTGACGCTGGATAACTATTTACCAGGCCCACGTAAAGGAGGCAAGGAAGAAGTATGTAATTATCTAAAAGCGCGTCGGCGCACCCTTCAATCATTCTGCACGCCCACACAATTTTCTCTTATTAGTCAGGTAGTTGTTGACTAAGTAGAAGCCAGGCGACCAACAGATAAATGATTACTCCGGTAGTTTCAATCTGTGCATTGATTACACGTGGGCAGGATGGAATATCGTCACGTTTTTCATGGTTTTTGTCGAGGTTTACCGGCGCGGAGGCACTTTCGTGGGTTCGTGTGCTTGTGTACGTGACGTATTGGTTAATCTGTTAAATTGAAAAACCTAAGATTTTGTCTGCTTAAAAGGTATATTAATTATTTTTAACTTAACTCTTATGTAAGTGATTAAAGAGGAAAACGGAGGTTACAGTGGGTATATTACTGTCTCATAGTAAGAAGGATAAAGTATGGTTAGAAGTTTAGTTAATCTTTAGGTTTTCAGTTCTTTGAGTAAAAAAAAAATAGATTTTACTTTGATGTGCGTGTGTGTGTGTGTGTGTGTGTGTGTGTGTGTGTGTGTGTGTGTGTGTGTGTGTGTGTGTGTGTGTGTGTGTGTGTGTGTGTGTGTGTGTGTGTGTGTGTGTGTGTGTGTGTTTGTGTGTTGTTTTTGGGTATGTGTGTGTGTGTGTTTGTGTGTGTGTGTGTGTGTGTGTGTGTGTGTGTGTGTGTGTGTGTGTGTGTGTGTGTGTGTGTGTGTGTGTGTGTGTTTGTGTGTGTGTGTGTGTTTGTGTGTGTGTGTGTGTTTATTTGTGTGTGTGTGTTGTTTTTGGGTATGTGTGTGTGTGTTCGTGTGTGTGTGTGTGTGTGTGTGTGTGTGTGTGTGTGTGTGTGTGTGTGTGCGTGTGTGTGTGTTTGTGTGTGTGTGTGTGTGTGTGTGTGTGTGTGTGTTTATTGTGTGTGTGTGTTGTTTTGGGTATGTGTGTGTGTTCGTGTGTGTGTGTGTGTGTGTGTGTGTGTGTGTGTGTGTGTGTTTGTATGTGCGCGTGTGTGTGTGTTTGTGTGTGTATGTGTGCGCGCGAGCGTGTGTGTGTGTGTGTGTGTGTGTGTGTGTGTGTGTGTGTGTGTGTGTGTGTGTTTGATGAATTTTTCATGTTTACCCTATGTGGGAATCATTATTAAAGTTTTTAAAACTGTCTAGTGAAGTTTTGTTTCAGTGAAAAAAGATTGTTAAAATATTTGCTCAAAAACAACTTAACGATTTCGATCAAACTTTACTCAAACGTCATTCCCGACGAATAAATAAACGTCAAACTTTATTCAAACGTCATTTATTAAAACTCAAATAAATAAATCAAAGTTTTTCATTTGATTAAAATAAAAAACTTATTCATTTTTAGCGAAATTCCATTTAAAAACTAAGCTAATGAAACTGCTAACATAAGTAATATTCAGATCATGAAGCAAGAAATGAGCTATGATCCAGACTTCTACATCACTTTTTGAAAGGTCGTTTGTTCGTGTGTACGTGCCTGCGCGCTCGCGCGTGTGTGTGTTATGAAATTCTTCAAGTTTATCCATATGTTAGAATTATTTTTTGAACTTTTTAAAACCGTCTTTTGAAGCTCCGATTCTGTAAAAAAATTTTTAAAAATATTTTCTCAAAATCAACTTAACTATTTTGTTCAAACTTTACTTCCTTCCCGATGGAGTTTATTTTCTGAAACGAACAACGTTTTTGTTTAAAAAACATTTACTCATTTTTAGCAAATTTCCATTAGAAAAATGAAGTATCAAAGTAAGATACAGACCAGGGAGCTAGAAATGAGCACTGATCCAGGCCTCTATACCACTTTTTGAGAGTTCGTTCGTGTTTCAGCACGCTAACATGTGCAATTTTTTTTGTATTTGATTAAAACTAGGCAAAAAAATCGATTAAGGTAACCGCTTCGACTAGTTCGTTAACCAGTGAAATTAGTTCAACAGTTTCAAAATGGCGATAATTTAAATTCTTTGAAAATTCGTAACTTCTTTGTCATAAAGTTTTTTTAAGACCCGTATTTCACCATCACAATTACCGTTAAAAACTCCATTAAATGCCATTTTTGATTTTTAAAATACATTGCATGTAAGAAATGTAATTAGCAATAATTGTTTATGCAAATTGCAAGTGGGAAATTAGAAGTGAAAAAAAGGACGGGGTAAGACAATTATTTTTATAAATTCGTTTCTATGACGTCAGCGAGACAGGCGTAATTAAAATATTTATCTTTGTAGAGATGAATAAAACCTTACACGTCCGTTGTATAGAGATTCAGCCCTACTTAACCCTGGTTAAACACCTTGCAGAGTGGAAAGGTTTTACGTTGAAATTCAACTTGAATCATTACCGTATATTTTGATCGTAAGACGCTTCACGCCTTTCTTATTCATAACTTTTGACAAGTTGAACTCTCTTGAGCGTGTATATTGACGTCACAGAGATATTAATGATGCACGCTCCACAGCACACTGGATTACACCGTCTGCAAGACAAACCTACAGAAATTACCGGCATTACAAACAGGTGCGGTCGTTGAGAATTTCAAGTTTATTTTTCTACTTGGCTGTTTTATGTGCGGTGAGATGTGTTTTTATGCAGTCCGATTCGAAACCGTTTTGAAATTCCGATGTCACCGTCGTAATCTGCATTAAATCTGTATATTTTAGCATTTCACGCTTCCAAATCACATTGGAAATACGAAAATTAACCCTGAACGCCGTCAACTTTTTTCCTTATTTTCACCCGATTTTGATTTTTTTGTTACTTTAAAGCGAAAAGCACATTGAGGCTATTATCGCCTCCGTCAATGTAAGTGTAAGTGTAAAGTGTTAAAGTCGTAAGTGTAGTGTTGCATGTAGTGTGTGTTAGACTGGGGTACCGCGAGGGACGTCTAAATCCTCTCAATAGGTGCAGCTAGTATGCACCCCTGAGGGGTTTTAAAAATCAAAACCATTTTAAAAAAGTTAAATGGCCGCCATTTTGAAACTGTTATAGAATATTCGGTGGTCAACAAACTTGTCCAAGCTACTACAATAATTAAAATTTTTGTTACTAGTTTCAACGAAATGTGACCAACATTGTAAACATAATTGTGTTAACACATAACACACACACACACACACACACACACACACACACACACTTTTTGAGGGGGTCTTAAGATTCTTATTAGATCTAAAGATCAGGATCAGTGCCCATTTCAAAGTCCTGGATCTTAGTTTTACCACGATGGCCGCTCCAATAGTTCGTTTTTCAAATGGAAATTTGCTAAACAATAATTTTTAATGATGATTAATTGTTTATAACTTTTTTTACAAAAGTGTAGATAATTCTGTGAAAAATATACGTTACCTGCCAAGAGTCTTTCAAAGTCAGCATAGCAACTATGTGACAAAAAACTAGATGGATATTTTAGATGTTATATAGTCAATTATCCCTGGACTTACGTCCAAAGCGTCTAACTGCAGCTAAGCTTCTACAGTACTGGTTCACTAGCTGGTTACTTCAATGAGTTGGGGCAGTCCACTGATTAGCTGATTCAGCTTGAGGTCTTCAGTTTCTGGACCTTCTTCAGTCTTCGTAGGTGTACAAGTATTATCTTTCTTACACCAAAGGTCTGATCCTGTCTTCTTTCAGGTTTAATTAGAAGCCTTTCTACTACTCTTCTCTCAATTTGTGCTTTCATTTTTCCAATATCTTCAAACTTCAATCTACTTTGAGATAATCCGTCATACTGATTCAAGATGTCAACTCGATGGAGATGTCTCTGACTTCTTTTGCAACAGGTTTGGCGTTGTCGTCGTACCTCCTTGCGTCCAAACAGAATCTTTCACCCTCCATGTCCTGAAAACCAAACAACCTTCTGCTGTTTGGGGTGGAGTTTCTTCATCCGTCGTGCATGTCCTGCACACGGTTTTTCCATGGTATATTCTTAACCAGTTCCGGTTCACTTTCAGTACCTTCTAACGAGTCTCATGGTTTTCCTCAAATATCTCTTTACACAGGACTCAGATGCTTTTCACAAGATGCTTATCTAAACGTTTATCACATCTCTTCTAGTATTGCTGTTGACAGCTGACGCAACCAGGCGTAAAATTACCTAACTTCTCGGCTGAAGTATTAGGCACGTAACAACAGACGGACACAGATAAACATATGTACGTTCACCGGCTGGACTAAACCAGCTCTATCTATCACGTAGCTACCAAACTGACCCGAGGACATGTGTGATAATAATAATACTAAAGTTTTTACATTGCACCGTACAGTAATACTAATTAAAAGCCATCGCACGGCGTGGAACAGTTCAGCTTATTTTTCTGGATGCATTTTAATTAAACACAGCGTCCAAATGTCGCGAGTAGCTCTGGGCGCGGTTTGCATATTAGTTTTTAATGTGGAAGTTTTCATAAATAAATGTATCGCTGAAAATTATAATTGGTTTTAGAAGACAACACAACATAAGCGGTGTCTATAACTTTAACGATATCGCTTGTAGTTATATCATAAGATAAATTTTAAAATACGTAATAATTTTAGTTAAAAACTAAACAATTTATTATTATTTGTCTTTCTTGTAAAAACAGTAAAGGTTACCGATTTAATCGAAGTTTCCGGAGGAGGACTGATTAAATGTACTTTTTCTTCTTCTTCTTCCTCTTCTTCCTCTTCTTCTTCTTCTTCTCTTTCTTCTTCTTCTTCTTAATCTCCTCCTCCTCCTCCTTCTTCTTCTTTTTCTCCTTCTTCTTCTTCTTCTTATTTCTCCTCCTTCTCTTAAAGACCTCCTCCTCCTCCTCCTCCTCCTCCTTCTTCTTCTACTCCTTCTTCTTCTTCTCTTTATCCTCCTCCTTCTTCTTCTTCTCCTTCTCTTCCTCCTTCTCCTCCTCCTTCTCCTCCTCCTTCTCCTCTTCCTTCTCCTCTCCTTCTCCTCCTTCTCCTTCTTCACCTTCATCTTCTTCATGACTCCTTTTGGTCATACCATCTAGGATCTCGCCTCCCAATAAAGTCCAGGAACATTAAAAACTATTCTAAATTAAGAAATGAATTGGCCGTACGTCACAATATTACAATAATAACGTTAATTCCAAAATGAGTTAAAAAAACGATTTCAAAATTAATTATAAGCTTTCCCAATAATGATCAGCTGTGGTGATCTAAGAAAACGAATGTAAAAGCTGTGAAAAGGTTTGGTGGTACTGCTAAGCTGATCACTTCAGCTGCTTCCGCCGGAAGCTTCGGACAATAGTTTGTAAAAGTTTTTTAACCAGCGAAATTCGTTCAGAATTTTCAGAATGGCGGCGAATTCAAATTTTTAAAATTACCTTTTTTTCTAAATCTGTTTTGACAATCTTATTTGGAAACTGCGTAAATTAGTATTTTGAAATTTCAAAGTAAGTTGATATTATAAAATTTAATTTTGACGGCGGTCAGAGTTCGTTTTCGTATTTGAAACGCAATTTCAACGTTTAAGACGCTGGTACATTCACATTTTTTGTGCTGATCACGGTGGTGGAATCGAAATTTCAAAAATCGGTAATATAAGGAAAATACTTTTGGAAATTCACTTAAGTCAGGGAGATAACTTTTAATTTAAACAAAAATATTTAAAACATTATCATTATTGCAGGTTACAAATGTTTTAAACTGTTTTCAGGGATGAACCGACATTTATGGTTTTTCGTTGTTGTTTCAATGTTATCACGTTTCAAGGTAGATTGATTACAAACGGGGGAAGCCGCCTCGGTGGTCTAGTTGATAGCGTACTGGGCTTTCACCCCTAGTACCCGGGTTCGATTCCCGTCCAGGGCTTGGCATTTTCATACGCTATAAATCATCCCATCGTCTGCATTAGCCCAAGTGTGCATAATAGTCGGACGTTAAAAAAAAAAAAATACAAACGGAGGAGTTGCTAAAACAGCAAAAATTATGTTAAAGTAACAGTTAAAAGGTTTGAATCTCTCAGTGTAAAAGTAACTGATTTATACAAAAACAAATAACCAGTGGATGATGTAATCACTTTTTAAATAATTCAATATTCTCTGCCCAACCATTCATCACAATACGGAACATTCTTCTGTTCCTGATTAATGTTGCGCAGCTGGTACTAACCCTCCCACTCCAAGGTGCCTTATCCTGAGGTCTTACGTCACTGCACTCCGCCTACAAAGATGTTCATTACAAGGTGGCTTCTGCCTCAGCTTGTCATCGCCCAGGGTGGTCCTACCTCGGTCTTCAAAGTTTGTTTACTTAATTTACGTGCGCACTGAAGAGTTGAAGACCGAAATTCAGATAGGTATCTGTGATGTATTAGCAAGTGTACCGTGATCTCAGACAGAACAACGAATATTTGTCCTTGGTTTTATGGTTGTACGTGATCAGCCATTGCTTTCCGTGTTTAAGTCAGGTTAATTTTAACCAGTCATAGGTATGGTGTCTTATAAGGACTACAATTTATCATTTTTTAAGTCTGTGTTTTTTTAAAGAAGTTTTTTTTTTGGAAGGGATGATTTTCACAAGGGCTTCCCGAATCAAAGTAAGTGCAAATAAGTAGATCGTACAGTCATTACACTAAAATTTGTAAGCTTAAAACTTTTAACATATAGCCTATCATGTTTTACGGCTGGTTGTGATGTTGGTTATTGCGGGACGCGTGATGCGATAAACATGTTTATATTCATATATAACAATATATGTTGCGCGTCGCAAATCTCATATTAAATCAATTATAATTAAAAACAACTGTTTCCGTTCGGCATTGAACCGGAGCTTGTGACGGCGCGGGTGATAACCACTATACTACGGAAACTACGAAGAAGTTTAACCGATTAAGTATAAGAAACGAATCGTTAATTTAATTTTGGTAAATGTATTAAAAGATCAGTTGTTTTATATTAATTCATAAAGATCAGCTGATTTCATTGAACAGCTGATAGGCTAGTGTAAGTTTTAGGTTATGTTGTTAAAAACTAGCTATGTTAATTTGTTGTGTTTTCGAATAAATTATTGTAATTAAAATAAAAAAGGAAGAGAAAACATACATGATTTTCATTTTTGGTTCAAAAACAGAATTTTTTGTTGGTTTTTAAGTACGTTTACTGTTTATAACTGCATTAAAAATAAAATAAACTAGCATATCTATGGAAATTAATTACCAAAATTAATTTTTCTTTAATTTTACTTCTTTTCAAAACCTTATTTCAATATCATTAGCATTAAAATATAAAATTTATATAATTTTTAGACTTCCATAATAGATTGAGAAGAAAAAAATCACAGGATTTTTAAAATTCAAAATGCTAAATTATACGGCTTTCAGCGGTAAATTCTATTACGAAATGAGATTTTCGAAACAATTTAACAAAAAAAATGATTTCTTAAAGTACTAAAATGTCTGCCATTTTGAAACTGTTGAACGAATTTCGTTGGTTAATGTACATCTTCAAGATGTTAACAAAATCGATGTTTGTGCCAAGTTTCCATCAGTTCGGATTAAAATTGGAAACGTGCAAAAAGGCGCGCGCGCATACACACCATCTTTTTTTGTTTTTAATATTAAAAAAAAAATCCTTTGAAAATTCAAAATTTATTTTTTCGGCGGTCAAGGTTCATTTTCGTACTTTCAGTACAATTTGAAAAATTCCAAGTAGAATGTGCAGATTTTAATGTTTTTCGTGATGGTGGGATTAGAGTTTTAGATAAACAAAATATTTTGGGCCCGTTTGCTTCTAGCGCTTGAGCGAGACAGCTGCGTGCCGCATTTGTGTTATAGTTACATAGCTTTTACACAATAAGCTTTTACACAATAGTTATAGCTATTGCTTTTACACAATAAGCCGGCTTACTAATACTAAACATTATAAAACGGATAAATTGATTTCGCGTTTCCAAACATTGATTGCGGTACAAACTAATGAGGTTTATTAGGATACCTTATCTGCACGGTATCACTGGACGTTTCGACCGATACATTAATCATTTTAGTGAATTATTTCCCACCAGATTGACATTTCCAGTGTCGCAATCAAATTTGTCAGAGGAAACGATTGTGCAAACATTAAAGTACAATGATTTGGAGAGTACGGGGCTGTAGGTGATTCAGAGACTTCTAATTGTCCGAATGAAACGAATTTTCCGTTTAACTTGACCATTTGCATTTAGTTTGTGTTTTTTGTTTGTTAGTTACAATTATGGCTGTTTATTTTGAAATTAGTACCTAGGTATATATATATATATATATATATATATATATATATATATATATATATTATTTTAGCCGCCTCGGTGGCCTAGTTGATAGCGTACTAGGCTTTCACCCCGAGGATCCGGGTTCGATTCCCGGCCAGGGCTTGGCATTTTCGTACGCTGTTTGCATTAGCCCAAGTGTGCACAATAGTCGGATGTTAAACACAAATTTATATATATATATATATATATTATTTTAAGGCGAAAAGCATATTGAGGCTATTATCGCCTCCTTAAATGTCAGTGTGAGTGTAAAGTGTTAAAGTCGTAAATGTAGTATTGTAAGTGTAAGTGTGTGTTAGACTCGGGTACCGCGACGGACGTCTAAATTCTCTCAATAGTTTCAACTAGTCTGCACCCCCTGCGGGGCGGTACCTTTTATAAAGCCTGAACCTTTTATATTTAAGAGTTTTACTTATTTACTTCCGCTTAATGATGGCGGCTTCTGATTTACAATAAAGAATGCAAGCAATTTTTGCCTAACGCATTCACGGATAGTTTTAAAATTTGGCTCGAAAGTACTTTACATAAAGCCCAAATGACGTATTTGTAAAATTTCCCCATTCACTTCCGTTTAAAGATGGCGGCTTTTTATTTACAATAACGAGTAAACACAGTTTTAGCCAAAGGCAATCACGCATCGTTTTGAAATTTGGCTCGAAGGTACCTTACATAAAGCCCAAATGACGTATGTGTAAGTTTTCCTTATTCACTTCCGTTTAAAGATGGCGGCTTCTTATTTACAATAACGAGTGTAGACAGTTTTAGCCAAAGGCAATCACGCATCCTTTTGAAATTTGGCTCGAAGGTACCTTACATAAAGTCCAAATGACGTATGTGTAAGTTTTCCTTAGTCACTTCCGTTTAAAGATGGCGGCTTCTTATTTACAATAACGAGTAAACACAGTTTTAGCCAAAGGCAATCACGCATCCTTTTGAAATTTGGCTCGAAGGTACCTTACATAAAGCCCAAATGACGTATGTGTAAGTTTTCCTTAGTCACTTCCGTTTAAAGATGGCGGCTTCTTATTTACAATAACGAGTGTAGACAGTTTTAGCCAAAGGCAATCACGCATCCTTTTGAAATTTGGCTCGAAGGTACTTACATAAAGCCCAAATGACGTATGTGTAAAATTTCCCCATTCACTTCCGTTTAAAGATGGCGGCTTCTTATTTACAATAACGAGTAAACACAGTTTTAGCCAAAGGCAATCACGCATCCTTTTGAAATTTGGCTGGAAGGTACCTTACATAAAGCCCAAATGACGTATGTGTAAAATTTCCCCATTCACTTCCGTTTAAAGATGGCGGCTTCTTATTTACAATAACGAGTGTAGACAGTTTTAGCCAAACGCAATCACGCATCCTTTTGAAATTTGGCTCGAGTTTACCTTATATAAAGCCCAAATGACGTATGTGTAAAATTTCCCCATTCAATTTCGTTTAAAGATGGCGGCTTCTTATTTACAATAACGAGTGTAGACAGTTTTAGCCAAAGGCAATCACGCATCCTTTTGAAATTTGGCTCGAAGGTACCTTACATAAAGCCCAAATGACGTATGTGTAAAATTTCCCCATTCACTTCCGTTTAAAGATGGCGGCTTCTTATTTACAATAACGAGTGTAGACAGTTTTAGCCAAAGGCAATCACGCATCCTTTTGAAATTTGGCTCGAAGGTACCTTACATAAAGCCCAAATGACGTATGTGTAAATTTCCCATTCACTTCCGTTTAAAGATGGCGGATTCTTATTTACAATAACGAGTGTAGACAGTTTTAGCCAAAGGCAATCACGCATCCTTTTGAAATTTGGCTCGAAGGTACCTTACATAAAGCCCAAATGACGTATGTGTAAAATTTCCCCATTAACTTCCGTTTAAAGATGGCGGATTCTTATTTACAATAACGAGTGTAGACAGTTTTAGCCAAACGCAATCACGGATCATTTTCAAATTTGACCTTAAATAAAGCCCAAATGATGTATGTGTAAGATTGTTCCCCACTTACTACTGTTTCAAAAAACACGGCCTCTATTTTAGCGATGCAGGATGTAGGGAATTTTTACCAAACTCATGAACCGATCGTTTTGAAATTCGGTACGAAGGTACCACGTATAAAGCCTGAAAGACGTATGTGTAAGATGGGGAACCCCCATTCATTTTTATTTCAAGATGGCGAGCTCTGGTTCAACGTTCAGTGTGTAGTTGTAGGTTATTTGCTGTAATACTGGCGAGAATCCATTGTAATTTCGACAGCCTCAGAGGGAAAGAGCATACACTTTCTAATAAGTTTAATCCAGTAACAGTTTTTGTACCAATTATATTGGCAGACAAAATTATGAGTGCTGTCTTGGGTCTGTAATATAATAATTAAGAAGTCTACTATTTTTTTTTTTTTTTGTATAAGTATTAGTACTAATGTAAACGAAAAATATGACAATAATCAAATTTATTTTAAATATAAAAAATATGATATTTATTAATGTGCAAAAGTTTTTTTTTTTAATATAATCCTTTAGGTCTGCTTTGTTCCTGCGTAGAGAGTCCTGCAATCGAGTAGTGAAATTCAGTACTGTTGTAGGCCTACGTATCATTTTAATGGGATACTTGTATGAGGATTTGTATGAGATACAAGTCAATTTGACAAATCACGATACATCACCTCATACAAATTCTCATTTTATGAGCTCCAAAATTTTCTTACGAGCACAAAGTTGCTTATACTTTGACCTTGTACTAGTTTATTTTAATGTGTTTTTAGATCATCGAAGTTTTTTTTATTTATTAGATTTAATTATCTGTTTACTCAGCCAAGAGGTTTTAATTTAATGGAAAATTCACTTGCTTTAATAGGTTAGTTTGATTTACAATTTGTCTGTAAAGTTTTTAAATCCTGAACCATCTTACAAAGTTAGTTGATTAACCAAAACTGTACAGGGCCATGAAAAATTCTTGTTGCCACATTCTACGAGTTACTTCTTTAGATTTTATTTACATGAGTGCACATGTTGATAAACACAGAAACTTCTCATTACTAGACATGGTTTCGTTCAACAAATTGTTGCATTTAAAAGTACTGCCACTGACTACAAAAATTACCATTTGAAAAATGAAATGATTTGTGTAAGTGTAAATGCAGGGTGTACGTTTACGAACTATTTGGTGGAACGGTTGTCGATGTGACTAAAACACCGGTCTCTGAACGGCGCACATTACCATTCTTAGTTCTAGCCGCAGTTACCCCGTTGATGCTTTCCCTTACCGTTAATGTTGATCCCTCGTCCTCATTAGTCTAACCGGACTTTAGTTTAAACGAACTATTTGGTGGAACTGTTGGAGACTGGTCGATGTGACTAAAACACCGGTCAGTCTGCTACGTCTCTGAACGGCGCACCTTACCATTCTTAGTTCTAGCCGCAGTTACCCCGTTGATGTTTTCCCTTACCGTTAATGTTGACCCCTGTCCTCATTAGTCTAACCGGACTTTAGTTTAAACGAACTATTTGGTGGAACTGTTGGAGACTGGTCGATGTGACTAAAACACCGGTCAGTCAGCTAAGTCTCTGAACGGCGCACCTTACCATTCTTAGTTCTAGCCGCAGTTACCCCGTTGATGTTTTCCCTTACCGTTAATGTTGACCCCTGTCCTCATTAGTCTAACCGGACTTTAGTTTAAACGAACTATTTGTTGGAACTGTTGGAGACTGGTCGATGTGACTAAAACACCGGTCAGTCTGCTACGTCTCTGAACGGCGCACCTTACCATTCTTAGTTCTAGCCGCAGTTACCCCGTTGATGTTTTCCCTTACCGTTAATGTTGATCCCTCGTCCTCATTAGTCTAACCGGACTTTAGTTTAAACGAACTATTTGTTATGTACGATCATACGTGTATTACAATATAGACGTACAATAAAAGTGAAATTATCACAGTGGAATCTTTTCTTTTAGTTCCCGCACTGTCGGTAACTTGTATGCCTGCAGATGATGCACTGTTCTTCAAACACTTCAACCTTGCACGACAACAAATAGAATGGCATGGACTTCTTGACTGAAACTCGAACTTAGGAAACAATTTGTTAAAAGAAAGTATCGATACTTCTATATCAAAACAGCCTGTCATTGGTTTTGGCCAAAACTGCGTACAATCTTCATTATAAATCAAAGACCGCCATTTTGAAACGTACGTTATTTGAAAACAATCATACCCATACGTCGTTCGGGCTTTATAGAAGGTACCTTCGTACCAAATTTCAGAATAATCGGTCAATGCGTGACGAACACACAAAATAAAAGGCGAAAGGTCGAGTTGAAACAGAGAGCTCGCTTCGGTCTGTAAGTTAATGAATACGTGTTCCACCCCATTGAAAATCTGCATAAACATAAATGTAAACATCCGGGAATAAAACAGTTGTGTGTGCTGCATTCTGTCGTGAATTTAATGAACTGTCTCGGTTAATGAACATATGTTTCAGTAATCACCTGGTCAAATAAAATCTTTTCCATATGATTAATATGGAGTAAGTACATAAGTTTTATAAATACTTATGAAATTAAGCAATTTGGTCGGACAGAACAACCAGACTGGATTGAGCGTTCTTTAAAATATCACGAATGCTTAAAGCAAATGGTTTTGGATTAGTTCTGAAATATTGTACGCACAGAAACAAATAAAGAATAAAATATTGCAACGCACATAACTTTTTAATAAGCAGCAGACATTTTCTCAGTTTATTACGTCCATTTGTATTGTGCCTACAGAATAACATCTCCCCCCGCAGTAAATGTCCGGGAAGAAGTTTTTACTTGAATTAAGAGTACGAAACTTTTTTTACCGAGTAACGCTTGTAAATTTTTTTTTTTCAAAACATATTTAGGGGCTCGAAAGTAACCTAATTATAACTGTTCTCGTTTCACTTTCAAACCTTCAAAACTTCCTCACATCGAATTGTTTCCACAACATATTCGATTCCAAAAACATCAGGTAAATATACTAGTAGTTCAAAGAACATTAGACTTCGTAATGTTTCTTAATTAAGCGCTCTGACGCGCTTATATTACTTTCTACCGCTCAAGACCAATGGACAGTTGGATCAAGAAGCTGCTAAATTTGAAAAGGATATTCAGCAAGCAGCCTGGGCAAATACCCCGGATGTCAGAAGATGTATGGCTGGTATCAGTTATCCTAAAGAAATTACGGAGTTAGTAGCTGTTAAAAGGAAATTAAGGAAAAGATGGCAACATACACGCTCGCCTGAAGACAAAAATAGGTTAAATAATGTTGCTCAAAGGTTAAGAAGGGAAATCTTGCAATTTAAAAACGAGTCCATAAATAAATACCTAAGTAATGTAACGCATACTAAGGAAACGGACTATTCGCTCTGGAGAGCCATTAAAAAATTTAAACGACCTTGCATACATAGTCCCCCAATTAGGTCTGCAGATGGAACCTGGGCGAAGGATAAACAAGGGAAAGCAGATGTATTCGCTACATATTTAGAACAAGTATTCCAACCTAATATAAACTTTCAATCTCAACAAGAAAATATAACAAATAGAATTAATCTTGACTATAATGTACTTTCACAACTAGTATTGTACCGTACAACTAGTATTGTATTACAGGAAACATTCAGCAACATTTCTTCACCGTTAAACCAGAAGTCACAGAGAAATTACAGAATGCCACCAACGCAGTAAGTCAATGGACGAAAAAATGGAGAGTAAAGCTTAATGAAGCAAAAACTGTACACATTAATTTTACGAATAGAAAATATGAACCATTAACAGTATTATTAAACGAAAGGAGTATAACATATGCAAACAGTGCTAAATATCTAGGAATGACACTCGATGCAAAGCTCCGATGGAAGGTGCATGTAAAAAAGAAAAAAAAGGAGCTACAGCTCAAATTCAATAAAATGTTTTGGCTTATTGGAAGAAATTCAGAACTTTCGATAGACAACAAGATACTGCTATACAAGCAAGTTATAAGACCAATATGGACCGATGGTGCACCGCTCTGGGGATGTACAAGAAAAAGCAATAGTAAAATTATTCAGTTTTTCAAAATAAAGTATTGAGAACGATTGTCAACGCCCCTTGGTATGTGAGAAATGAAAACATACATAAGGACCTAGGTGTTGAATCTGTTCAGGAAGTGATTAAAAAGCTCTCGATTAAACATTATTGCAGGTTATAACAGCATAATAATACAGAGATTGTCCAACTACTATGCCGCAGTGACAACATCACAAGAAGGCTGAAGAGGACCAAGCCAATTGACCTCTCCAGGCTGTAAACACATTGGGACCAGCCGTCGGACTGCACCCCAGCACACAGTGAACACAATGATAAAGAAAAATTACTAGATGAGGCACGCCTCAGTTGTAATTAATAAAAAAAAAAAATGTTAAACCAGAGACCGTCATCCTGAAACAGAAATGAATGGGGAAACATATTACACGTACGTCGTTCTTCGGACTTTGCACATGGTACTTACGTACCAAAATTCAAAACGCTCGGTCAGTGCGTTTTACCAAAACTGCGTACACTCGTCATTTCTAAATCAGAAGCCGCCATTTTGAAAAGAAAAAGAATGGAAAAAACTCTTACACATATGTCGTTCGCTCGGTCAATAATCGAATGATTTGTGAATACGATAAAACAGTAATTCAAGTAGATCATAGAGTGTGTGCTTCTGCCAGCCCTCTCATATAAAGCGATAACTGAACACTTATTGTTTCGATTTGACGATTAATTTTATATCTTATGTATCAGATTTACAATAACTTAGATTTCTGTGAACTTGCATAGTTTTTATTTTGAAAACAAATAAAATAAGGTAGTATATAATAAGGTGGTCATAAATTTCGTCACATTTTTAAACTCCCTCCGTCATGTCAGCGAAACAGATGCGTGCAGTGATTATTTTATTTTAAACGGCACGGAAAGGTTTTCACTGAATTTTCCTAACACAACGTACAGTTTGCTTTAAGCTAATTCGTTTTCTCCTTTTGTAAAGAGAAAGGAAAATTTGTAATGCGAGCGTATAATTGACCGGGTTATGAGCACTGTGGGCCGGGCTCTTGCTTTTGTTTCTTTACAATTATGCGACATTATAAAGTACAAAAACAGCCCTTTGTTCCGGGCGACCTCCGCCATCGCCAACATGCCTACATGCAGACATTTAAAGGGTTGAGAGCTCTCTTGTGTACAATTCAACCTTTTTTTTAAAATATAATGTTAATTTAATACTAATGAACCGAGCAAAACTACCTCGTTAGTTGGACGTTTGCATAAAAACGGTAAATTTCAAAAAAGGGTTTATGTTTTGTTGGATTTTCTAATATTTTAATTTGGGCTTAAGTGAGTATATTTACGACATTTAAGTAATAAAAGAGCATGCTTTCATACGGATACATTATGAACAACGTACTTCTTTTTTTTAATGATATCGTTTTGCATTAACATTATTGCAGTAGCATAGTGTAACCCAGTATAGCTTCACGTAACGTTCTTCAATTAGCTGATCTCATTTGTAGACAACTTTTGAGCACGTTACGTATTTAAAGGTGACCAAATAATTTTAAATGGCACACCGATCGAGCTAGAGATCTGGGAGGCCGTGGAATGTCACCGTTTTCTATTCGGTTAATATAACTAATAATATTAAAGAGAAATCTTTGTGTGTGTGTGTGTGTGTGTGTGTGTGTGTGTGTGTGTGTGTGTTTGTTTGTTTGTAATAAAACACACACAGACATAGACATAAACATATATATATATATATATATATATATATATATATATATATATATATATATATTATATATATATATATATATATATATATATATATATATATATATATATATATATATATATATATATATATATATGTATATGTGTGTGTGTGTGTGTGTGTGTGTGTGTGTGTGTGTGTGTGTGTGTGTGTGTGTGTGTGTGTGTGTGTGTGTGTGTGTGTGTGTGTGTGTGTGTGTGTGTGTGTGTTCTTTTCCTTCTCGCGAACAGGTGTAACGATTTTACTTAAATTTTTTGGAATAAGACATTTTCGAATTTAAATAAATCTATCTATGTGGATCCATTCTAAGGATCTATGAGGACTCGGTGGTCGATGTGGTTAAAGCACCGGTCAGTTGATCGTTAACACTGATCACGCGTCCTCATACTGTCTAGCTGGCATAAAGTATTAATGTTTAGTAAAAAAAAATCTAAAGAACTATTTGTTGTAAAAGAACTAGAGGACTATTTGTTTTTATTACAAAAACGCGAATATGTAAAGTGAAAAATTTATGTATATGTATATGTATGTATAAACGGAACTAACGATTTTGATAAAATGTTTGAATATACCATTTTCGAACTTAAGCAAATCTATCTGTAAGAGTCTCACCTATAAGATGATTTGTTTTTAATTATAAAAACGCTTTTAACACGGAATATATATATATATATATATATATATATATATATATATATATATATATATCAAGGTGGGTTTCATCTTTGGAAAAATTCCTTTTAATTAGAAAAACGCTTCTAACATGGATCATATAAGTATCTACCTAAAAATATAAATAATAATAATGATAAAACCAATGCGAATGCATACTGTTCATTCGAATGGTTCTTAATTGTTATTTGTTTTAATCAGAATTAGAACAAAATTTGACCTCACAATAGCGTGTAGAATTTTCTTATAGGCTGATTTTTCCATACAAATTTGCTTTTAAAGATGAAATTGTCAGAGTTAATTTTTACTTTTTCATTGTCAAAGTTTTGATTTAAAAATGCTACTTAAGCAATTTTAACACTAATTATGGCCGCGAAAACATTTTTTTAAACAGTATAAAATAATGAATTTTCTTAAGTGGTTCTAGAATTTAAATTGTTCATTTAAGTTTCATCGACACGGCGAAATCGATCCATTTATATTCCCTGATACGGCGATGTGGTTATTTATCTTAAAGAGTCTTATATCGTCTGACACTGTGATGTGGTTTTACAGCTTAAAGAGTTCTATATCCTCTGACATTGCGATGTGGTTCTTTATCTTAAATAGTCTTATATTCTGACACTGTGATGTGGTTTTAGAGCGTAAAGAGTTCTATATCCTCTGACATTGCGATGTGGTTCTAAAGCTTAAGGAGTTCTATAACCTCTGACACTGCGATGTGGTTCTTTATCTTAAATAGTCTTGTATTCTGACACTGTTTTGTGGTTTCAGAGCTTAAAGAGTTCTATATCCTCTGACATTGCGATGTGGTTCTAAAGCTTAAGGAGTTCTATAACCTCTGACACTGCGATGTGGTTCTTTATCTTAAATAGTCTTATATTCTGACACTGTGATGTGGTTTTAGAGTGTAAAGAGTTCTATAACATCTGGCACTGCAATGTGGTTCTTGAGCTTAAAGAGTTCTATATCCTCTGACACTGCGATGTGGTTTTAGAGCTTAAAGAGCTCTATATCCTCTGACACTGCGATGTGGTTCTTTATCTTAAAGAGTCTTATATTCTGACACTGTTTTGTGGTTTCAGAGCTTAAAGAGTTCTATATCCTCTGACATTGCGATGTGGTTCTAGAGCTTAAGGAGTTCTATATCCTCTGACATTGCGATGTGGTTCTTTATCTTAAAGAGTCTTGTATTATGACACTGTGATGTGGTTTCAGAGCTTAAAAAGTTCTATATCCTCTGACACTGTGATGTGGTTTTACAGCTTAAAGAGTTCTATATCCTCTGACACTGCGATGTGGTTCTTTATCTTAAAGAGTCTTAAATTCTGACACTGTTTTGTGGTTTTACAGCTTAAAGAGTTCTATATCCTCTGACATTGCGATGTGGTTCTAAAGCTTAAAGAGTTCTATATCCTCTGACACTGCGATGTGGTTCTTTATCTTAAAGAGTCTTGTATTCTGACACTGTGATGTGGTTTCAGAGCTTAAAAAGTTCTATATCCTCTGACACTGTGATGTGGTTTTACAGCTTAAAGAGTTCTATATCCTCTGACACTGCGATGTGGTTCTTTATCTTAAAGAGTCTTATATTCTGACACTGTGATGTGGTTTTACAGCTTAAAGAGTTCTATATACTCTGACATTGCGATGTGGTTCTAGAGCTTAAGGAGTTCTATATCCTCTGACATTGCGATGTGGTTCTTTATCTTAAAGAGTCTTATATTCAGACACTGTTTTGTGGTTTCAGAGCTTAAAGAGTTCTATATCCTCTGACATTGCGATGTGGTTCTAGAGATTAAGGAGTTCTATATCCTCTGATATTGCGATGTGGTTCTTTATCTTAAAGAGTCTTATATTCTGACACTGTGATGTGGTTTTACAGCTAAAAGAGTTCTATATCCTCTGACATTGCGATGTAGTTCTAAAGCTTAAGGAGTTCTATATCCTCTGACACTGTGATGTGGTTTTACAACTTAAAGAGTTCTATATCCTCTGACACTGCGATGTGGTTTTAGAACTTAAAGAGCTCTATATCCTCTGACACAGCGATGTGGTTCTTTATCTTAAAGAGTCTTATATTCTGACACTGTTTTGCGGTTTCAGAGCTTAAAGAGTTCTATATCCTCTGACACTGCAATGTGGTTCTAAAGCTTAAAGAGTTCTATAACCTCTGACACTGCGATGTGTTTCTTTATCTTAAAGAGTCTTATATTCTGACACTGTGATGTGGTTTTACAGCTTAAAGAGTTCTATATCCTCTGACAACGCGATGTGGTTCTTTATCTTAAAGAGTCTTATATTCTGACACTGTGATGTGGTTTTAAAGCTTAAAGAGTTCTATATCCTCTGACATTACGATGTAGTTCTAAAGCTTAAGGAGTTCTATAACCTCTGACACTACGATGTGGTTCTTTATCTTAAAGAGTCTTATATTCTGACACTGTGATGTGGTTTTACAGCTTAAAGAGTTCTATATCCTCTGACATTGCGATGTGGTTCTTTATCTTAAAGAGTCTTATATTCTGACACTGTGATGTGGTTTCAGAGCTTAAAGAGTTCTATATCCTCTGACATTGCGATGTGGTTCTAAAGCTTAAGGAGTTCTATAACCTCTGACACTGCGATGTGGTTCTTTATCTTAAATAGTCTTATATTCTGACACTGTTTTGTTGTTTCAGAGCTTAAAGAGTTCTATATCCTCTGACATTGCGATGTGGTTCTAAAGCTTAAGGAGTTCTATATCATCTGACACTGCAATGTGGTTCTTTATCTTAAAGAGTCTTATATTCTGACACTGTGATGTGGTTTTACAGCTTAAAGAGTTCTATATCCTCTGACACGGCGATGTGGTTCTAGAGCTTAAAAAGTTCTATATCCCCTTTCAATGCGATGTGGTTTTTGAGCTTAAAGAGTTCTATATCCTCTGACACTGTTGTGTGGTTTCAGAGCTTAAAGAGATCTATATCCTCTGACACTGCGGTGTGGTTCTAGAGCTTAAAGAGTTCTATAATATCTGACACTACGATGTGGTTCTTTATCTTAAAGAGTCTTATATCCTCTGACACTGTGATTTGGTTTTACAGCTTAAAGAATTCTATATCCTCTGACACTGTGATGTGGTTTTAGAGCTTAAAGAGTTCTATATCCTCTGACACTGCGATGTGGTTCTTTATCTTAAAGAGTGTTATATTCTGACACTGTGATGTGGTTTTACAGCTTAAAGAATTCTATATCCTCTGACACTGTGATGTGGTTTTAGAGCTTAAAGAGTTCTATATCCTCTGACACTGTTTTGTGGTTTCAGAGCTTAAAGAGTTCTATATCCTCTGACACGGCGATATGGTTCTAGAGCTTAAAAAGTTCTATATCCCCTTTCAATGCGATGTGGTTTTGAGCTTTAAGAGTTCTATATCCTCTGACACTGTTTTGTGGTTTCAGAGCTTAAAGAGTTCTATATCCTCTGACACTGCGGTGTGGTTCTAGAGCTTAAAGAGTTCTATAATATCTGACACTACGATGTGGTTCTTTATCTTAAAGAGTCTTATAACCTCTGACACTGTGATTTGGTTTTACAGCTTAAAGAATTCTATATCCTCTGACACTGTAATGTGGTTTTAGAGCTTAAAGAGTTTTATATCCTCTGACATAGCGTTGTGGTTCTAGAACTTAAGGAATTCTATATCCCCTTTCAATGCGATGTGGTTCTAGAGATTAAAAAGTTTTATATCCCCTTTCAATGCGATGTGGTTTTTGAGCTTAAAGAGTTCTATATCCTCTCACACTGCGATGTGGTTCTGAAGCTTAAGGAGTTCAATATCCTCTGACTTTGCGATGTGGTTCTAGAGCTTAAGGAGTTCAATATCCTCTGACATTGCGATGTGGTTCTAGAGCTTAAGAAATTCTATATCACCTTTCAATGTGATGTGGTTCTAAAGCTTAAAAAGTTCTATATCCCCTGACACTGCCATGAAATAACCTATTGTGCAATCGTTTTTTGAGATTAAAAATAGTTTTACTTACTGCAAAATCGTTTTCACCACATAAGCGAAAAAGAAATGTAAAATGATTACACGCTAAGTTGTAGAGTGAAAACATTATGACATCGTTAGAAATTATGGCCTTATGTAAATTATAAAACGTAGTCATACTTGTAAAAATATGTATTCGTGTAAATTTAATTCAGTAATTATTAACACCTCACTTGAAGGGCAGACCTTCAGCATATTGTGTTGTTAAGCCTAGCCTAAGCCTCCCTCACACCCTATAGGGGCTATGTAAAGCTTCTTCGTACCTCAAACAGCTTTACATAAAGCTCTCAGGCAAACATGGTTCCACACTACCGTGTATTATACACCGATACAAGGCTTCTGTTATTTCCTGGTTTAAGGTAATTTGGTACATCGGTTACTTGGGAAACTCAACGGAACTAAAGTTGTTAGTACACAACTTAATCACTAGTTTTATTCTGGTCAAACTAATTGTTATTAGACTATTTTTAAAATTGTAAAAAGTATTTAAAAACATTACACTTACTTCTTAATAAACGATTGAAAATTTTTTTTTTTACTTTATTTAATTCATTTAATTTCAATTGTTAATTTCATGCTTCAAATTAAACGACCGGAAATAAACGATTGGGAGTTCATTACTTTTAACTAAACTATTGTTAATTTAATACTTCAAATTAAACGACCGGAAATAAACGATTGGGAGTTCATTACTTTTAACTAAACGATTGTTAATTTAATACTTCAAATTAAACGACCGGAAATAAACGATTGGGAGTTCAGGGAGTTCATTACTTTTAACTAAACGATTGTTAATTTAATACTTCAAATTAAACGACCGGAAATAAACGATTGGGAGTTCATTACTTTTAACTAAACGATTGTTAATTTAATACTTCAAATTAAACGACCGGAAATAAACGATTGGGAGTTCATTACTTTTAACTAAACGATTGTTAATTTAATACTTCAAATTAAACGACCGGAAATAAACGATTGGGAGTTCATTACTTTTAACTAAACGATTGTTAATTTAATACTTCAAATTAAACGACCGGAAATAAACGATTGGGATTTCATTACTTTTAACTAAACTATTGTTAATTTAATACTTCAAATTAAACGACCGGAAATAAACGATTGGGAGTTCACTACTTTTAACTAAACGATTGTTAATTTAATACTTCAAATTAAACGACCGGAAATAAACGATTGGGATTTCATTACTTTTAACTAAACGATTGTTAATTTAATACTTCAAATTAAACGACCGGAAATAAACGATTGGGAGTTCATTACTTTTAACTAAACGATTGTTAATTTGATACTTCAAATGAAACGACGGGGAATAAACTGTTGGGAGTTTTACTTTTAACTAAATGACTGGGATTTTATTATTTCGTTAATAGTTTTGGCAAATTAATACTTCAAATTAAATGATCGGAAGATTGTAACTTCATAGTAAGCGACAGAAAATTTTGTACTTCATTTAACACGATTGGATATTGAATAAATTGGTTGAAATTAAAGTACCGGGAATAAACGAGTGGGAATTTATTGCTTTATTATAAATAATCGGGAATGGAATACTTCAAATTAAAAGACTGGAAATGTATAACTTCGTAATAAAGGATTGGTAATTCATTACGTTATATTAAACAAATATACTTCATTACACATTACTTTATATTAAACTATTGGAATTCGTTACTTTCATTAACGATCGGGGAATACATTACTTACACTATAAACTAATGGAATTAAACTATTAGAATTTTTTTAAACATTTGTAAATTCATTATTTGAAACTAATATTTTGAATTTATTATTTTTATTACAAGTTTTTATTCATAATAAACTGCGCAGACTTCGTTATTTTATTATAACTTATTTCGAATTAGTTTCTCCAATATAAAATATTGAGAAGTTATTACTTCATAATAAACTAATTAGAATTCATTACTTCATAAAAAAAAATTAAATTTCACTCTTCAAAATAAATGAATTGGGTAGGCATTATTTAATAACAAACGATTGGGAATTCTTGATTTCATAGCACACGATTCGAAATTCATTACTTAAAATTAAGTATTGGGATTTCATTATTTCAAATTAAAATACTTGGAATTCATTACATTTTCACAAAATATTAAAAGACATTATTTAATAATAAACAATTAGGACTTCTTTACTTCATAATAAACTATTGGGAATTCATTACTTGGTACTAAAACAGATTGGAGAAAAATTAAAGGGTTGGGAAACAACTACTTCATAATTAACTATTTAGGATTCATTAATTCGTAATAATAAATGATCGGGAATTCATCATTTCAAAATAAAATAAAATTAAAATCAATTTTTGGTTTTATAATTAATTTTATTTACATAGTTGAAAAAGTAATAAGAGAACTAATTACATTTGGCTTTCCTATACAATTTTGCTGGTTATATATAGTTATTTTCCAATCCAGTGTTGTATTTATATCAAAATAACCACACAAAATTACCCAAATTCTCTGTTCGTTAGGTTTTTACTGATTGTTTGTATCATACTGTAAGGACTGTAACTAAAGTTCGTTAGCGAATTTAAAATTAACGCCGACACTATAACGAACAAATGAAAGGAATCCGTCAGTGGGGCATATTTTCTTTGATTCACTAACGAAAAATAAATTTATTTTACTTAATAACGAATTAAATCATATTTCTTCCGAAAAAAATTAAAACAAACAAAAATAACCTTTTCATATTCTTCTTTTTTTCTGCTACGATTATTGTCACTATGTTCATTATAATAATCTGCCTTCCTTAACTACGTCAATTCTTCTTTCGTTGACGCGTTTCGGAGAACCTCCATTTTCAAAAAGATCCATCTTTTTGAAGATGGAAGTTCTCCGAAACGCGTCAACGAAAGAAGAATTGACCAAGCTAGGGAAGGCAGATTATTATACTGAACATAGTGAAAAAAATAACTTATTTAGAAATATGGCAACCCCCCCCCAGATGTTTCGGAACTTAATTTTACATTAAAATAACCGATAAAATTAGTGCAAAGAAACTTTTATTAAACTTTTTATAGTTTTTTGAGTACCGATATTTGGGAAAATTAGATTTATATACCAAAATTAAGAAAAGTTTAGTCCCTAAGATTTTTGCTACGTTGGTATATATTAGTAAATTGTATCGTGTTATTTATTTTCTAATTATTATTAAAACGAATTCTTTAAAATCTATAGACTACTAAGGAATGCCAAGATAAATAAAGTCCTTTTTCACTTTTACAATGAAAAATACGTTAAATATGTTTGTTTTAATATATTGGTTGCACATAACCTAAATTAGAGCATTATGTTTACTATGAACCATGGTTGAACGTAAATTCTAGAACAATTCATTGCCTTTTAGATATCTTACCGTAGCGATCGTGGCGCTGTGCGAATAGTTCGAACTACCAATCAATGCCTCGACATTGACAATAACCACGATAAAGTCATTAAAACTGCTTTCTCAACTGCAAATATTCATTGATTTAGTTCATTGTTGTTTAACGTTTTATTGATTTTTTTTTAGTGTAAATTGTTTCGTTGAGTAGTGTAAGTGTGAATTTATTGTTTTGCAATTATAAATTTAGTGTGTTTAAAAGGTTTTAGTTAGTTCAGAAGTAACTAACCTCAATTAAGTAAGTAAATTTTTATTTTTACTTATAATATTTTTAGGTTAGTCTTAAAACGTTTAAAATCAAATCGTTTACTCATTTATATTTATTGAAACCTTTGGTGAAACGAGTTTCACAATAATTTAATATAATAATATTGACCTTTTGTTTTTTATTAACACTGTTTTAAATTAGAATTGTAACAGTAAAAAATTGGTGTTTGAAAATAGTGTTAGATTTTTTTTAATACGAATTGAGATAATTTTAATTCGAACTTACAATTTATTCGAGCGTTTGGCAAAAAAATTATTTGCTTAAAATTCAGTTCCTTCATTTGGGGCTTAGGTTCTATCCTGTTTCATAATTTGTATTTTGTTTTTATTGAAATTACTAGCCTATACCCATGTATTGATCCATATCAATAATCTCCTTTTATTGGATCAGTAAGTTAGTTTTATTGTCAGTTTGTTTTTGGAAAAATTTTTCATTACAAAATGAGCTATTGCAGCGGTCATCTTAGAAAGATCCCAGACCCGTGACCTTGAAACTACGATTTAAACTATAAATAACTTTTTGAGAAGTAGTTAACATTTTGTATTTGTATGTGTGTGTGTGTGTGTGTGTGTGTGTGTGTGTGTGTGTGTGTGTGTGTGTGTGTGTGTGTGTGTGTGTGTGTGTGTGTGTGTGTGTGTTTAGCACGCTCACATTCGCAATTTTAGTCCGATTTGATTGAAATTTAGTACAAAAATCGAATTAGGTAGGCCTAATTACCAGCTTAGGTAAATTCGTTTATTGATTGTAATTTCAGAATTTAAAGAAGACATTGAGATAAAAGTTTTTTTTTGAAAATTCGTTTCCGTTTTATCAGCGAGACAGACGCTTGCTGCGATTATTTCCTTCAGTCCAGCTGTGAAAGTACAGTTTTAGTGAAATATTTGACCTTGAGATTTAAACTAGGTCTATATCCGTTTTAAATGCATTAGTCTAATGTTGGAACAGTACAAAAAAGTGTTATCACTTTTTTATGATTTAAATCAGTGGATATCGCTTGCAACTAAACTATCGGATTATTATGAAATGCGGCTACAGAATCTGGTTTCCTCAAATCTCGTAAAGTTTTTGGAGCATTTTTTGTTCCCAAATAATCCGATGGTAAATCAGATAAATTTCGTTAAATCGGTTCGTATATTTTTGTTAAAATTTTTTTCATACGTCCACATAACTGATGTACAGCTCTAACAAAAATCATTTGAAAAACACGGTATTGTGAAAAACTAAAATTTAATGTTGATGCTTCACTGTTACATTGTTATAAAATTTACGAAAAATGGATCTTTTTTGATTTACCCATCCGTAGGTTCCGTTTTGTTACTGGTGAGTTAATTTTGAGTTAAATTTAAGTGAACCGTTAAATATCATACGCGCGCACACACACACACACACACACACACGCGCACACACACACACACACACACACACACACACACACACACACACACACACACACACACACACACACACACACACACACACACACACACACACACACACACACACACACACACACACACACACACACACACACACACACACACACACACACACACACACACACACACACACACACACACAAACACACAAACACAAACACACACACACACACACACACACACACACACACACACACACACACACACACACACACACACACACACACACACACACACACACACACACACACACACACACACACACACACACACACACACACACACACACACACACACAAACACACAAACACACACACACACACACACACACACACACACACACACACACACACACACACACACACACACACACACACACACACACACACACACACACACACACACACACACACACACACACACACACACACACACACACACACACACACACACACACACACACACACACACACACACACACACACACACACACACACACACACACACACACACACACACACACACACACACACACACACACACACACACACACACACACATGCTTACCCGTTTTCTAAAATATAACTCTCTTAAATCAGGAAAAAAAATTCTATTTCGAAGTTCGTTAACTTCGTTCGATTAATACTACGAATTTATAAACAAACAAATTGGTGTCTGTTCTTCTTGTAACTTTTTAAATCATTTTTTTCATTTCTTAGCTGGTTGTTATTATTATACTTAAATTAGAGTTTTTTAAGCCCATTTTTTAAGAATTTTTTCGTCCCACTTTAGCGAGATGGGGTCATATGAACAAGAGATTAAGCAACCAGAAGTTCATCCGCCAAATTATATTTTAATATATTTGGACATACGGACCGTGTCTTTAAGAGTCAATATCGTATGACCTAAAGATCAAATAACCAAAGGTTCATTCGAGCAATTTGTATTTCAATACTATGGTCCAATGTACGTTTGGGCATGTGAGCAGTGTTTTTAACAGACTGGACCTAACACGAAACGTTCATTCGACCAAATACGCCTGGGAAGGTTCCACGCAGTATAATTTGCATTACTAGTGCAAAACAATTCGTTAATATTTCGTGTATAAAACAAATTCAATAATGATTGTTTAAATTTTAATGATTAACGCCATTATAGTACATGCCAAGACAAAACCAAAATGCTAAAAACAGTATTTTTATGATTAGGATTATGACCTATTCTTCCTGTCAGTGGTCTATCCACTCACCTCGTAAAGGCTACCGTGGTTTTGAAACTCTATCGTTTCATCTTCAGGCCGTTATACAAAATGTTAAATCCCTGTGTCGGGGTGGTCACAAAGTGAAAGAAAACATTAAAACATGCATCATAAACACTGTCAGTCCGGAATGTAACGAAGAACGAGTAGCGTGTGTAGCTTGGCCAAGCCGAATTTCATGGTGAATATTTTAAACGTGTAATTGTGCTCAGTGTTTGTGATGTATGTTTTAATGTTTTGTTTGACTTTGTGACGACCTCGACAGAAAGATTAAACGTTTTGTATCACGGCCTGAAAATGAAGTAATAGAGTTTCGAAACCGCGTAGACTTTACGAGGTGAGTGGATAGACCACTGACGGGAAGAATAGTTCGTAATCCTTATTACTTGAATATGTGGTAATTGAATATGTGTTACAATAACAGTATTTTGAGTTTAAATTTTAAATTAAACGCTCTCTGATAATAGGACTAGATACATCCGCGATTAAATCATGCAGAAATTAGTTTCACTTCAGTGGGTCGTGATCATTAATTCACTAAACTGTGCACTGATGAAGCCTCATGCACGGCACTACAAACGGTCGCTGTCAAAGGGTCACGCGGTTTTGTTTAACATCAGCATATCTGTTTCACAATAGCAACATATTCCGCATTATAACTGCGCTTTGGGAATGTGATACAATATCGTGTAACAAACGCAATGTTAAGGGTATCACGATGGCTTTTACTGTTGCGGCCGTTAATCGTCGAGTGTTGCACAGTGATTGAGCAAATGTTGCAAAGCATTCTCGCGTACATTTGGAATTAAATGTACTTTAATTAAAAATGTGTGTATACGCGCGCGCGTGTGCGTGTTCGTGCGCGTGCGTGTATGTGTGTTCGTGCGTGTTGTGTGTGTGCGTGTGTGTGTGTGTGTGTGTGTTCGTGCGTGCGTGTGTGTGTGTGTGTGTGTGTGTGTGTGTGTGTGTGTGTGTGCGTGTGTGTCGTGTGCGTGTGTGTGTGTGTGTGTTGTGTGTGTGCGTGTGTGCGTGCGCACATGTCCATGTGTGTGTGTGTGTGTGTGTGTGTGTGTGTGTGTGTGTGTGTGTGTGTGTGTGTGTGTGTGTGTGTGTGTGTGTGTGTGTGTGTGTGTGTGTGTGTGTGTGTGTGTGTGTGTGTGTGTGCGAGCGTGTGTGTGTGTATGTATGTGTGTGTGTATGTGCGCGCGCGCGTGCACTTCCGCTTGTGCGTGCGTGTGTATTTAGTGTTTCAATGGTCTTCGAAGCACCCAAATAAAAGGTATATTTAATTGAAATTGAAACTGTAATTCATCGAGAGGAAAATATTTAAGTATGAAACTAACTTTAGTGATTTCAACAGGTTCGAGAATGTAATTTCTTTATTAAATTTGAAGATAATAATTTTTAAAAAACGCGGTAAAACCTTTATTATGTCTAAAAATTGATTTTGGAAATAGCTGTTACTTTTTCGTTGCTTAACAAAACTTTCACTTAAAATGGCGTTCGTGGAAACATTAAACAATCGATATCTTTTTGTATTCGGTAGTTTATATTTACAGTTTTCC
This sequence comes from Callitettix versicolor, assembly GCA_022606455.1. Lineage (NCBI taxonomy): Eukaryota > Metazoa > Arthropoda > Insecta > Hemiptera > Cercopidae > Callitettix > Callitettix versicolor. The sequence continues at coordinate 8,048,540 of CM040188.1, read as the reverse complement.
CTATTTAGCGTTACCTTAGTGGCGCACACGTTGTGACTTCTGGTTTGGCAATTTCAAAATGCTTTAGCTGGATATAATTGTATTTCTAATAATCTTAATTGTGCATTTTATACCCTCATTTGTGGGATTTTTGTGGCTTGAACTTCGCACAAAGATAGATTTTGTAGCTCGGACATGTTTGTTAAGCAGTAAAATCCGATTAACAGTTTCAAAATGGTGACCATTTTAAAATGTTTAAAGATTCTGAAGTTTTTCATCTTTCAAAATCTTTTTTATTTATCGCAATTAAATTGTATTAATTAAAAAATTTTAATATTTGAAAATCCTTTTAAATTAAGAAATTCAGTATGACGGCGTTTTTCTTCACTTTCGTGTTTTGAAAATTCGCTTTCATCACGTCAGCGAGACAGTTGCGTGTCGCAAATATTCAGAATTATAACCCCTGCAAGCTATAATATCGATGTAGATTTCTTTAAAATTATTGTACAGGATACATTCCCGTAGATACCAGCTAGCTTTAAAGTGAATAAAAATAGAAGTGGTGCAAAAACTTCCTAAGTTTTAGAATTTGGTTCGGTCGTTACGGACAGGAAATCATAAAATCGGCCAAATTTCACAAAATTGGTTTATTAGATTTTTTTAAAATTTTGGTGGACCAAAGAATTCTTAAAATAATAGAGGACCAAAGAATTCAAAAGAAAATGAAACTCGAGTGTGGGGTGGTTTATTTTAATTTTATTTTTTCCATTAACAGCCAATTTTTGTTATTTCTGATATGCAACTCTGCTTTGCGTCATAATCTTGAAATATTTATCTACACTTTTAGGAAAATTTTATTATCAGATTTTTTTTAATAATGTAAATGTTTAGAATAATAAGTCGTATTATTAAATATAATTTTAATCGATATACCTCAAAGTGGACACATTACCATAAGTGGTTATGTTGTGATTATTGCAGTCCTTAAGTTGTAGTATCAAAAACATTACCGTGGAATTGTAAAATTTAATTCAGAATGAAAGCCACTCGTTCAGTCATGTCCCATTAGAGGTGACAGCCATACTGATGAGGTATCGATATTGGTTCACCCGTTCTGTCGATAGGTTCATCATTAATCTAACGCACACGTTACAAGGTGTAACTACTTTAGTGCCTAATACAGGCGTCACTTTGGCGTGTATAAGCTTAATAATCACCGCACGCAGGTGTCTCGTCGACGTGATGGGCGTGCACGAACATTCGTTGTTGAATAATTTCTTGTAAACGAATATTTCGATACGTGAATAGAAATACATTCTCTTATTGAACGAGAAATGAAAATCGAGTATCATGCTCTCTTACTTTTTTTAATTTTAATTACCATAATTTGTTCGAAAACACGAAATTATTAACATAGCTAGTTCTTACAACAAAGCCTGAATATTATTATAGCCTGTCAGCTGTCCAATGAAATCAGCTGATCTTTACGAATTTATGTAAAACAACTGATCTTTTACTATAACTAACATAAATTTTCAATACACTAGTTTGTTTTATTTTAAGGCGAGAAGCACATTGAGGCTATTATCGCCTCCCTAAATGTAAGTGTGAGTGTAAAGTGTTAAAGTCGTAAGTGTAGTGTTGCAAGTGTAAGTGTGCACTTCGGTACCGCGATGGATGTTTAAATTTTCTCAATAGGTGCAGCTAGTCTGCACCCCTTGCGGGGAATACCAAAATTAGGTGGTTTAAATTTTCTACGAAGTTGTATACATTTTCAATTAGGTGGTACAAATTTTCAGTGAGTTGGTATAAATTTGATGGTATAATGTTTCAGTAAGTTGGTATAAATGTCCTAGTGAGGCGGTATTAATTTTGCAGAGGTCAAGGTTCGTTTTCATGCAATTATATTCCTTATAATTTTGTAAATTATGAATTTTCGCATGAAAATTATTCGGCAATGTAATTTTACTTTTCATTTTTTTTCTGTAATTCGCTCCTATCATGTCAGCTATGCGCGCGGCAATAACTTGTTTCTTTGTCAGTAAGTTATAATTGTATCCATTTTCCATTGAATACAGACGAAACTGATAAATGGAGAAATACATCACTTATACATCCAGTACTTAGCCCTTTAGATAACCCCTTGTTATGTTCGGCTACACAATGCAAGAGAACATATTTATAATCGCACACCCACTCTGTCGTGGCCTTTATCAGAAATTAAAGTCCAGACATACCCTTGTTTGTTTTGTCATTTCGTCCCCTCCAATGTGCGTCCAGTTCAAATATCAGGGGACGTGTATCCCCCTATTGCGCTTTAATGGCTCCCTTATGACGTAAGACCCGGTCTCCTGAGATTAACGATAATACGCTAGCGTGACTCACCGTAGTTGCGTCCTTAATTAACGGCCTGTATTTCTTGGTGCGTAGTGAAAGGAAAATTTCATTTGCGTAAAGGAAACTATCATGAAATAATACTGTCCTTACATCCTTAACAAACGGTTATCGCGTTACTTTAACGGTTATGTTTTATTCGTGATAAAATGTTTGTTGCACGCAGCTGTGACGCTAAGTAGTTGGAAGGAAATCCCACCCCAAAATAACGGAGTACATTTAAGAAAACGTTCGGAGAGAACGGACTGATTTACTCATATTGGGTTATTTTAAAAAAAAATATATTTAGACAAAAGTAACCATTATAAAAAAAATGCTTCTTTTATAAAGTTTAACTGAAAGGTAATTTTTCTGAACGAAATTGCGCGAATAATGATAAAAAATTATTTAGGTACACGGAAAAATCACTTAAACAACACGGCAATAACAATACTTAAACAACACAAAAATAGTTAATAAGAATAAGCTTAAAACATTTCTGTTATTAAACAAAACGAAACAAAATCTCATTTAACATTTTTTCTTTTCATTTTTATTAAAAAATCGTGTTAAATTTTTTCTCTTACCGTTTATTAAAAAATCATGTATCGTGTTTGCTCTTCCTTTTTATAAAAAAAAAAATGGTTGATCATGTTTTCTGTTCTTTTTTTATTTCAGTTACGATCATATATTTAGAAAACACGATAAATTAACACGGATAGTTTTTAACAACATAACCTGAAACTTATTACAGCTTCAGCTGATTTTTACGAATGAATATAAAACAACTGATATTTTAGCATAACTACGAAAATTAAATTAACGAATAATTTAATATTCGTAAATCGGTCAAACGTCTTCAAAATTTCGGTAGTGTAGGAAAAAAAAATGTCGGTAGTGTAGAAAAAAAATGTCGGTAGTGTAGGAAAAAATTTCGGTAGTGTAGGGAAAAATTTCGGTAATGTAGGAAAAAAATTTCGGTAGTGTAGGGAAAAAAATTCGGTAGTGTAGGAAAAAAATTTCGGTAGTGTAAGAAAAAAATCGGTAGTGCAAGAAAAAAAATTTCGGTAGTGTAGGGAAAAAAATTTCGGTAGTGTAGGAAAAAAATTTCTGTAGTGTAGGAAAAAAAATTCGGTAGTGTAGGGAAAAAATGTCGGTAGCCTAGGAAAAAATTTCGGTAGTGTAGGAAAAAAATTCGGTAGTGTAGGAAAAAAATTTCGGTAGTGTAGGAAAAAAATTCGGTAGTGTAGGAAAAAAATGTCGGTAGTGTAGGGAAAAAATTTCTGTAGTGTAAGAAAAAAATTTCGGTAGTGTAGGAAAAAAATGTCGGTAGTGTAAGAAAAAAATGTCGGTAGTGTGGGAAAAAAATTTCCGTAGTATAGGGGAAAAAATTCGGTAGTGTAAGAAAAAAATTTCGTTAGTGTAGGAAAAAAAATTCGGTAGTGTAGGGAAAAAATTTCGGTAGTACAGGGAAAAAAATTTGGTAGTGTAGGAAAAAAAATTCGGTAATGTAGGAAAAAATTTCGGTAGTGTAGGGAAAACATTTCGGTAGTCTCCTCTCGCGTGCAAAATACCCGGTTCATTCATGGAAAGAAACAGTAATTTTTCATTATAATTAATTTAATATGAAACTTGCGACACAAAAATATACTGTTATATATCTATATAAACGTGTTTCTCGCATCCAACATCCAACTTCAAAACCAGCCTTAAAACATGATACATGTTAATGTGTTACTATCATTACAGTAAATAATAGCTAGTTTTGTTTGGATATTAGCTAAAATTTTTAGCTAAAACTCTAACGGAAATTTGCGCTGATTTTAACCGTAAGCTACACTACAATTTGCAACACTTCTAGGTAATCAAGCGCACTGAGTTTTTCTTTAACAAAATTTACCGCACAAAGAACTTTGTGTACATGAAAAAGTAACATTATAAAATGATTAAACATTTAGCATGCATGAAGTGATCACGTTTTTCTGTGTAAGCACCTGACGCTCGATCAATAGCTCGTCTACAAGGCCTACTTCAGTTGTACCATTTATGTAAATTTATATTATCTGTTCCACTCCATCGAGACATTGTCTAACAGATGTTCCTTTACAGCTGATTTGCATCGGCGGGGGAAATGAAAAGACAAGCTTACTGTGTAGGCCGTTTGTTTTGTGGTGACGCTTGAAGGAGAAACGGGGAGACTTGCGTAGAGGTATGTCTACGTGAACAGCACTCGCTCAGTCTTAATTTATAAATGCAATCGAAAACTACAATAGCTAGAGATTTGAGGATATTGTGTAACGTAGAGACATGGTTTGAATTCCACTAGTTTCCTTCCCCCGCCAATAACTGTGAACCTGTATGACCGCTCGAGGTCAAGCGCCACGATAAAGCAAACGATGCTATAACAGTCATATTTTATATGAGCCTGCAATGTTGAATTTAATTCATTCTGTTACATTCAAAACTAATGTAAATTAATGATTTGGCAGGAATATTTTGTCTGAATAACGAAACATTTTATTCGAGAACTACAATAGCTGGAAATTTGAGGTCAAGCGCCGCGATAAAGCAAACGATGCTATAACAGTTATATTCTATATAAGCCTACAATATTGAATTTAATTCGTTCTTTTGCATTCAAAACTAAAGGAATTAATGTTTTGGCAGCCATATTTTGCAAAACTTACGAAACATTTTATTCAACAATTGCAATAGCTAGAAATTTGAGGATATTGTTTAACGTAGAGACGCGGTAGTTTGAATTCGACTAGCTGTTTCCTTCCCCGCCACTAAACAGTAAACAGGAAACCAGTACGACCGTTCGAAGTCAAGCGCCACGATAAAACAAACGTCGCTATAACAGTTATACTTTATAAAAGTCTACAATATTTCATTTAAATGGTTCTATTGTATTCAAAACTAAAGGAATTAATGTTTTGCCAGCCATATTCTGCAAGAATAACGAAATATTTTATTCAACAATTAACAATAGCTAGAAATTTGAGGATATTGTTTAACGTAGAGACGCGGTAGTTTGAATTCGACTACCAGTTTTCTTACCCCGCTAGTAACAGTAAGCAGGAAACCTGTATGACCGCTCAAGGTCAAGCGCCACGATAAAGCAAACAACACTATAACAGTTATATTTTATATGAACGTACAATGTTGAATTAAATCCGTTCTGTTGCTTTCAAAACTAACGCAATTTTATGTTTTGGCTGCCATATTTTATCTGAATAACGAAAAATTTTATTCGAAAACGATCATTTATACTTTCTTATTATTAAAGTAAGAGTGCTAAAAGAAAAAAATGGCTAAAAGAAAAAAACATTAAATGAATTAAAAATTCTCCTAATCTTTAAGAAGAATTAGAAAGTTGTCCTACTCTATGAGTTAAATAGGAAATCTGTTGAAATTGGTCTCAGTTATACCCTCAAACAATTGAATACAACAGATCATGTCCTCTTTAATTCTCGGATAGAGAACCGCTCAGTGATTGGTTTTGGTCTGACGAAAAATGGTTTCATGTCAATGGAAACGTAACAAAAATTGTTATTTTTTCAAAAAAAGAGTGATTTTTTCTTTTATTACATACAGTATTATCTAAATGACGCATATTCACCTGCGGAAAATATTTTTTTATTAAATTACTTACGATTTTAGGCTCTTTTTACGGAACTATATTGTGACGTCATTGCTGTTTACATTGCATGTAACTACCTAGTCGAAAATGCTAAAACAACAGTCAGTCTGCTCTGAACTGCGCAACTCAAGGTCGTGGGGTAGGGACTTGCGTTACTGTCGTAAACTTTATCCTTTCCGTTAATGTACCTGGATACATAGTAGGAGACAAACATTTTTTTGAATTTTACATGTTGAGATGTGCCCAAAAAAAGATCAGATTTTTAAAAAATATCTTTTTTAAGTCATTTTATGGTTAAACATATTATAATTCGGTTATAATGGGTTTAATAAAAATTGTAGTTCTACAGTATTTGAAAAAAACGTGTCAATTTGAACTAATTTATCAAAATTTTTAATTTTATTTGATTTCAGTTGGAGATTTAAGTACTGTCATTTTGAATATTAAATATATATGTTTTTGTCAAATTACTTTAAATAACACACAGAACGTGTTCCAGAGATAACGATCAGTGCACCTTTCACTATCGTCTGTCACGTTTGGCCTAATAGCTCAAAATCCAATAAACGTCGACAAATGTTAACTTGGTGAGCAAAACATACAGACAAAACAGAAATGCAACAATACTTCGTTTAACCAAATAGCAGTTAATTTAAATTCGGAACAATAAATGTAAATAAAATAACGTTAACGTTAAATGCAGTACATAGTAGCGCCCTCGAAATGTTTTCAATTTGTTCGCAGTTCGGTCAATTTCCTGTGGCGGACAACACGGCCGGAATAATTTGCATAGTCTGTTAATTCCGCGTCCATTTTGAAATGGTTAGTTTTACTTCGCTCGGTAGTTTCGCCTCTTGTTATATATTAAAATTAATTTTTAATTTTTGTTGTTTTTTATACGTAAAGAAATGCGCCATTAACACTTCACATAGTGAGCTGTTGGTATGGAAACTTCCCATTTACTTTAAAACTCTTGTAGCCGGGATACAATAATAGTTAGGACAAATTATCGGTTAACTACCTTTTGTTTTTTTTAGAAATATAGTTTCTTGTGGTAGAACGATTTCACCTTTAATATTTTTCTTTTGAAAGGCAAAACCTTACGCAAGATTCGTCATTTTATATGTTTTTAAAAGCAAGTAAAATAGTTTGAATAAAGACAATTATTTCAAATAATTAGAAAATTATTTTCAAATTAATTTGCAATGGAATTAGGGAACTGAAATTGCTTCTTTGAGCACATTCTCACGCTGGTTAGGCTACAATAATAAAATCAGATTTTTTAAAAAAAAGTTTTAAGTAAAAAAAGCTTAAAATTTCTTAAATATTCTGCAAGAGAGCTGTTTTAAAGCTGAAATGATATTGCTGAAAAACGAACTTGTTCAAGCAATACGCAATTGGCGTAATATACTTTCAAATTACATTTTTATTACAAAAAATGAAAGCCTGAAAATTTATTTACGTATTTTCAACGGAATTTAAAAGTTTACGATAATAATTTATGAGTATTGTACGGTGATTCTGATGAGAAAACCAAAAGTATTGTTTTCTTTAGAAATATGTATATATATGACTCGGTGGTCGATGCGGTTAAAGCACTTTCAGCCTGCTGCGTCTCTGATCTGCGCACCTTGAGATTCTGAGTTCAAGCCGCATTACGCTCTTTGCTTTTCCCATAGCTTTTCATATATATGACCCCGCTGGGGTGCAGACTAGCTGCACCTATTGAGAGGATTTAGACGTTCTTCGTGGTACCCGAGTCTAACACACACTTACATTTACATCACACTTACGACTTTAACACTTCATACTCGCTTACATTTAGGGAGGCGATAATAGCCTCAATGTGTTTTTACCTTAAATATATATATATATATATATATATATATATATATATATATATATATATATATATATATATATAAGACAATGTTGTGTGTCTTCTTCACAAGAAATACTTGACCGATTTAACAAAAAATTTCACGTTTGTTATTATTAGTGCCAGGAGTGTTTTGAGAGTGATTTCACCGCCCTATCTCTTCCCGTATTCCCCCGGTATTTTTTTAGTAGCACGCCCGCATATGTACGTTTCTGCTCCTATGACTCTCTGTGAGCAACGTATTCATTCGTTTTAAACTGTGTTACTCATAAAGCTATATGTATATAAAAGGCAGTGTTTGAATGTATGTCCTCTATAGATGCAAAAACTACTGAAACGGTTTCGCTGAAAATTTCACCGTTTTTATTTATGCTAGGAATGTTTGTAGTGTGCTTTCACCGCCATATCTTTTTCCATAAAAAAAATATTTTCCATCTACTGCAGTGAATAAAGAGTGGTTTGATTCAAATCCGACAGGTAGTGCTGTTGTTTTGGCAGTTGAATTTAGTGAATTTATATTCCGACTTTTATAAAGCGAAGGTTAGACTGACGTCTAGCAATATCAATATACAGTGTGTTCCACGATGAGGTTTACGCATTTGATCCTCCATTATTTTCTCATTCCTCCATTGATCATTTTGAAACTATACATCCTTTTTAAAGAAGTTATCAGAAATAGTGTGAGAATATTATCTGGCTGATGTTTGTAGAAACAAAATGGCGGCCAAAATAAAGTTTAAATAAACTACAGAATTGATTTTGTTTTCAAACAAAATTTTCTTTTTTATTATTAAAAAAAATGTAATTAGAAACAAACTAATCAAATGAAAACTAACAATGATCATTTCATAAATCAGACCTTTTCAAACTGGCAACCATTTACACACTGATAACCAGCTACACACTGATAACCAGCTACACACTGATAACCAGCTACACACTGATAATCAGCTACACATTGATAACCAGCTACACACTGATAACCAGCTACACACTGATAACCAGCTACACATTGATAACCAGCTACACACTGATAACCAGCTACACACTGATAACCAGCTACACACTGATAATCAGCTACACATTGATAACCAGCTACACACTGATAATGATAACCACACACTGATAATCAGCTACACACTGATAACCAGCTACACACTGATAACCAGCTACACACTGATAACCAGCTACACACTGATAACTGATCAGCTACACACTGATAACCAGCTACACACTGATAACCAGCTACACACACACTGATAACCATAACCAGCTACACACTGATAACCAGCTACACACTGATAACCAGCTACACACTGATAACCAGCTGATAACCAGCTACACACTGATAACCAGCTACACACTGATAACCAGCTACACACTGATAACCAGCTACACACTGATAATCAGCTACACATTGATAACCAGCTACACACTGATAACCAGCTACACACTGATAACCAGCTACACACTGATAACCAGCAAAACACGGATAACGACGATTTAGCAGAATTTATTTATTTAAACCTGTTAAACAATTATCAGCTGTTCAACAATCTGATTTAATACTGCAGTACAGTGAAATATTTTTAAGAAGGATAGAATTTATTTATTTTGGCGGTCATTTTGTTTCTACTTTCATTAAAAAGTACATTCTTTAAAAAGTATGTGTAGTTTCAAAATTATCAATTCAGTTATGAGAAAATAATAGAGGATCGCATACGTAAATCTTTTCATAGACACTGTGTGTGTGTGTGTGTGTGTGTGTGTGTGTGTGTGTGTGTGTGTTTGTTTGTTTGTTTGTTTGTTTGTGTGTGTGTATGTGTGTGTTTGTGTGTGTGTGTGTGTGTGTGTGTGTGTGTGTGTTTCTTTGTGTGTGTGTGTGTGTGTGTGTGTGTGTGTGTGTGTGTGTGTGTGTGTGTGTGTGTGTGTGTGTGTGTGTGTGTGTGTGTGTGTGTGTGTGTGTGTGTGTGTGTGTGTGTGTGTGTGTGTGTGTGTGTGTGTGTGTGTGTGTGTGTGTGTGTGTGTGTGTGTGTGTGTGTGTGTGTGTGTGTGTGTGTGTGTGTGTGTGTGTGTGTGTGTGTGTGTGTGTGTGTGTGTGTGTGTGTGTGTGTGTGTGTGTGTGTGTGTGTGTGTATAACAATGTTTAGAGTATATTAATGTGTAAAATAAAACTCTTTACTATCCCCCCCACCCCAAGTAACACAGGCTAGCCTTATATAAAACATCGGTATAAATAAGACAATCAATAACCAAATGGCAAGTTTCCCTTGTTATTAAGTTAATAGTACAGAGGGGAGTAGGGTGGTAATTGATCAAGACTTCTTGATTAACCATCGCGTTTACAACCCTTATAAACCGAATTGACTATTAGAAAGGGGTGCGTAAGTACATGACTGTGTAGAAGGTCTACAATCACCATTAAAATAACACCCCGCGAGATAAGATTGGCTTTGTTTAGTGGTTTGTCATTGTTAGTCATGGGTAACAGTAGATCACTTGAGATAGGCTAATGCTGTCCTTATCTCAAGGTCACCGTTGATTCAGCAGTTATCAGTAAATGTCTTAACTCTAAACGTTACGGTATTTATATCTAATGAATATTATCGTACAGTGTGTTCAAAATGAGAGAAAAATCTCTTGAGCTGATTTCAGAAAATTTTATTCCAAAGTTTTCCGTTTTTAGTGGATTTTTTATTGGAAAATTAGATGTTGGAGCGGCCACTGTCACCCCCGCGACGATCGTGAACTCTGATCACTTATTAGTGCCCTACATAGGGGTGGATAAAAATTGTGTGTGCGCGCGTGTCTGTGTGAGTGTGCGCGCTCGCACTCGCGTGTGCGTACGTGCACGTGCGTGTGTGTGTCACGTTCGCCATTTTACCCTGATTTGATTCAAACTTGGTACAAAAACATACATTTTAATGTTTTATTAAACGGGTTCACTAACCGTCGATATCCTTGAAATCGTTTCCAAATGGTGGAAATTTTTAAATCTTTTAAAAATCGCAAATTTTTAAACGTTACACGTTTTTTGAATTAGCGTTGAAATCTGAATAAATTAGCACATAAATTAGCATTGCAAATCGCTTGGAAAATGCTAATGTATGCATAATTTAATGCTGATTAAGATGTTTAGGTTGTATTTTCTAAAAATGTAGGAAACATCGCTTTAACCACTCGGCGTGAAAAAAGTGATTAGCGATTATTAAATCAATGTACAGGGTGTTCAAAAAGTGACGTAACCTAGTGGGGAAATAAGAAAGTTCCTTTATTCTTTTTGTTATTTAAAGTAAACTGTTTAAAGTGGGCTCCGTTATTCGATTCTCACAACTGAATACGACGTTGCGTATTCCTAAACGGGAGAAATTGCAGTAACACATCGTTCGATTTCTCTTTGCGATTCGGGAGCGATGTGAGGGCTTTTGGCATGCCTGACTGTATACATTTTCACTATTGTGATTTAATTATCGTTACAAAAATTTAGATGCATCAGGAAAGGGCAACTTTTGAAAATTATTTTCGTAATAAATTTCGCGTGTGTGTAGGTACAAAACTTGAAAAGTTACTGAAACTGTCACAGACTATGAATTTGTGTATCTTAGGCTATATAAGGGACTTTAATAAGTAATCAGTTTATAACCCTACTTTTGACAGTTATACTATGTAAGTATAATAATAAATATAATATTTGTGACTCTGGCATCCAAAAATTTGTATAGGTCATACACATTAAATAATTTAACTACACAAATTTAGAAAATACATATTTTTAAAATTAACAAAACAATAAACATAACTCAAGTGAAGCTATTGTGCGAAATCAGTTGTTTAGAAGTAGTCACTTCTAGTTTAGATATATACAAGAACAATATATGCTGTGATGTATGCGTTACAGATGCAAGCGTGACGCGAAAGCAAATTTTTATACCCATGTTTTTTTCAACCGCGACCGTACAAGTTTTCACTTCAAAAATTCGTTTGATAATTACTAAACAAACAAAAAAATGCACCCGTTCACTAAAGTACGCGTATGGATATGTTATAGCGTTCCGTAGCCGCCTCGGTAGCCTAGTTGACAGCTTACTGGGCTTTCACCCCGAGGACCCGGGTTCGATTCCCGGCGAGGGCTTGGCATTTTCATACGCTATAAATCATCCCATCGTCTGCATTAGCCCAAGTGTGCACAATAGTCGCACAAAAAAAAAACAAAAAAATATAGCGTTCCGTGACGGAAGAACGTTCCGTGACGACAAACTGAATTCCTTCCCCAGTACAAAACATAACCTGCGATCAGAAGTAGTCACTTCAAAAAGTCAGGGGCACAAGGAGGCCATAACTTTTAAATAATTTGTTTTCGCAATGTTAGAACACACACTTACAAAACATAGTTCCATGGTTGTACCACTTTTTGAACACCCGGTATTATTCAATATGGTTTTTATCAAAATTGATTTACTAAATGCTCATTAGAAATACCGTTCACGTATATAGAAGGACAGTACCTGTTAATTAAATCTTATGTGTGTAGCATGTTTTAATTAATAACTATAATAATTACATGTGTTACGCGAGCAGCGTGTTGATAACGTATCAAAGTCCTGCACGTTGCACGTACTTCCTTCGTGTGTTGAAACAGGAATTCAATTTGTTGTTCTCAAGGCTTCTGTCTTGACTGATTTACTGCAAAGCCGTCTGATGTGAGGAGGAAGCGATGTGCTACTTCATTCGTCATAGTATGTGTTTTTTTTTTTGTGACCTATTAAAACAGTATGGAATGTATTAATTATTATATTGAAGTTAATTAACGATACAGTATACTCTGATATTTGTCGAGGTAAAGTTCTGTTTTATACGTCATTCGAAAGGTGTTGCAATTCGGTAATGTGGTCAGCATTTTATTTTAACACGTAACATGTTTTAAGGCTGGTTTTGATGTTGGATTTTGTTTATAATTAAACATTACCTGTGTTTCCGCCCGGGATCGAATCGGGCAACTTGTTCGTGTAAGGCGCACGTCGTAAGCACTATACTACGGAAACTACAAAGTTTTTAGTAGTAGTTATATTAAAAGATCAGTTGTATTACATTAATTCGTAACCATCAGCTGATTTTATTGAACAGCTGATAGGTTGTATTAGTTTTAGGTTATGTTGTTAATAACTAGCTATGTTAATTTATCGTGTTTTCGAATAAAATCGTTATTGAAATAACAATTAATACAATAATTACAGGATCATTTAATAAAATACACTTATTATAATTTTTAAGAAAGACATAATAAAATTCTATTATTGAATCAAAGATGAAAATCGTGTGTCGTGTTTTCAAACAAATTATCGTAATTGAAATGAATAGGAGATGAAAACGTGATACATGACTTTTATTTTTGGATCAATAACAGAAATTTGTTATTTTTTGCTTTGTAATGCACATGGAGTGTTACAGGTGGATCACATTTACAAATAAGGGAGCTTTACAGCGAAGTATCAAATGTAAATTTTATCTTAACAAATTATTGTATTGTTAATTAACGTGAATCTTATTTGCAATAGATTTCATATGTCCGATAGACTCAACAGAAAACTGTGATTTTCGTTGTAACATAATACGAATTCAATTGATAAAATTTTGTGATGACCCCAACGACGTAATTTATACAATAATATGCTGTTCGATCCTAGTTCAGTAGATAGCTGTCCATTCAGGTGGAAGTCATCAGGGTCATCTTCGTCTCCTGCTGGCAAGTGCCTCATCGGTGGCCTAGTTGATAGCGTACTGGGTTTTCACCCCGAGGACCCAAGTTCGATTCCCGGTACCCAGGGCTTGGCACTTTCATACACCATAAATCATCCCATCGTCTGCATTAGCCCAAGTGTGCTGAGACAACTCAGATCCTGAAGTGGATATCTTAGGTAAATAGAAGTTAAATTGCACAATATCAATAAGAGGATGCCATAAATAAAGAGCGGTTCGGGAGGAAAAGATTGAGACGACTGGAGTGAGGCTAAGGCCAGTTCGCGCGAGGCTACATCGCGTGCAAAGTGACATTGTGCACATTCAGGTTTGGATTTAGAACGCTCGCGTAAATACGCGCATTTTCTTATAAATTTCATTCGGAAAAGACCTACTTTGTTTGTTGGAGTGACATTAATATGAGAATTGTAAAAAATTGACAGTGCGAACTTTGGTGTAGCCATCGATCAAGTAACGTAGTTTTTGAGAAAAAAATATCGGCTAACCTGGGGGGGGGAACCCACGAAATACTAATTAGCGTTAAAATCAACCCGATTAATACATTGAAGTCTGTCTATACAGATTAACTTTATATCCAATGAGCCATTCTTGTTTATTACTTTATTTATAGTGATGTCACTCATCTGTTACTTTTAGTGGTTCTATTATCAAACATAAAAATATATTTCAGTTAAGTAGTTAGTTTGTTTTTTGTTATGATTAGTTTTATGGTTAAAGGACACTCACAAGGTATTGTTGTATTACAATTTGATAGACTGGATAAGGTTGGTACAGATTCAAGTTTAGTTTTGATTTTGTTTGCTTTTTTTAAAGTTGATTTATCATTATAAATGTTCTTGCTATTTTGGTTTTTTCCTCTGTGGTATGAAAACAGAATTAATTAATTTTTTGTCACTATTTGTTATTTTTCTTTAAAATATTAATGTGGCAAGACAAAAACAAAAAAAAATATAACTTTTGAAAAGCGACCACTTTGATTTCTTGGATCACCCTGAACCACGTGACCACGTACAGGCATTCTCGTTGTCTTGGCCTAAAACAGTGGTGTATAAATTATACTGAAATTAAAGACAACGTGGCGCCCAGCAACTGGTACATTAAAAATTAGATACAAAATTAGTTACGGCCCACACCCCTTCTCCTCTGTAGCAAGCAAATAATCAATTTCTTTTATTACGGGAACGTAATAAAGAAATTGGCGCCCAATCTTCTCAGTTCGGCCGTTCTGCGACGTGCGTGTAACTGTAAAGGATAGGAATATTAGCTCAATTATATTTCTTTTGATGGTTTTTTGATAAATACCTTATTTCTTGTGATAAATGCAATAATGGCAAAGTACGACCTTACTTCCCAGCTCGCTCCATACTTTGATAGACATTTAGTGTTTCCCTTGCTAGATTTCTTGTCAGCTAAAAAACTTTACAATGAAAGAGAAATTATGCAGTTCAAGTTGGACAACGTTTACAAAACCAACATGGTAAATCAGGGCTGTTTTGCTTCCTGAGAATGACAATATTACCGAGACAATAGTGCAGAAAAGACAACTAGTGCTAGCAGAATATGAGTTGCAACAAAAATGTTCGATATTTTTCGAAATCATGAAAGATGAATCTGCGTTCAAGGAAATGGATGGACAAAGTGATTTTAAATCTATTATTGAATTCCTTAGTGAAAAGTTTAACTTCCAATTTGAAATGATGGACGACATTTACACATTGTCAAAGTTCCGTTACGAGTGTGGCAACTACTCTGTTACTTCAGGGGCATTGTACGAGTACTTCTATCTGTCACTGATGCCATCTACAGATAAGAACTACAACTGATATTGTGCAATTTAACTTCTATTTATCCAAGATATCCACTTGAGGATCTGAGATGTCTCAGTGCACAATAGTCGGACGTTAAACATCAAAAAAAGTCTTACAATCACAGAAACTGGGCTGCAGTTTCCTATTCGTTCCTGCCCAATCTACATGGTTTCTCCGTGGTACGTTTCTGTCCTATTCGTGTGCACCCTCAGACCAGACTGCCCTGTAATGAGTTCCAAGGTTTTTCTGAGTTGCCCTTATTGCCCAGGCAGTCTGGTATTACAGTTCCTATTAGTCCTACAAGAGTTGTGTTTCTCATCCCCGATGTTTGGTCCTGGGGTGCGTAGGTTATCATACAGTTAATATATAACATTGTAAAGTATGTTGGGGTAATTATATTGTTGGTATGAGGAATGTTTTAGATTTATTGAAAATACAGATGGAAAGTAATTAATAGAAGAAATATAGACAGGGAGTTGAAGAGTAGCTAACAAAGAGATGAGAAAGCTGATAAATTAATAACATTATTAGTTAAATATATGATAAAGAAATTGTTTTTAGAGAGAGAGTGGTTTTCAGTTGTGAACGTTTTTAGTGATTTTTAAATACACTTAAAAATATATATTTTTTTATTCATTTATACACGGCGTGTGTGTCTGTGTGTGTGTGTGTGTGTGTGTGTGTGTGTGTGTGTGTGTGTGTGTGTGTGTGTGTGTGTGTGTGTGTGTGTGTGTGTGTGTGTGAGAGAGAGAGAGAGAGAGTGAGTGAACGTGTGTGTGTGTGTGTGTGTTTTTTTTTTTGTGTTTTATGTTTGTGTGTGTGTGTGTGTGTGTGTGTGTGCGTGCGTGCGCGTGTGTGTATATGTGTTTGAGTTTGTCTTTGTGTGTGTGTGTGTGTGTGTGTGTGTGTGTGTGTGTGTGTGTGTGTGTGTGTGTGTGTGTGTGTGTTTGTGTGAACGTGTGTGTGTTTGTGTGAACGTGTGTGTGTTTTTGTGTGCGTATATAAAAAAAGTATAGATATAGTTTTTGAAGATGGAGGTTCTCCGAAACGCGTCAACGAAAGTAGAATTAACGAAGCTAGGGAAGGCAGATCATTATACTCAACATAATACTAAAAGTTGTTCTTCAGTGTACATAAAGACAAAATTTGTAAGTAGATAACTTGTATGCCCATTTGTATTTTGTGTGAAATGCGTTTTTAACGAACTAGATAGATATAAGTAAAAAAATGATAAGAAATATTCTTAAGAAAACGTTGATCAATTACCGTTGCCCGTAGAACTTATTGGTTTACGAACTAATTAAATTTTACAAATTGTCGAGTTTTTTTCACTTCCAATCATTGATATCCTGTAGACATTGGTCAGATGGAAGTACTTTCCGGTTTATGTTAGTTTGCCTTATTTGATAAAGTTTGAATACTTTTTTTCGTTATCTCAAGGCGAAAAGCCCATTGAGGCTATTATCGCCTCCCTAAATGTAAGTGTGTGTGTAAAGTGTAAGTCGTAAGTGTAGTGTTGTAAGTGTAAGTGTTAGACGCGTATGGATCAAAACATACGCCCCTGCTAGTTTCATAGTTTATAAGTTTTTAAGCAAAGAAATTATCCTATTTCCGTTCGGTTCATTTTGAAATCAATGCTTTATTTGACTCCATTCTTGACGTAAAATTTCAGTTTTTTATCTACATTTTCTACTCTAGAGATAACACGATGTAAGTCAGTGAGTGGTGTGTGTCTAATAGGTTAAAAACGTGTGCGAGGGAAAGATTTGCATTAATTCAAACACGGAGTGTAATGATAACCAGTCTCGTAATGTGTCCTTTAATAAACGTCCAACACAGACGTATAGTTAATCGAGAAATCTACATTTATAAATATTAATGGCCGGCGGAGCGTTCTATAATTGTGTGTACATTTACTATTAAAGTATAATATCTAGTTAGTGAATAGGTTGTCGTGTCGGGTGGAACACGAAAGGCGGTGATGTTATATAAAGTTATAACACAGGAATTAATGGGCAAAGACGAGTTGCATGATTGGATGTAGGGGCGGTGTTGGAATAGCGGCAGTAATTATAGTATGAACATTAAAACAAAATTGATGTACATAATTTATGCGTGGAATGTTAACAAAATGATAATATGAAATACTTACATTTTGTTTCTTAAGGCCATGCCAGATTGTCAAGTTATTTAACTGCTATGTAAAGCAATAAAAATTTCGCGTTATAAAGTAGCATTGTCACGTTAATGAATGTAACGTTACAACAAAAGCGTTTACGTAACTGATTTAGGCTACATTATCTCACGTTAACAAAAGCACCGTTATGTTACTGACTGTTAGGTTATTAACGACAAACAGCCTTGCCAGGTCAAGAAAGGCAGTATTTATCACGTGACGTCAAAAAAACGTCATTTTCATGTTTCTTGAATGATAGAGTCACGTCATAAAACGTAACGAAATAACTGGCAATTTTACATCACTAAAAGTCACTGTGACGTCAAAAAAGGCACTTTACTTAATGACACCGTTAGGTTAAGGAACGGAACGTAAAAAACGGTTCTTTTAACTCCTTGAATAACACCGTCATTTCACAAAACTTAACGTTAAAAATGGCACTTTCAAGTCACTGAATGATACAGGTAAGTCACGAAACGTAACGTTAAAAACGGATCTTTCAAGTCACTGAATAACACAGCTACGTCACGAAACGTAACTCAAAAAACGGCTGTTTCAAATTCTTTAATAACACCATCGCTTTATAAAACGTAACGTTCAAAACAGCACTGTTAAGTGATTGAATGACCTCACTACGTCACGAAAGTAACGTCAAAAAACGATACTTTCAAGTCACTGAATAACACAGCTACGTCACGAAACGTAACTCAAAAAACGGATGTCTCAAATCCTTTAAGAACAACATCTCTTTATAAAACGTAACGTTAAAAACAGCACTGTTAAGTCATTGAATGACATCACTACGTCACGAAAGTAACGTCAAAAAACGATACTTTCAAGTCACTGAATAACACAGCTACGTCACGAAACGTAACTCAAAAAACGGATGTTTCAAATCCTTTAAGAACAACATCTCTTTATAAAACGTAACGTTAAAAACAGCACTGTTAAGTCATTGAATGACCTCACTACGTCACGAAAGTAACGTCAAAAAACGACACTTTCAAGTCACTGAATAACACAGCTACGTCACGAAACGTAACTCAAAAAACGGATGTTTCAAATCCTTTAAGAACAACATCTCTTTATAAAACGTAACGTTAAAAACAGCACTGTTAAGTCATTGAATGACCTCACTACGTCACGAAAGTAACGTCAAAAAACGATACTTTCAAGTCACTGAATAACACAGCTACGTCACGAAACGTAACTCAAAAAACGGATGTTTCAAATCCTTTAAGAACAACATCTCTTTATAAAACGTAACGTTAAAAACAGCACTGTTAAGTCATTGAATGACCTCACTACGTCACGAAAGTAACGTCAAAAAACGACACTTTCAAGTCACTGAATAACACAGCTACGTCACGAAACGTAACTCAAAAAACGGATGTTTCAAATCCTTTAGGAACAACATCTCTTTATAAAACGTAACGTTAAAAACAGCACTGTTAAGTCATTGAATGACCTCACTACGTCACGAAAGTAACGTCAAAAAACGATACTTTCAAGTCACTGAATAACACAGCTACGTCACGAAACGTAACTCAAAAAACGGATGTTTCAAATCCTTTAAGAACAACATCTCTTTATAAAACGTAACGTTAAAAACAGCACTGTTAAGTCATTGAATGACCTCACTACGTCACGAAAGTAACGTCGAAAAACGATACTTTCAAGTCAGTGAATAACACAGCTACGTCACGAAACGTAACTCAAAAAACGGATGTTTCAAATCCTTTAAGAACAACATCTCTTTATAAAACGTAACGTTAAAAACAGCACTGTTAAGTCATTGAATGACCTCACTACGTCACGAAAGTAACGTCAAAAAACGACAATTTCAAGTCATTAAATGGCATCATCCCTTCAATAAATGTAACTTGAAAAAGCGGCACTTTTTTACGTTACAGAATAACATCGTCACTTCACAAAATGTAACAAAAAAAATCCGTACTTTCAAGTCACGAAATAACACCGCTACGTCATAATACGTAACGTCAAAAAACTGCACTTTTAAGCCACTGAACAACATTGTCACTTTATAAACGTAACATCAGAAAACGGCACTTTCAAGTCACTGAATAACACAGCTACGTCACGAAACGTAACGTAAAATACTGCACTTTTAATTCTTTGAATGACAGTAGATTTGAAACAACTGCGTTTCACAATTAATATAAAATTTTCCGTGTCATTTTAATACCAAACTTTATTAAAAAAAAAATATATGATTTTTCTAATCTTAGCTGGGGGGGGACACAAGTCAGGTTCTCACTGTATTACATTTTCCAACAAGTTTTGACGAGTTGAAGCCTTTTGAAGCATGCAATGACGTCACATCTGTATTAATGATTCACGCTTCACCTAACTCTGGATTACTTTAACTTCAAGACAAACTTAAATTACCAATATTACAGTGTACACGGGAATTTACATTCCAAGTTTGTGTGTTTTAACTAAGGCGCCGTATGTAGCCGCTTAGAAAACAATGGCGTTGTAATTCTTCACCTAACGTTAAAAGTGTTTTTATAAGTTGAGAGAACGTAGTGAATTTGTTTTCGAGTTATGGTCGTTTTAGTTAACCGCAGGAGGATTTACCTGGACAAGGAACGGATGGGGGCGTGGCACTTTGAGGTACCGGAAATTCTTGGTGTGTACTTTTCAAGGAACCTTTTTTTCTCGTTTAGACCGTATGTTTTCTAGAAATTCTTAAAGCAATTATTTTTCCGCTACCAATGTTGTTATTTTATTCTGTACATACATTTGTCTTTGCTAGGTTCAAACAGTTTATACTTTTGACGCGTTTCGAAATATTTCCATTATCAAAACGTTTTACTGTAAGTGCAGCAAAACGTTTTGATGATGAACGTACTCCGAAACGCGTCAACAGATATAAAATATTTGTAGCTAAGGAAAACGTATGTACTAAATAAAATACCTTTACGTATTTATAGACTAAGTATTTATAGACTAAATATTTCTTTTATATCACTCATTATGTCTTTAATTTTTAAATTTTATAAACGTTTATAAGGACTGCAACAATTTCTAACAGAAATTTTCTGATAATTTATATGCCTATTTATTAGAGAATTTTTATGTTTTACTAGGGAATTTCCATTGGAGAACTAGCTATTGGAGCAGCCATTATGGTATGACCCAGGCGCGGGATCTTGAGAATTGAGAGTTGATCCTAACCTCTCATTTAATTTTAGAGGTCCTTAATTTATATGTATATATATATATATATATATATATATATATATATATATATATATATGTGTGTGTGTGTGTGTGTGTGTGTGTGTGTAACAAGTTGGTATGTATCAGCACTCTCACGTTCGTAATTTTACTATAATCTGATTCAAACTTGACGCTAAAATTGATTTTCGTAATAGCTTAAACAAGTTCGCAAACCAGTAAAATTCTTTCAACAGTTTCAAAATGGCGGTCATTTGAATTCATTAAATATTTATAACTATCTTGTCTTAAGTTTTATTAGAGAATGTTTTCAGCGTTCAGCGTAAAACTGCATGAATCAGAATATTATATTTATAAAATCCTTTGAAATTAGGAAACATTATTGGGCAGTGGTTGTTGTATATATTCAAGTAATTTAAAAATTTTGAATGATAATATATGCAAATTTTAATGTTGATTACATTAGTGAAATTGAAATTTCTAGGAAGGGCGTGATAAATGATACATTTCGAAATTCGCTTCTATCACGTCAGCTTGCCGCAATTAATTTCACTAGTTATACGGACCCTTGTCCGATACAATATTGTAACTTTGTATTACCGGTTTAATACATATAAGAAATGCCAACTTTGTTGTATAACTTGACTAAACAAAGTATGTTGTAAGTTTCTTCACAGAACGTATTACATTGCTGGTATTATTGTTGCCTTATAATACGTGATAGTGTCAAACCGTGTTTGCCTGAGAGCTTTATGTAAAGATGTAGGGGAGGGAAGAGCAGGGGTGAGAGGGGGATGGGAGAGCTTTACATAAATGTAGTACTTAAAGGTAGCTTTGCTAGCACGTCGAGGCGAGCGGTGCTGTTTCAATTTTAGCTCGAATCTGTAATTATTCAAAATAAATTACTTGTAAAGTATTGTACGGCTTTGCGCTCATTGTACCGCGTTGATTATTCACAGACATTACAAGTTATTTTAATTTCGCTTTTTTAATATTGTTTTATTTCGTTCCTACGATTTTGTGTGTGTGTGTGTGTGTGTGTGTGTGTGTGTGTGTGTGTGTGTGTGTGTGTGTGTGTGTGTGTGTGTGTGTGTGTGCGTGAGTGAGTGTATGTCTAGATTGCAAATATATATATATATATATATATATAGAGAGAGAGAGAGAGAGAGAGAGAGAGAGAGAGAGAGAGAGAGAGAGAGAGAGAGAGAGAGAAATAGAAGTTATTTTCTAAACTTTATTTTCAGAGAAAGGTTTTTAAATAATTTTTATTAAAAAATATGTTTCTTATAGTCACGATTTTTATGAAATGTGTATTTACAAGTAGTACTAAATTTAAAACAGATAAGTCATTGTAACTACCACCTTCCTCCCCCTTTAAAAAAAAATTAAAAAGAAAGTAAATTCAACACATCAGTTAGTCAAATTTTGATAAAATATTGGTCGTATATTAAGCTTGATTGTCACGTTATTAAATAAATTATAAATTCAAAAAGCAAATATTAGAAGTATAAACGACCAAACAAGAACCTTACTATCATCGAGTTTTTAAAAAAATGATCCATTTTGGTAAAATTTGACGTGTTGATCTGGTTTTCCCATTTTTATTGACTATTTTTCATACACGCATCATATATATATATATATATATATATATATATATATATATATATATACACACACACACGTGTGTGTGTATGTATGTGTGTGCACGTGCTTGATGTAAATTCCCTAACATGGACCATAAGAAAAATGGTTTACACTATTTATTTTAAATAACTGTCTTATTAACTATAAATATTTTCTAAATTTGATATCAGTACAATTTGGAGAGTTGCAAGTCATTAACAATAATTACCCAGTGACAGGTAATTGTACTTACGCACCCTCAGTTCGTCATGTAAGGGTTGTAAACTCTTCAGTTAATCAAAGCATTATCAATTATAGCCTCCCCTCATTCACCCTGTTTACCCCTCCTGTACACGACATCTACAAGCCTAATAATTGGACGCATTGTTCTGGATACGAATCCATCTGTTATCTTAAGTTATTTTCTTTCTGGTTATGTAGCTTTTGTTTACGTATTTTGTTGGTGTGACAATTACTAAACGCGTCTTTTTGTTTGTAGTAGTAATCAAGCAATTTTAATTTCAATAATTTTTTTAAGAATATTTTGTGTATCTAAACCGGCGTTTTAGGAATTTTTTTACATAAATATTTTTTACTACAATTTATTGGCTGTCATTTTGCGTATTCACGGTAATGTTGGTTTTATACATTATGCCCCCCCATTAATATTTACTTATAATGTGCTTACAGATTTTGTTTCGTTACATATTTCTTTAATTAAACAATACGCTTTTTCACAATGTGTTTAGTTTGAAAATTTCTGTTTCTTGTGATTTTTTCCTCACAGTTTGTTTTGTTTACGGTATTAATCGTTCACAATTTTGTTGTTACGTTTTTTGTTTACCTTAACAATATTTTGTTTCAACTAAACCTGCGTTTCAGAAAATTTTTACACAAATACGTTCAACACTATTGTGATCTGTACAATTTTTCGGTTTATTATTTTGCGTGTACACATGATGTTTTTTTACAATTTATTATGTTCCTCATTAATATTTGCTTATAATTTGTATATTGCTCGGTGGTTGATGCGGCCAAAGCACCGGTTAGTCTGCTGCGTGTCTAAGCTTGGAAGCTTAAGGTTCCTAGCGTTAGCCGCGTCCCGTTTTGTTTTCCCTTTACCGTTTACGCTGATACCGTCATCATTAGTCTAACTGGCGTAAAGTATGAGACAATTAGTTTTTTTGTCAAATGTGTTACTTGAAACGTTGACTAGGCGCCTCCGTGACTGGTTTTTATCAGAAAAAACTTTATATTAAATAAAAATATTTTTAAAATACTCTATAAATGTTATACACATTTCATGACATATATACCCGCAGGGGTGCAGACTAGCTGCACCTATTGAGAGGATTTAGACGTCCCTCGCGGTACCCGAGTCTAACACACACTTACACTTGCAACACTACACTTACGGCTTTAACACTTTACACTCACACTTACATTTAGGGTGGCGATGATAACTCAATGTGCTTTTCGCCTTAAAATAAGAAAAAAATAATCATGAAATATATGATTCTATTTGTATTTTCAATTCAATTCGAATGTTTAAAATACAAATATATAGATATTTATTGTTGATTTTAATGGTAAATTGAGATTAAAAAAAAATTAAGATAAATTTACTTTTCGAAATTCACTGCCGTCACTTCCAAAAGACAGTGCGTCCAGCGGTTATATAAACAAACATATTTTTTACGCCCAAATTTTAAGTCTCTTACAGCAGCAACTAAACTGTCCTTCCTGGCTTACTATTTAGTCAATAGGAGAGATTGAAAAGCAGATAGGCGCAATGTATGTTTTTAAATGTTTCAAAATGGCGGACGTTTAAAGTTTTTGAAAATTCTTTATTATTTTGTTCGTAATTTTTGTTCTGAAAATCTCATTTTACTATTTTACTATGGAGCGTTGAATACTGCATAAATTAGTATTTTGAATTTTCAAAATCCGTTGAAATTAAAACTTTGTACTGCAGTCAGGGTTCATTTTCGTATTTCCAGTGAAAATTGACTGTTTTACAATACTGATTATGATGGTGAAATTAAAATTTCAAAAAGATTAATATAAAGAAAAATATTTTTCTAAATACGCTTCTATCACGTCTGCGAGACAGCTGCGTGCGGCTATTATCTGTTTACTTCTGTTACTAGTATTTACGTGTACGTTGACAACAAAACCCAACCTTATAGAAGCAGTTCAATAACGTCTACACTGGTTAACATACCAATCAGGCCGGCACCCTGCTGTTAATGGTAATCGGGCTTTATCCCGCGGCTCAATTTGATGTCTATTTGGTTTAGGGTTTTGTATTCATTAACCTTCCTACACGGATTTAAATTTTAGAATATTTGCGTTTAAACATTTATTATATAAACTAGTGCTTAGTATAGTCTATAATCTGTAATTGTTTTTAGACAATCGGGGAAATAGGCTATATGGAGCTGTCATCGTGGTTAGACTCATACTCGGGTCCTTGAAGTAAGCTCCAATGGTCACCAAATGGTGACCTAGATTACTTTCGAGAGGTTGGTAATATTTTTTAATATCTCTCTCTTTCTCTTTTTCTCTCTCCCTCTTTCACTTTTCCCCTCTCCTTTTTCTCTGCCTCTCTCTCTCTCTTCGAAAGGTTGTAAATATTTTTTAATCTCTCTCTTTTCTCTCTCCCTCTTTCAGTTTTTCCCCTTTCCTTTTTCTCTCCCTCTTTCTCTCTCTCTTCGAGAGGTTGTTAATATTTTTTAATCTCTCTCTCTCTCTTTTTCTCTCTCCCTCTTTCAGTTTTTCCCTTCTCCTTTTTCTCTCCCTCTCTCTCTCTCTCTCTTCGAGAGGTTGTAAATATTTTTTAATCTCTCTCTTTTTCTCTCTCCCTCTTTCAGTTTTTCCCCTTTCCTTTTTCTCTCCCTCTCTCTCTCTCTCTCTCTCCGAGAGGTTGTTAATATTTTTTAATCTCTCTCTCTCTCTCTTTTTCTCTCTCCCTCTTTCAGTTTTTCCCTTCTCCTTTTTCTCTCCCTCTCTCTCTCTCTCTCTCTTCGAGAGGTTGTAAATATTTTTTAATCTCTCTCTTTTTCTCTCTCCCTCTTTCAGTTTTTCCCCTTTCCTTTTTCTCTCTCTCTCTCTCTCTCTCTCTCTCTTCGAGAGGTTGTTAATATTTTTTAATCTCTCTCTCTCTCTTTTTCTCTCTCCCTCTTTCAGTTTTTCCCTTCTCCTTTTTTCTCTGCCCCCCTCTCTCTCTCTCTCTCTCTCTCTCCTCTCTCTCTCTACACACACAAAAAACACACACACACACACACACACACGAACATGTAAATTGTTAAAATCTCAAAAAGTAATCTAGAGGTCAAGAGGTCAAGATCCATGCTCAATTCAAGGTCCTGGGTCCGGGTGTTACCATGATGGTTAATAAATCCTTTGTGCTATGAAAACTCGATAATAGCAATGTCTGTAAATTAGGAAGTGTTCTCGTGCAATGATTAAATGACGTTTAATAACCGAAGGTGAATCCTAAACGCTGCGGAACAGAACATTTCAAGCTTCAAAGCAAACATCGCATGTTTAAACTAGCATTGAGTAATAACATTGCAAACATTACGTCATCAGACTCGAATTTTCTTGTTTGCAGTTCTGCCAACATAGTGAATTTTAAATATCCTACATATTCATCAATTTAGTTGGTTTTCTTATTCAAATACTGTACGGTAAATTTGTACACGTTTTGTGTTGTAATTTTATGTGTTCTGAGGAAAATTTAATTTATAATTTGTTTTAATTTTACATACTTTTAAATATATAACTGAACGTGACGCACTTTTGTTTAAAAACCAATCGCAACCATAATTTGCATTGGAGAATGTATACCTTAGAAAATTTTATTTTCAAAAGCTACGACAATTAACAATGAACGAAATTAGAATCATTTTTGTATTTTCCTTAGAATTTGTGAATTAAAAATTCTATAATTATGCTGATTTCAAGGGTAAATAAATATATAAATTTTAAAACATTATGAATGATTGTTATTTTTGACTGTACAGTGGTAAAAACAGGTTTTGCTGATGTTTGGTTAACTAATGCCCGTGCACGAGCACAAAGACACCACACAAAAACACACTCTCTCTCACACACACACA
>CM040188.1:8001971-8016971 GCA_022606455.1 Callitettix versicolor | reverse complement strand
GAATATATAAACATTTCAAGGACATCTCAAATGTTTCAAGTGTTCCAGATGTCGTCACGATCTGGGTTCATTTTAGGCAACTGGTTTAGATTTCACCGTAATGGCCGCTGCAATAGCTGATTTCCAATTTATAATTCTCTAAAATAAAACTAAATTTGCCAAAACCGCATTCAGTGTAACTGCAACTGAAATGAAATCAGTTGAGCGGCAGAAATTCACTGCAATCCTAGCATCTTTCTTCTCTGACTTGCACCTGACTACCAACAAAAAGCAAAATCTAATATTAAAAAAATTACGAAAAGTAACGTACTAGCGGTCAGGGTTCACGTTGGTAATGATTATAATGGTGAAATCATATGCAGTAAGATCTCCCTATAACGTCTTAAAGGGAACGTTAGTTTTCACCGCTGTAAAGAGATTTTCGCTATAGAGAGAGCTCAACCAAAACGTGTATATATTTTTACTTGTAAAACGTTTTATACATTATTTTTATTTTTGAATATTGAGTGCTAAGTTTATTGAAATAAAACTATCTGTATTATTTATTTATTAAAATTATCTGTTATTATGTAATAAAAACAGTCTTTAAAAACAATGTTTATGAAATAATACTGTATGAATTAAATACAATGGTTGTAAGAAAAAGGCAATATTTTGACAAAAATAGTCCAGAATATCAATTTCGTCATATTCTGGCTTTTTAATTATTTTTTAAGCTATCCTCTTTATTATAGGCCGTCATTATTTTTATTCTTCAATATCGTTCCAACAGAAGAACTAGTTTAATTGAAAATTCTGCCAACATCTACTGGCTTCACACCTTTCTCTAATTCACGCAAAACTCTAACGATAAACATTTCTGTTTGGACGCATTACACTGTGTTTAAAAAGTATAGAAAATGCATTACTTGTAAAATGTACTAGTCACAAAATACTCGATTCATTTGACGCTTGTAACACCCGAATTACGTGTCGGCACACTGACAAATATGACATAAGAGTAGGAAGTGTGCACGTATTTGGCCGCTATAGAGAGATTCTTGGATTTTTGTTGGCCTCAGTAAAGAAACTCAAACTGCATATTTTTACTATATAAATGGGAATTAACCAAAACGTTTTGCCATTATCGAGAGATTTTCGTTATAAAGAGGTCCGCAATAGAGAGATTTTAGTGTATATATTTTTGTAAATTCGCCGGCACATCGATGGACTAGTTGATAGCGTACTGGGCTTTCATCCCGAGGACCCGGGTTCGATTCCCGTCCAGGACTTGGCATTTTCATACGCTATAAATCATCCCATCGTCTGCATTAGCCCAAGTGTGCACAATAGTCGGACGTTAAACACAAAAAAAATTTGTAAATTCGCCACTACATCGTCAGCGAAACAGCTGCGTGCAACGTTTATATATACTAAAAAAAAACCAACCGGTTTAAATACCTTCTTACCTAAATCAATCCTAATATACGTTTATGAATGATTTGCGGCAATTAGTAGTCTATTTACCTTGTCCTACTTTTAATTAGGTGTTAATTAATCCTGTTTAATTGCACACTTTGTGTAATGAATAGCGCCATTACAAAGTACAGTAATCTCCTCTAATGAATCTGAAATATAAATAAATATTCACAAACTACTTGCACGGATGGGCTTATACACGGTTGGTTTGAAATTAAAACACTTTGAATTCACAACCGTTTGCAATCTTCGATTAAGTTGACAAGTATCGTTCCTTTGACACAGTGTACAAATGAATAAGAGCTAATTCTGAGAATTATTTGAAAATGCTAAGCTTTTTATATCCCTAACTTCGTTTCTAATAAAAACATATGAATTAGGCTACGTGTGCTCTCGTGCGACCATTCGCTGTTAGTGGGACCAAAATGAATAATATACAACAATGTACAGCCAGACGTTGAACAGTGTTATAACACTTTTTTAAAAAAATATTTTTTTTTGTGTTTAACGTCCGACTATTGTGCACACTTGGTCTAATGCAGACGATGGGATGATTTATAGCGTATGAA
The DNA here is from genome assembly GCA_022606455.1 of Callitettix versicolor. Classification (NCBI taxonomy): domain Eukaryota; kingdom Metazoa; phylum Arthropoda; class Insecta; order Hemiptera; family Cercopidae; genus Callitettix; species Callitettix versicolor. The sequence goes on along the minus strand of CM040188.1, from coordinate 8,014,944 downwards.
AATGCCAAGCCCTGGCCGGGAATCGAACCCGGGTCCTCGGGGTGAAAGCACAGTACGCTACCAACTAGGCCAACGAGGCGGCTATAAACAGTATTAGAAGTGACCTATAAAATATGTGGCAATCATAACTTTCCTTGTTGGTACATGAATGAAAAGGAAAAGAGGTTACGAAGTATTTTTATAAAATGGTTATCCGTAATAAAAGGTAAAAAAGCTTGAATTCTGTAAATAAAATAATTCAAATAATACCGTTGGTTCGTATTTAATTACTATAATACATTAATCTTTAATTCAATACTTGTATTCTAAGACTACACTAAAGACAATACGAACCGCTTCGGTGGCCTAGTTGATAGCGTACTGGGCTTTCACCCCGAGGACCCGGGTTCGATTCCCGTTTAGAGTTTGGCATTTTCATACGCTGTAAATCATCCCATCGTCTGCATTAGCCCAAGTGTGCATAATAGTCGGACGTTAAAAAAAAAAAAAATCTAAAGACAAGACTTGTATTTTTACATATGTCACTAAGTAAAATCGTTGCAAAGCCATGTTTGTCTACTATTTCTCGCCAATATGAACTTCTGTTAAAGTAACGTTATAGTTATATTTTATACTTGTATGACAAAGTAGTGTCGTTCAATAGGTTATTCAATACAATAAGCTTACTTTGTTCTACTTTCGTATTTAAATCTATAAACTATAAAATTAATGACAGAATTCTAACATACAATAAGCTTACTTTGTTCTACTTTCGTATTTAAATCTATAAACTATAAAATTAATGACAGAATTCTAACATACAATAAGCTTACTTTGTTCTACTTTCGTATTTAAATCTATAAACTATAAAATTAATGACATAATTCTAACATACAATAAGCTTACTTTGTTCTACTTTCGTATTTAAATCTATAAACTATAAAATTAATGACATAATTCTAACATACAATAAGCTTACTTTGTTCTACTTTCGTATTTAAATCTATAAACTATAAAATTAATGACATAATTCTAACATACAATAAGCTTACTTTGTTCTACTTTCGTATTTAAATCTATAAACTATAAAATTAATGACAGAATTCTAACATACAATAAGCTTACTTTGTTCTACTTTCGTATTTAAATCTATAACCTATAAAATTAATGACAGAATTCTAACATTGAACCATATTGAAATATTTACAAATGAAACCTACTATAACCGTTATTTTAAATATAACAGTGTTAATTTAAATATAACAGTGTTAATTTAAATATAACAGTGTTAATTTAAATATATAACAGTGTTGTTAATTTAAATATAACAATGAAATTTTACATTGCATACTTAAATTAGGCTACAGTATTTACTGTTTACTAAAAACAGAGTCTTTTATTTAATAACATTTACACATTGGAACTGGCCTAGACTGTCTTATCGATTCTACTTTCAAAACTGATTCAGTCATTAATTATTGAAATGTTGGACACATTAATAATTTATAAAAAAAACTTTCAACAATGTTATATTTTTTATCAAGCAGCTGTTTTGGTACACACACGCGCGCGCTCGCACACACGCACACGTATCCACCGGTTTTTTTATCGACGAATGTAAACCAGTGTAGTAGAAGGATCAACATAAAGGTAAATATCAACTTTAATAACTAGACTCGAACCTGTGTACACCGAAATATTGCGAATCGCAATCACACTGAATTAGCTGCGAGCTGGTTAGAAAAGTCAATACTAGACCCAACGATAGTAACCAGTTTATGTTTTACATTTACTGGTAAATAACTAAATTATATTTCTGAGAAAAAACCTTATATTTTTAATTAACTTTCAGTTAATTACTTATCAATTCAGGTTGCTGGCAGTGTTAATTCCAGATAAGAATAGTTAACGAGTAAACTTTTGGCGTACATATTATTAACAAAACATAATTAATAGGGTAACTTTAAAGAAGCCGTTGAAAAGATATTTCAGCCAAGTTTGTAAAATATTGCCTGACAAAGTTCTGAAGCGAAAATTAACAGCTGAGCTAACGAACAAAACAAACGCAAGTCTTCTTTATGTTAGAATTTCCGCGTTAGAAAAATGTTTGTTAGTACAGAGTCATTCAGAAATGAGAAATTAAGGTAACACCCAGACTCTAGATCAGAATGAGCGTTAACTATGTTCTCCTTATCATCTTTAATTATTTTATATATATATATATATATATATATATATATATATATATATATATATATATATATTACATGTAAAGTAATACTCGTAATTTTGTGTGAATCCAAAACCAATGATTTTTTTTATTTCATTCAATTATAAAACTTGATGATAGAGCTTCGCTTTGTTGAAATATTGTGTTAGATTTTCGGATAGATTTTTGGTAGACCTCAAATTCATCTTTTTCCTTTTTTGAAGCCCGAAAATTATATATTTCTTAATTATAGCGTAATCGATAGATCCTTTTTTGAGAGAAAATTACATAAATGCGTACTTATATCGTTTGTTATTATTTAATTGTTTCACCACACACACACACACACACACACACACACACACACACACACACACACACACACACACACACACACACACACACACACTACGAATTGATCTACCCCGCAGGTGGGTGCAGACTAGCTGCACCTATTGAGAGGATTTAAACGTCCCTCGCGGTACCCGAGTCTAACACACACTTACACTTACAACACTACACTTACGACTTTAACACTTTACACTCACACTTACATTTAGGGAGGCGATAATAGCCTCAATGTGTTTTTTGCCTTAAAATAACAACAACAAAAACAAATAAATAAAAAAAAAAAACAAATTGATATATACTTAATGATCGGTGACATTTCATATATACGGACTAGAAGTACAGCCACCAAAGTGTGCTCGAAATCGGAGGCTAAAGTTCGTGTAATTACCATTACGAAAGCTGCAAGGACAATGGGAAGTCGTTTTAGAAAATAGACAGTACTATTATCTATTTCACTTTACTCAAACACTGCCGCAAGATGTCACCAGCAGCTAGCGCTTATATATCTCTCATAAGGGTTATTTTAGTACGTTTTTATGTTCAATGTCCGTGATCGTTAAACGATTTTGGGTCTCGGGTGTTACCGTGATAACCGCTGGACAATAACATTGGAACAACTAGAAGAGAGCGGAAGGGCATTCAAACTGTAATTACATGAACGTCGATCATGAAATGCAGCAGTTGTTATAGAAATACATTTTACACAAACGGAAGTGCTTAATTTTGAAATTTTACGCTCCAAGAAATTCCCATTTCCTTTTGCAATATCTAGTAGAATATGCATAATCCTACAGCGTCAACCGTGGATCATTTACGAATAAAAAATGCAAAATGGCTGCGATGCGGCCTAATACTGTCGACAGTGGTTGTGTATCAGTAATGGGCACGTATTAATGCATTCCATTTTTCGTACTGTTATTATTAATTTAAAATATAACGCAACAAATTGTATTACGTTTGATAAAATATTGGGCATTCGGCATTTCGTTAAATATATCATTAAATTATGGCAACATTTACTTAACTGTTTCGCTGATATAATATAAAAGAATTTCCAAAAATAATATTTGCAATCGCTTAGATTTTTTGAAAATCTGAATCATAATCAACATTTTAAAATCCGAATAAAACAATTGTGTAATTATAATTTTAAAACGAAGGCTTTATCGTTAATTAGGGTGGTTAGTTAACTCGACCATCTAGCCCTATCATTTGTACAAGCTATTACTAGAAAAAAAGTTTAACCTAATTTTGAAGATTAAAATTATCGTTTATGCAGATTTTAATCCAGATTATGATAATTAATGAGAAGAGAAATTATTGCGAAATAAAACAAAATATATTGATGGATGATTGTGAGATAAAAAAACTATATTCATGGATCAATTACAATGAATCATTGTGAGATAAAACAAACTGTATTGATGGATGACTGTAAGACAAAATAAAATTTATTAATGGATGATTGTGAGATAAAACAAACTGTATTGATGGATGATTGTGAGATAAAAAGAAAATTTATCGATGGATGATTTGAGATAAAAACAAACTGTATTGATGGATGATTGTGAAATAAAAGAAAATTTATTGATGGATTAGTGTGAGATAAAACAAACTGTATTGATAAATGACTGTAAGACAAAATAAAATTTATTGATGGATGATGTGAGATAAAACAAACTGTATTGATGGATGATTGTGAAATAAAACGAACTATGTTGATGGATGATTGTAAGGTAAAATAAATTGTGTTTTTGTATGATTGTGAGATAAATAAACTGTGTTGATGCATTATTTTAATATAAAACAAACTGTGTTGTTGTATAATTGTGAGATAAAAGACACTATGTTTATGCATCATTGTGAGATAAAACAAACTGTGTTGATGGATGATTGTGAGATAAAACAAGCTTTGTTGATGGATTCTGAGATAAAACTAGCGGTGTTGATAGATGATTGTGAGATAAAACAAGCTGTGTTGATGGATGATTGTGAGATAAAACAAACTGTGTTGATGGATGATTGTGAGATAAAAGACACTATGTTTATGCGTCATTGTGAGATAAAACAAACTGTGTTGATGGGTGATTGTGAGAAAAAATAAACTGTATTGATGGATGGTTGTGAGATAAGAGAAACTGTGTTGATGGGTGATTGTGAGATAAAACAAACTGTGTTTATGATATTTGTGAGATAAAACAAACTGTGTTCATGGATGATTGTGAGATAAAACAAACTGTATTGATGGATGGTTGTGAGATAAAAGAAACTGTGTTGATGGGTGATTGTGAGATAAAACAAACTGTGTTTATGATATTTGTGAGATAAAACAAACTGTGTTCATGGATGATTGTGAGATAAAACAAACTGTATTGATGGATGGTTGTGAGATAAAATAAACTATGTTGTTGGATGTTTGTAAGATAAAATAAACTATGTTTATTGAAGATTTTGAGATAATTAAACTATGATTATGTATAGTTGTAAAACTAAAACAGCGTTGATAATTCCCTTCTCGCCCAAGAGACAGCTGCGTGCCAGGATTGTGTATCTGGAAAACCTTAACTTTCTTATTGTAACCACTAAACGATGAAGCAAAACACGAGGGGGGGTTAAAGGGAGGCTTGTTCCTCGATATAACAGGATTACGGAAGTTCATTAGTCCTGTAGGAACGTTATAATAGCAAGTGTAAACAGCCTGGGCAGAACTGCAAATATGAGTCAGTTTAACAATTTCACTGAATTCTATAACAGGCGAGAACATTCTCAGAGCTGGCATAGAAGCAATTAGGTTGTCTTGTTTGTACTGTTATTGACGGTATCCGGGGATGAGGCAAGGTTTATTAACTATAAGCAGGGGGTGCGTTTTACCCCATGACTAACGCCATCGTTCAGAACGGGATGCGATGTGACTAACGTAAATATTTTATGTGGAAATTTTAAGTTTTAATCAGAAAGTAGCTACAAAAGGAAAGCGTGCTGTAAATTTTGAAATCGTTTTGAAATAACCGCGACTCTCAGAGGTCTCGCCGACGTGACAGAAGCAAATTCTACTTTGTATAATAGAGTTTTGGGGGGTTGTGGTATCATATCAGTTGGTATCACGTAAGCAGAAAACTATTGCACAAATATATTTATGTAATATATTATATATATGTAATATATATGTAACTGAAAACAATCAGCTCACTGGTGGAATAGATATTCACTTAAGAAATATATAACTACGTATTTACCTTTTTTTTCATGTAAGTAGTTCTTATTTTTTCTTCATAAAAAACGTTCAGGTCCCCTTAAAGATGTTTTCAATTAATTTAAATTAATATAAAATTTCATTCGCCATAGCCTATCTGATTATTTATTCAGAATTATTATTTATTTAAAAATTATTTATTATTAAAAGTATGTTAATACATTTTTCAACGCAGTTTTGGACAAGTATATTATAACACGATATTTTGTGTTTTGATTTAGTTAAATTCTCAATTGGAATTTCCACTCAGGGTAGAACCAAAGCGCAGCACAAACGGCCCAAAAATAAATCACTAATCCTGAAACACGGACGTGTTTTTCAATTTAGTTTCACAGGCAATTAAATTCCAGTTTGCGGTCAAAATATAATTTGTGTTTTCTGCCGAATGCAAGTCAAGAGCAATCGATACAATTGTTATTGAAAAATCTGTCTGAAAGGTTTGCACGTTATAAAGCGAACTTTATTTTATTGTAGCGGCCATCATGGTAAGACCTAAACCTTAGACCTAGACATGAGCATCGATCCTAACCTCAAGATCATTTTTTTTAGATGTCTTACAATTTTATGTTTTTTCGTGTACGTGTGCGCGCGTGTGTATTTTAGCACGTTATTTTTCGTAATTTTCAACCGATTTGATTCAAATATCGCATAAAATCGATTTTATCAATAACTTGAACAAGTTCTTTATCCAGCGAGAAATACGTTCAAACGTTTCAATAAGGTCATCCAAAAATTTATCATCGTAGCTATTTAATTTTACTCTTATTGAAAGTCGGATTTACCCTGTAGCAACTATTAATAAAATGTTAATGTATGCAGATTTTAACGCTGATTATTGTGCTGAAAACGTATTTTGAAAAAAGTGTAAGATAAAATAAATTATTTTGTTATCGATACATTTTGGAAATTTGCTACCAACAAGTCAGCGGTACATCCGTTTATAGTGATTATGGTAAATTTGATTTAAAATTATAAATTTCTTTTATGCACTATTTTATGAACTATTTTATGTACTATTTTATGCACTATTTTGTGCACTATTTTATGCATTATTTATGAACTATTTTATGCACTTTTGTGCACTATTTTACGCGTTATTTATGCATTATTTTATGCACTACTTTATGCACTATTTTAAGAACAATTTTATGCACTATTTTGTGCACTATTTTATGCATTATTTATGCACTATTTTATGCACTGTTTTATGAATTATTTTATGCACTATTTTGTGCACTATTTTGTGCACTATTTTATGCATTATTTATGCACTTTTGTGCACTATTTTATGCGTTATTTATGCAATATTTTATGCACTACTTTATTAACTATTTTAAGAACAATTTTATGCACTATTTTGTGCACTATTTTATGAACTATTTTATGCACTATTTTATACACTATTTTATGCATTATTTATGTACTATTTTATGCACTATTTTATGCACTATATTATACACTATTTTGTGCATTATTTATGCACTATTTTATGCACTGTTTTATGCACTATTTTATGTACTATTTTATGCACTATTTTGTGCACTATTTTATGCATTATTTATGCACTATTTTGTGCACTTTTGTGCACTATTTTATGCGTTATTTATGCATTATTTTATACACTAGTTTATTAACTATTTTAAGAACAATTTTATGCACTATTTTGTGAACTATTTTATGCATTATTTATGCACTATTTTATGCACTATTTTATACACTATTTTATGCATTATTTACGAGGGCTATTCAGAAAGTAGATTACGTTTTTGGATAAAAAAAAAACTAAGTACAGGAAAAAAATTTTATTATATACATTTGAAAGAGGAACTAAAATACTATTTTTCGACATAATCGCCAAACAAATTTAGACATTTGTCATATCGGTGAACTAGCTTTGAAATTCCCGTGTCGTAGAATTCCGCCGCCTGTGACGCCAGCCAGTCAGTCACGCCCGTGCGGAGATCTGCGTCGTCATCGAAGCGCTGTGTTGCAAGCCAAGTCTTCATCTTCGGGAATAAGTGAAAATCACTAGGTGCCAGGTCCGGACTGTAGGGTGGATGAGGGAAAATCTCCCACTTGAAGGCCGTCAAGACGTCTTTTGTTCGATTTGCCGTGTGAGGGCGGGCATTGTCGTGCAAAAACAACACTTTTGCACTCAGTTTTCCTCTCCGCTTGTTCTGGATAGCTCGTCTTAAGTTTCGTAATGTTTGGCAATACCTTTCTGAGTTTATGGTTGCTCCACTGATCGCACCTCACAACTGGCGGGATTTTCGATTGCAGCGCACATTTCAAAAGGCTATTGTGACGAAACGAGCAGCGCGGCCGACCTCTCTCTATCGCATCGTAACGGGAGATGAGACTTGGGTTAAGCACGTTACCTGTGAGACAAAACTACAGTCTATGGAGTGGGGGCACACAAATTCCCCCAAAAAACCGAGGAAATGTTTACAAACCCTGTCAGCAAGGAAGATCATGGCGACCGTTTTTTGGGACAGGAAAGGTGTTCTTCTGGTTGACTTCCTAAAACGTGGAGCAACCATAAACTCAGAAAGGTATTGCCAAACATTACGAAACTTAAGACGAGCTATCCAGAACAAGCGGAGAGGAAAACTGAGTGCAAAAGTGTTGTTTTTGCACGACAATGCCCGCCCTCACACGGCAAATCGAACAAAAGACGTCTTGACGGCCTTCAAGTGGGAGATTTTCCCTCATCCACCCTACAGTCCGGACCTGGCACCTAGTGATTTCCACTTATTCCCGAAGATGAAGACTTGGCTTGCAACACAGCGCTTCGATGACGACGCAGATCTCCGCGCGGGCGTGACTGACTGGCTGGCGTCACAGGCGGCGGAATTCTACGACACGGGAATTTCAAAGCTAGTTCACCGATATGACAAATGTCTAAATTTGTTTGGCGATTATGTCGAAAAATAGTATTTTAGTTCCTCTTTCAAATGTATATAATAACATTTTTTTCCTGTACTTAGTTTTTTTTTTATCCAAAAACGTAATCTACTTTCTGAATAGCCCTCGTATGTACTATTTATGCACTATTTTATACATAATGTATGAACTATTTTGTGCATTATTTATGAACTATTTTATGCACTATTTTATGCACTATTTATACACTATTTTATGCACTATTTTGAATTACGGATTGAGTGAATTATTGACATTTTTGTACGACTAATGTTATGAAATTCAAATTATAAACTCTGTTCAATATTTTTCTATAATTCACTGAAACAATCATTACAGTTACAATTAGCAGACGTTATTAAGTGAGGTGTCTTGTTTAGTTTTACTTGGCAAGCAAACACGATTAACATTTTAACCACAATGAATGACTGTTGAGACCGAACTCTACTCCGCCTCCTAATGCTTTACATGTCTATTAAGTTGGCACCCCTGCTGTGCTGTACATGTTAATGAGCCCTTTCTTCCTATTTGCTTTGATTGTTTGTTTATCCGGCCTATATTACGTCACTTTGAGTGGGAGCGTATTAATATGCTGTTGTTTCTCTTTATAGTTTGTGCTTTTGTGTAATTGATTTATTAGGAGAAACAACTGCTCATTAAATGTTCCCGTTTATACATACAACAAGTAGTTAAATTAAACATAACCTCGAAATTAACGTATTAAAGAACATCATGTGTTTGGTGGGAATAATTCGTAAATAAATCAGCTGTTTAATGTAATAACCAATATGATTGTCACAACGTAATAAACAAAATCGTCTGTTTGGTGGGAATAATTCTTAAATAAATCAGCTGTTTGATGTAAATAGTGATATGATTTTTGTAACGTAATAAAGAACGTCATATGTGTGGTGGAAATAATATTTTTTTTTAACGTCCGACTATTGTGCACACTTGGGCTAATGCAGACGATGGGATGATTTATAGCGTATTAAAATGCCAAGCCCTGGCCGGGAATCGAACCCGGGTCCTCGAAGTGAAAGCCCAGTACGCTATCAACTAGGCCACCGAGGCGGCTAATAATTATTAAATAAATCAGCTGTTTGATATAAAATGCAATGTGATTTTCGTAATGTAATAAAGAACATTATCTGTTTGTTGGGAATAATTTTCAAATAAATCAGCTGTTTGGTGTAAAATGCAATATGATTTTTGTAGGATAAGATACCATTTATCCTTATTATTTGAAACAATATTCTTACTTTGTTTTAGAACAATATTGTTTAAGTTTCAGAGCTGCAGAATAGTCATGTTGTTTCGTTTTATTCTGATATTGTGACTAGAACAACATAGGTGATAGTAGATCAACTCTCGCTCTAGATTATTTAACCCGTTATTATAAGAACTATAACATAAGCCTAAATGTTGTTACGTATAGGTTATAACACTAAACACTAAAATAACAACTTAGGTTTGAGGCTAATTACGCCGAGCAGTCAAAACACAGAACGAAATTTGATTCGATTACAGTTTTTAGAGGTTATGAAGTTGGATGGCTTCTAGCATTGTGGCCTATTTAATGTGCAACTTATCGTCTTGGATTCTAGGTTCAGTTGACTGGTCCCTTCAATAACGTAAAGTTGACCAGTTACTAGCTAATTCTGTTAGGTCCTGGAATCCAAACATCTATTGCTTCTTGCAGAAGAGCTTCACCAACATTGATTATATGTTTCGTTATCCTTCCTGCATACACACGGTATTTCCATGGTACATTCCTATCCTGTTTATGCGCACTCTCACATCACAATACTCTGCAATGTACTTCCTAATTGCCCTTAACGAAGATCTTAATCTTGACTGGTGCCTTCAGTGACTTTACGCTGACCACTGACTCGATCATTTTGTTGGGAGGTCCTAGAATCCAAATATCTTTTGCCTGCTACTTATAAGAACTTCATAAACATAGGTTATTTATCCTGAAGTTTTACCTTCCTTCCTGCATACAAGCGGTTTTTCCGTGGTACATTGCTATCCTGTTTATATGTCCCCGTCAAATCAGAATACCCATTGTAATTTCCTTTTTTCAGGATCTTAATCTTGATTGGTGCATTCTGTGACTTTTAACTTACCACTGGCTAGCTAGGTCCTGTGAGCCATACATATTTTGCTTCCTGTTTGAAAGAGTCTCAAAAATGTATATTATGCGGCCTGAATATTTGTCTTTCTGCATACACACGGTATTTCCGAGTTACATTTCTATCCTGTAATGTTATCCTGTAATGTATCCTGCACATCCTATCTCTAATGGACTTCCTAACTACCTTTTTACGAGGATCTTAAACTTGATTGGTGCCTTCAGTAACATTAACCAGACCACCGACTTGATCATTCTGTTGGAGGTCTTGAAATCCAAAAATCTATTGCTTCCTGCTTGAAAAACAGAAATAGATTCCTGATGTTTCTCCTTCCTTCCTGCATACACATGGTATATTTCTATCCTGTTTATACACAACCTCAGATTACAATACCCTGTAATGGTTTTCCTGATTGCCCTTTTCCAGGATCTTAATATTCCTGGATGACAGCCTTACAATAGTGTAACCCCTTTTCAAACAAAACCTATAGAGATTGTGTATCTCACACCTAAACTTTGATCTGTCAAAGGTCTTTTACTTCTATGTTTAATTAGAAACTTCTAGCTTCATTTATTGCGCTCCTCATGAACTCTTTTACAAACATTTGTCTGGTTCGGGATAGATCGTAGTCTTACTGATTTTAGATGTTTATCTCACTTCTTCAATTGCTAGATCAGCCTTAGTTGTTGTTCACTGTTTTGGGGTTCCATAGGGTTGTATACAATCCTAGTTTCCTCCCCCGTCATGTAATTTTCTCCCCAAAGTCCATTATTGCCAGTTTGCTAGTGTTTTCATTGTTTTAAAGGTTTTTTTCAGCTATAGTAATTCCACAATTATGTAAGGAAATAAAATGTTTACCCATACACGTAAGTACATAAGGGTAGATTAATGTAATGTTAGCCTGGTGTCTAGAATCTGCATATTTATGTTAAGCTCCCTTATGAAATCTGGAACAGTCGTTTATCACTTTTTAGACAAATGATGTTAAATTTCCGAATAAAAAGCATTAAACAATAACCTTGTTGATACCTCTCGATGCTTTTAATCATTTTAATTAATACGTAATTTTTAATGACAATTTGCAATTTTTCGTTTTTACTAGTGAAGAAACTCAAAAGGTATGTTAACATTCTTAGGTTACACTATCGATAATTTGAATAGCGCTTAGTTTGGAATAGCGACAAAGTAAATACCTTTAAATTAAATCAATGTTTTCACACAGGGTAGAAACAAAGCTCCCCCGTTAATTTATAAATCATTTGTCCTGTTTCAAGCGGTAAATAAATTCGCATCCTGCAGCGACAGGACCGAAGGACGGATATCCTGCTTTTAAATTTTCAACTTCACTCTGCTCCAGATTAGTAGCTTCGCAATTTACGATTCGATATTGCGCGAGACCCTTACCAAAAGGCTTTAGCTGCCATGTTTTTTCCTTCACTAATCCCAGGCACGTTCGTTATTAATGAACATCTGAAGTTATTTGCGAACTGGTCGTTTTGTAATTTAACCTGTAAGAGAACAAAAAAACGAGCGAGGCAATCAGCTGTTTTAGTTTTTCCAACATCATTCGTAGGCGAGATATTTAGAAACAAAAATTTTAGTTCTAATCTAAACTGTTATTTTTTTAATAGTATTTTTTTCTGAAAACAAACAATTCTACATCTAAACACGTATTTTTTTGCAGACTAAATTTTGTTTCTTAGGCTCAGCTTAACGATAATCCCTCGTCCTTTTTAGTCTAACTGGCATAAAGTATGGAAAAAACAAAAAGAAAATAAAAAAATATAAAATTAAAAAAATTAAAATCAGTAATGGGTTTTGGTATTACATCACTTAATTTTTAAGCAGGAAACCGTATCACAGATACATTTATGTAACTGGGAGCAATAACCTTACTAGTAGGTTAAGTATTTACTTTAAAAATATGTAATTTATTTTTTTATGTAAGTAATTAGTATTTTTTTCTTTTTAAAAAATTTTCAAGTCCGCTAAATAAGTTTTTGCTTCTACACAAATTTTATAATATCACGTTATATACGCCACTAAGTATTGGATTAATTATTATATGTGCTTTAACTTATTTTTCAACGCAGTTTTGGGTAAATATATTATAACACGATATTT
>CM040188.1:7979471-7994471 GCA_022606455.1 Callitettix versicolor | reverse complement strand
TCCTGCAATTCGCTTCTGGTAAATTCCACGGGAATGATACACTTACAATTTTCTCCGTTCCCAGAATCTTGTTCTCCAGATCCACCTCTACAGGAACGCCAGGGATATTACAGCTCTCATTGGTTTCAGATAAAGGTAGTCTGCCCAGCATCCCCACAATCTGCTCCAATACAAGCCCGATGGATTCCACGGGATTGCGTTGAGCAGTTAGTAATGATGTTGCATTATATATATATATATATATATATATATATATATATATATATATATATATATATATATATATATATTAAGATCTCCGTTTAAAATTCATTTAAATTAACAAAATTAAGTTGACAGTGGTTAGCGTTTACTTGTTTTTATTATATGAAAATTCAAAACACTAATTTGTACATATGCTAATGTCGAATATTATAGCGAAATTAGATTTTCAGAAAAGTTACACAAATCCCGAGATTTTGAATCTGTTAAAAATTATCTTGAAAAAAACCTGGTCCAAGCAATTATCAAAATCAATGTTTGTGCTAAGTTTGAATCAACCCAGCATATATTATACATGTGTTTGTATACAACCTCTCAAAAAGTATTCTAGATGTCAGAATCACTATTCGTTTGAAGTTAACAGGGTTGAAATTCTTTTTATATTCTTCTTTTTTTCTGCTAGGATTATTATCACTATATTGAGTATAATGATCTGCCTTCCCTAGCTTCGTCAGTTCTACTTTCGTTGACGAGTTTCAGAGAACCTCCATCTTCAAAAACTATATCTATACTATTTTCTTTTTTATTGGTCACCAATATTATGGCCCGTCCTATTTATAATTTTCTATCTTCACCTCGTACCACTCCTCTATTCAACACGTGTACATTAAACCTGATGTGCTTGCTTCTGATTGGCTCTTCAAAATCATACGTTTTCGCTCGCTTCTGATTGGTTCCTTTCAAACTTTTTCTTCAACAGTCTTCCCTCCTGTTCATTTTTAAAATTTTTGGATTTTTAAACGTAATATCTGCTTGCGACGATATAGATATAGTTTTTGAAGATGGAGGTTTCTCCGAAAAAAAGGTTCTCAACGAAAGTATAATTTAACGAAGCTAGGGAAGGCAGACAATTATACTGAACATAGTTAAAAAACCGCAATGGCCACTCCAAGGACTCATATTTCAATGAACATTTGTTAAAAACCATCAGGCTATGATCATTTGTGATTCTAAAACAATTAATATTCATATATGGACATCAAATTACTGGATGCTGAAATAGTTTTTATTGCGTGTAAACATAGCAACAATGTATTTTTATCATGCGCGTGGCGAAACAAGTGGAAACGGAATTTTTGAAAATACCAATTTTCAAAATTTTAACGCTCAAAACTACTTACAAATAATAGTTGTAAAGGGTGACACTACGCCCAAGTGAATACTTCATTCCCACTTTTTCAGAATTTGATGTATAGTCTAAAGAAGCTTCATTTTAAAATAATTGTCAAAGTTTTCAATCTCCCCGTGCCAAGCTTTTAGTAGCCACAAATTACATTCTGGTGTTTGGTTTTACCGTTATCTAGGTATAACTGTAGACAGAGTTTAATTAATTTTCTACTTGCATTTCTTGTTAATTAGAAGGATAGTTCACTTGGAATTTCAATATTCCCTGTAAGCTTAATAATTGTTATACTGTATATAATTTAGAGAAAGCAGGTGTTCTTAAAATATCGATCTTGAGATGTTAATGATCTTTATGTGTACGTTTATAGAAGAATGTTTTCAGACACACACACACACACACACACACACACACACACATCTATACTAATTAATATATATATATATATATATATATATATATATATATATATATATATATATATATATATATATATATATGTGTGTGTGTGTGTGTGTGTGTGTGTCCATTTCTGTGAGTACGTCCTCTTGCATCGTCGAGGAATAAACCGATAGACCGATTTTGATGGAATTTATTATTTGCACATATAATTGACAATTTTTTAATTTTTCAAGACGCTTTTTCGAACTATTTTTTGCTTGAAAAACTGTTAAAATTTTGTTTTCTTATAGCGTATTTTTACGAATTTAATAAACATTTGCTGAAATGTAGTATATAAACACATGTACATAACACAAAATTTTTTTGGAACAACCTCAAAAAATTTGCGACGTACGGTATTGGGAAATAAATAATCACACTGTGAAACTCGGGGAGTTACCGACAGAAGCGAAGCTTTTTCTACTTTTTATCTTTGCTGAATTAGTTTGAAGGTATGTTTATAAATATCTTTTTTCGTTTAAATAAATAAAAACGTGAACCTAACTTACTGTAGTTTTAGTAAAAGGCCAGATGTTTTATAATAATTCGTAACGATCAGCTGATTTCATTGAACATACGTTTCAGGTTATGTTGTTAAAAACTAGCAATATTAGAATCTGTTATTATAAACGTTTATATTTATTTTCGAATGTATTATAAACGGTTACAACGCGCACGTGTTCTTCAACTAAGGGAAAATACCGAAACCATAGCAACAAAACGTTTTCATATAATACGCGTTTACTTTTATAGAAAAGGATTTTTTAAGGCGAAAAGCACATTGAGGCTATTACGTCTCATTAAATATAAGTGTAATGTGTTACAGTATTAAGTAGTGTTGTAAGTGTAAGTGTTTCGTTTAAATAAATAAAAACGTGAACCTAGCTTACTGTAGTTTTAGTAAAAGTCCAGATGTTTTATAATAATTCGTAACGATCAGCTGATTTCATTGAACATACGTTTCAGGTTATGTTGTTAAAAACTAGCAATATTAGAATCTGTTATTATAAACGTTTATATTTATTTCGAATGTATTATAAACGGTTACAACGCTCACGTGTTCTTCAACTAAGGAAAAATACAGACTCGGGTACCGCGAGGGTCGTCTCAATAGGTGCAACTAGTCTTCACCCCTCTGCAGAGTTATCGAAAAGGAGGAAGAAATTCGTTTGCTCGTTCGTTCCATATTTCCGTTACATTCTTCTTTTCGGCAGATTTTTTTCCCCTATTCCCTGCTCTCGCCAAAACTAACATTAAAAGCTTCGCTTCATAAATCGATATAGTTTTTAAAATAAATTAATTAGGTTTTTGAATCAATTTATCACAATTAAAGTCATAAGTTTTAAGTACACGCATTTTTTTTTGGCCATAAACATACTTGAAAACCTGATTTCACCGTAATCAGCGTTAAAAAATCATAAATTAGCATTTTGAATTTCCTAAACTCTTGAAATCAAGAAAATTAATTTGACTATGGTCACAGTTACGTATATTCAGTGCCTTAGAGTTGTTCATGCTGGTGTAATAAGAGTTTTTGGAAATTCGCTTCTATCACATCAAAGAGAGAACAGTTAAAAATCATACTGCAGTAATATTTACTGATTAGGAAACCGTTTGTAATTTATATAATAATTTGAACTCTGTAATGAAATTAAAATTATGTTTTTGTAATGTGATTTGGTATTTGTAAAAAAAAAATAATGTTCATGAATTTCAAATTGATTTTACCAAGTTATTTTTTTTTTACAGGTGTATGTCTTTACCAAATATCGTTGCCCTCCGCTGGACTGAACCTGTGGTTTTATAATCAAGCAACCAATAGAATATCAATACGGTAAGTACAAACTTGTTGGAGTAGTTAGTACTATTGTTAATACATATCTTAAATATTAGTTAGTACATAGCGAACGTAAAGTGATTATAAATCATATAATATTGTTGTAATATACAAAAAAAAATTGTTTTAATATTTTTCAAAACATATTTGAAAATAGGAACATAACGATATTTCTTTTGTTTACTATAAAACTTTCAACGCAAAATGAACTACGAAGTAAGTAATTTAGAATATTGTTGGGAAATAATGCTTATTTTTTTAATTAACTTTCAGTTAATTACCTTTCAATTCACGTTGCTGGCAGTGTTAATTACGGATAAGAATAGTTAAATGTAAACTTTTGGCGTTCATATTATTAACAAAACATAATTAATAGGGTAACTTTAAAGAAGCTGTTGAAAAGATATTTCAGCCAAGTTTGTAAAATATTGCCTGACAAAGTTATGAAGCGAAAATTAACAGCTGAGCTACCGAACAAAATCAACATAAATCTTGTTTTTGGTAAAAATTGTGAATTACAAAATTATATAAATATGGGCTGAAATGCATATTAAAATTTATTTTTATTGACGATTTTTTTTTTAAATGAACTATTATCATAGGTAATCTATGGTAAAACTATACACCCTCCCGAGACCTTGAATTGTGTGTGTGTGTGTGTGTGTGTGTGTGTGTGTGTGTGTGTGTGTGTGAGTGTGCGTGCGTGCGTGCGTGCGTGTGTATGTACGTGTGTATGTATGTATGTATGTATGTATGTATGTATGTATGTATGTATGTATGTATGTATGTATGTATGTATGTATGTGTGTGTGTGTGTGTGTGTGTGTGTGTGTGTGTGTGTGTGTGTGTGTGTGTGTGTGTGTGTGTGTGTGTGTGTGTGTGTGTGTGTGTGTGTGTGTCTACTTACGACCTGACGTTGTCAATTATGATCCGAGTAGATTTAAATTTGATATGAAAATATACTTCGGTGATGGCGTTACCAAGAAAAAACCGTTTAACATTTTCAAAATGGCGGCGATTTCAAATTCTAAAAAGTTCGAAATATTTATCTTACATTTTTTGAAAATATGATTTTACAATCATAATCAGTGTTAAAATCTCTACTATTTTACACCTGAATATTTCAAATTCCGTAGAATATACTTAAGTTAATCTGACGGCGGTCGTGGTATATTTTCTTATTTCCGATGAGTCTTAGTCTTTTTAAACTTAATCCTAATCTTTTTAATCTTAGTCTTATTTAATCTTTTGTAGTCTTTTAATTTGATTAAAGCAGTTATACAGTACTTTTATTGAAGATAAAATAACAGTTTTTTGGAAATTCGCTCCTATCACGTCAGCGAGAATACAGAGTGCCGATATTATTGAATTATAACCTGACGGAGGCAATGTGACTGTCGTGTATGCAGTAAGTTTAACGCTGTTATATTGATTGTATTCTTTACAAGTGTTCCGTACTTTATATTTTAACAGGTCATACCGTCGTACAAGCTTTACCATTGTCACAGCTTGGGCGTGCGCCGTGGTTGCGGATTCGCGGCAAATTTGGTGCGGTTTGTCGCGCCATTAATTTTAACACGAAACAGAACAGAAGTTTGTCCCTAGGATCGCCAAACCTGGCAGGGACGCCGACAGGTCTTAACGCGCTCGGGGCGGTTACGTTCGGTGTAGATAAATTCACGGCCCACAATTACACTGTTCACTGGACCAAATTGCCCGGCACTTCGTTTATCGCTTTATCTCGGACCCGGAATTATCCGATTATTCCCGAAGTTAAACGACTGTAATTTTAAAGTAATAACGCCAGATGTTATTGTTAAAATGCATCTGTTATTTATCATGTGTAACCGCTATGGTAAGATTACTTCCGTTTAGAACTAATTTAAGCTTACAGGCGGATTTTAATTGACAAAAAAAACAGCTACTGGAGCGGTCATCATGGTAAAACTCAGACCCGTGTTATAGTAATCAGGGTTTTCCTGATCTAAGATCACTATTTTTGGGTTAGGTTTAAAATAGTTGTTTTATAATGTTTGAAGCCGTCTCGGTGGCCTAGTGGATAGCGTACTTGGCTTTTACCCCGAGGACCCGGGTTCGATTCCCGGCGAGGGCTTGGCATTTTCATACGCTATAAATCATCCCATCGTCTGCATTAGCCCAAGTGTGCACAATAGTCGGACGTTAAACACCAAAAAAAAAAAAAAACAAAAATTATACTGCTTGATATAAATATTGCTATATATTAACCTCAGTGGTTACATTTGTGGACGATACTTCTATACCAGCTGTTGGCGATAATGTTAAAGAAGCAATAGAAAACCTGCAGAAAACCATCCTTAAAGTTAATGTATGTGGTCCACATATTAGTATTGTGGTGGTCGTATTAGTCCATACGTGGCGTATAAAAGTTAACGTGGCAACGATTGTAAGTCATCTCGTATTAATTATACTTATAGGGGGGAGAGAGAGAGAGAGAGAGAGAGAGAGAGAGAGAGAGAGAGAGAGAGGGAGAGAGAGAGAGAGAGAGAGAGAGAGGAGAAAGTATGTGAGTGTAATGCAATTTATATATATATATATATATATATATATATATATATATATATATATATATATGCATTGCATTACACA
Source organism: Callitettix versicolor (assembly GCA_022606455.1). Lineage (NCBI taxonomy): Eukaryota > Metazoa > Arthropoda > Insecta > Hemiptera > Cercopidae > Callitettix > Callitettix versicolor. Next base: position 7,988,181 of record CM040188.1, on the reverse strand, counting down.
TACACACATACGCATGTACATACGTATGTTCCGTTTCGGGCTGGAAACGGACTCGGCTTGTCCCTTCTGTCTTCCAGCAGTGGAGGAAGATGCGGAGCATGTGTTTTTCCGCTGTCGGAGATTCGACAAGGAAAAGATGAAGCTGCAAACATGTCTACGAGGCAGCATTGCATCGGAAAGTCTGGTTGCGACAATGATGGCTTCAGAGGCCAACTGGAGGGCCATTGCGGGATTCGCTGCAGTGGTCATGAAGAAGTTGAGGGCTGAGGATCGAGAAAGAAGAGCCAATGCTGTAGAAGAGTAGGCGTTCAGCCAGTCCACCTTCCCATGAAGTAATGCCTGGCGGCGGTTCCTTGGGGAGGTTTACAGAAGAGGAATGCTTTTGGTGGTTTTTTTAATGGGTAACAATATATCTTCACTTGAGTTTGAACTCAATTTGAGTCCCACACTCTGGGATAGTGCGTACCCTACCCCAGGTAGTCTATAAAAGATTTTTCCACCTTTTTTGGCATCGCAAAAAAAACATACACACACACACACACACACACACACATATATATATATATATATATATATATATATATATATACCATGATCTGCATATTACTATTTCAGGAGTCGTTAAAATTTATAAAACGTGTAAAATTTATATTTAATTCATATTTTTCATCCGTGTCTGGGTAGTACCTTAATGGCCGCTTCGGTAACTTATTTTCCAAAGAAAATTTTCATAAACTGTTTATACCATTTATGTTTTAAGAAATTATTTACTAGGTAGTGAACAGAGAGAATACTTGGAAGATACCGTGATAGCCCTTACAATAGCTGATTTAAAAGAAAAATGCTGAAAATATAGGATCCGCCAATGAAACGGGATGATTGTAGGTGGCCTTGAGACAAAGTTGGCTGGTAGTGAGGGGATGGTTACTGACGCTTCACCACCTGCACAATCTACCATTTAGTAGAGGTGGGCGTTTCTGCTATTTTTACAAAACGTCAACAAACTTTTTGTTGAGGAAAAAAGCTGCTTTTTAAAACAGTTGGGAAAAAATAGGTATAGAAAACTGAAACACAAAGTTTTATTAGCAGCTAAAACATAAAGCACATACGTTCAGTTTTCTAAGACTACTTTATCATTCCCATTACCACCATATCCTTAACTTGTTTTTGGGTATAAAGCATTTAGAAAGGATAAAAACAATCTTTATAAGTGTAGTAATAATTAAATTTCATTCTCAAAACGTAATAATTATGTATGTCATTTTATATTTACAAAATGCAATGAATTTCTAATAGAAGCACTCTTTTTTTACTGAAAATTAAATAGTCCTTTGCATATTTACAAAAATTCAAACGATTTAGAATACTTTTAGTTGATTAAAAAGTATTTATGATTGATAATAAATATAAAAAAATATGTTTAAATAAAAGTAGGCTCTGTATCCACAAAATGTGAGAGGTTGTTACTACAACTCGCAACAAAATAGAGATAAACGTTGACATTGTCCAAACAGTTCTTACTTCACTACAAGCAACAAGCAACTTTGAAATAAAGGTAAAAGCATAAAAGCATGTAAAAGAAAAGCAGCAGGAAAACAGTTTGAGCGCTTGCGGCAACGTTCGAATAGAACGTGGGTGTGGTAGTGGAGAAAGTCCGTTCCTTGTTTAACAAATCATAAACCAGTCCAAATCGAACTGCTGGTTTCCGTTTGAAAAATCAGTTTGTTTGTCGTTTATAGAAAAGCAGTTTTTTTTAACAGTTTGGTGTTTTCTGCCCCACCACTACTATTTAGTTGCAGTGGATCGTTGAAAGGGTGAACAACGCGGTTACGCGGTCAAACCGTACTATGAAAATGGCGAATTTTTTTGTGCAAACTCGACGTGCTTCCGACGTCATTTTAACATACCGCGTAACCAGCCTGTTTCGTCAGTATAATGCAATTCGAACATGGATAAACAACCTCGAGCAAACGGGATCAACGTCTTAAAAAAAGAGATGGGAGCGGAAAAACTGTTCGAACGCCTGAAAACATCGCAGCTGTTCATTAGGCTATGGTTAGAAGTCCTCGCCGATTAGCCAAACAACACGCCCTTCTTATTGGAATAAGAGGCACATCCGGGCGGATATCTGTTTTTGTTTTATGGGGATACCTAAAAACAAAACTGTTTTAAGCACCGACAACTACTCAAGCCCTCAACAACGAATTATATACGAGATTACATCAATACCTGTGAACATTCTGCAAGAGGGCATGCAAAATTTACTAAGTCACGCTCCAGGAGGACATTTGGTAGACGTAGTGTTCAGAAAATAATATTTTTTCTTATTGTACCCGTAATGGCTATGTTCGTACTTTTACAAATATTTACTAAAAAATATTTTAATTTTTTTTCCACAATACTTTATTTAATCATCGCATTACACTGGCGGACCCTGTACTAAACCCATCGGTGTTTGTTTCGTTTACGATATAACCATAAAACCGTATATTTCTGTAATTAAAAATTTGTTACTCTTATGTCATGAGTAGGTTATGTTATACGACGCCAGAATTTCAGTAAAATTATCAATTTGTTAAAATGTGCGTACAAAGTAATTTAGCAAACACACTTCCAAATATTACACTCGTGTTAGAAAACACTGCGGCACCAACTCATTAACCTCCCTCGCAACTCGGAGTCTTTGAAGTCTGCAGGCCTGTGCTTACACAAAACAAAAGTACAGCAAATATGACTTAACTCTTATATTACAAAGGTGAAGGCAGCTTTGTTTGAAGAAGGGATGTTACAACGTGGCCTCCACAAAGTTGTAGCTCGGGGGTGGGGGGATGAAGTTTGTGAAGTCCCTAAAGGACTCTTCAGTAATTATTATATTTTTGTTAACCTTGTTACGAAATTATTTAAATGGCTGCAAGTTTTATTTCGTAAGAATAATTTGGTCCGGAACACTGTAAAACATTTGTTTAGTGTAAATTTTGTATAATTTAAAAATAGGGGCGGAATCATTACCTGCGGTTTCAAAACGATTTTTTGTTGTTGATATTTTAAGGCGAAAGCACATTAAGGCTATTATCGCCACCCTAAATGTAAGTGTGAGTGTGAAGTGTTAAAGTTGTAAGTGTAGTGTTGTAAGTGAGTGTAAGTTTGTCTTAGACTCGGAACCGTGATGGACGTATAAATCCTCTCAATAGGTGCAGCTAGTCTGCATCCCTGCAGGGTTTTTAAAAAAATGCGGGTTTTTTCGTTTCAAAAAGAGTCGAAAAAAGATGGGACAGTAACAAAACAAAAATTATAAATTAAAAAAAAATCGATTTTTTTTTAACGTCCGACTATTGTGCACACTTGGGCTAAGGCAGACGATGGGATGATTTATAGCGAATGAAAATGTCAAGCCCTGGCCGGGAATCGAACCCGGGTCCTCGGGGTGAAAGCCCAGTACGCTATCAACTAGGCCACCAAGGCGGCTGAAAAAAATATAATGATTTGGAACTAACTCATTATAATTTACTGAAAGAATATCGTGTAACGTATTGTTTGTAAGCTGTTTGTATTTTTGTATTTAACATAACATTAAATGTTAAGATAATCGCGGCACGCAGCTGTCTCGCATACGTGATAGAAGCATATTTCCAAAATCTTTCTGTTACGATCATTTGAAAACCTATTTTCACCGTTATACTCAGCGTTAAATCCTATTTTTTCAGTTCAATGAATATTGGTAAATCTAAATTGTTTAGTATGCACATTTTAATGTAGATTGCTAATGAGAATTCAAATTTTTTTAAAAGTTTTGAATGACAGCCATTTTGAAACTGTTGGTGACTGGGATAAGAAATTTGTCAGCGCTGTTAACAATATTGATTTTCGTTACTAGTTTGAATCAAATCGAAATTATAAATTTAATCTTTGAAATCATGTTACAAATATGAAAAATAATATTTGTATACCCATTTTCTATTTATTTCTTTATAAATATGAAATTATTTCTAAAATTGTTACCTAATGATGAAATAATTATACATACATACATACACACACACACACACACACACACACACACACACACACATATATATATATATATATATATATATATATATATATATATATATATATAATTTGGCATATGGAAGCTTGGTGGTCGAAGTGGCTAAAGTATCAGTTAGTCTACTGAGTCACTCAACTGCACACCTAAAGATTCTTAGTTCGTGGTGCAGTTGCTCTCTTTGCTTTTTCCTTACTATTAAGGTCTAACTGGCATAAAGCATAGACGATAAGAAAAAATATAATTTGGAATTCAGTGTTGAGACGAAAGGTCGTTTATAATTTCTATAAACACAAATTAATTATTGTTAATTAAATAATGTCCCAAAAAACAATAAAAGCAATGAAACATAAAAATTTCATCCTGTTTCTGTTTAAATATACAAACATTCCACTCTGCATTTCCGGTCGGCCATAATTATTATTGAATGTAAAACAATCTTGTTCCAACTAAATAATTGCGTTCAAAAAGTATTTTTCTTAATTTCAAAAATATCCCTCGGCTCTTCCCTTTCGAGTCATAAAATGTTTGTTGTTGATTCGGAGAAAGTTTTTCAAAGTTGACAAAACAATGGGTATAAACATTGCTTTGATTCCGAAAAGTATACCTCACAGCATATATCTCACAGTTGTTCTTGTGTATATGTAAAATTGAAATGACTACTCTCGGGCGGCTGATTTCGCACAACAGCTGTTGCGTCAATATCATTTCAATTGAGGTTATTTATGTTTTTCTTAATTTTAAAAATGTGAATCTTCGAATGTGTACGTTGAAGGTTGTGCACAGTTTTGGGGGCTCTGTGGCCCCCGACACGTCAGCTTTAGAGCTTTTTGTGTACCCCTATCACTTCACCTTAACAGACGAGCTCCAGAATATTGTACACGGTGTCTGCCCACATACATACACATTACTTTTTATTAAAATACAAAATACTCCACCTTGAAAAACTCCTCGGGTGAACTCATTTCCTCGAGTGAAGGGTGTGTTGTCATCGCCTAAACAACATAAGAACTGAGTTACACAACCTAGTTCCGCTTACTGACACCAAAACAACCGCGCTAAAAATCCCCAGCTTGAAAAGAGCCTTAGCCTGCGAAATGTAATTCACTGCGTGAACCAAAACTCACTTCCGATTGGTTCGCAGTGCACGCGTACCCGGGTTTATACTACGCTAGACTAATACACTTCTGCCCAGGCACATCACATTGCATCTGCCGTGAACAAGAGCTTCATTCTGACTGCTGCGTTCTTTCTGTAGTTTTAATAATGGAATTGAGAAGTTGTTGTGCTCGCTATAATTTTGAGAATAAATACAGATCGACAATCACTGTTCGGCACAGAATATGGAGGAGGACTACCCACAACACAACAGCTTACCAACACATACGTATGTACCTACGTATGTTCCGTTTCGGGCTGGAAACGGACTCAGCTTGTCCCTTCTGTCTTCCAGCAGTGGAGGAAGATGCGGAGAATGTGTTTTTCCGCTGTCGGAGATTCGATAAGGAAAGGATGAAGCTGCAAACATATCTACGAGGCAACATTGCACCGAAAAGTCTGGTCGCGACAATGATGGCTTCAGAGGCCAACTGGAGGGCCATTGCGGGATTCGCTGTAGTGGTCATGAAGAAGTTGAGGGCTAAGGATCGAGAAAGGAGAGCCAACGCCGTAGAAGAGTAGGCGTTCAGCCAGTCCACCTTCCCATGAAGTAATGCCTGGCGGCGGTTCCTTGGGGAGGTTTACAGAAGAGGAATGCTTTTGGTGGTTTTTTTAGTGGGTAACAATATATCTTCACTTGAGTTTGAACTCAATTTGAATGCCACACTCTGGGGTAGTGCGTACCCTACCCCAGGTAGTATATAAAAGACTTATTCCACCTTTTTTGGCATCGCAAAAAACACATACACACTCTCTCTCTCTCTCTCTCTCTCTCTCTGTCTCTCTCTCTCTCTCACACACACACACACACACACACACACACACACACACACACAACTCTTTCTCTCTCTCTCTCTCTCTCTCTCTCTCTCTCTCTCACACACACACACACACACACACACACACACACACACACACACACACACACACTCACACAACACACCTCTTTCTCTCTCTCTCTCTCTCTCTCTCTCTCTCTCACACACACACACACACACACACACACACACACACACACACACACACACACACACACACACACACACACACACACACACACACACACACACACACACACACACACACACACACACACACACACACACACACACACACACACACACACACACACACACACACACACACACACACACACACACACACACACACACACACGGACCAACAGCACAAGACACCACAACTTGCTCGGGAGGAAATAGGGGGGATCCAGCCAACAATCACATTATTCGCCAAACCGAGGCCGACCAGATATCCTCCCGGACTTCTTCTATTTCTCCCGCAAACTGCAACGTGTAGTTAATTTATTTTATAAAAGACTACCGATTATCACTTATGTCGGCACTAGCCCAAATGCCGTACGTAATTTTTTGTTCTCACTCTTGTTAAGTTACAACACGACAACATCATTATTGCGGTCGAAATGTAAATTGTTTTGTTTTTGATCCCGTCGGAACAGTCGGCGCAAGCGTAATTTGTAAGTAAGTTTGTTCTTTGATCCGCTGCTAACTTGAAATTTAAATCGTTAACGAAATTCTTTTTGTTTCTTCCCAAAACTCGCGGTTTGTTTTATGACGTAACGCTGTAAAATTAACTATAATCACGGCCACTTTAATTTCGTGTTTGTGTTCCTTGAGAATAACGCCTGGTTGTCTTACCTTATAGCTATGCGAAGGATATATTAAGTAAAGTGACAAATGGGAAATCGTAATTAGATTTGATAGGAGCTACTTGATTTTAGATTCGAAGATTGACATTTTGACTTAGAATCCGGCTGTCTGAGTTAACGATAAATTATTTAATTGAAAAAATGTATGCTCGCGGTTGACAAAACTGGGTATAAACATTTGCTTTTCCGTTACGCATGATTCCTCACAGCATATATAATTGTTCTTGTATACATGTAGACGAAGTGACTACTTCTAAACAGCTGATTTCGCACAACAGCTGTTGTCTCAATATCATTTCAATTGAGGCTATGTTTATTGTTTTTGTTTATTTTAAAAATGTGTATTTTCTAAATTTGTGTAGTTGATTTATTTAAATGATTCATATAATTTTTACCTAAGTAACACGCGTAATTTTTTTATATCGTTGTATGTTAAACGATTTTACTAGTTTCGATGAAATCCAGCAAGCAGCTGTAGTTTAGCCTTAATACAGTATTTTTTAATTTTTTGATATATTAAAAAACAAAACTGTGTCGTTACAAAACGAAAAACGGATTTTCCAAACATGGCTCATTACGATTTTTTTCGAAAAAAGTATTATAAAATTTTTCAAAACCTATAAGTAAAAATTGAAGTTTTTGCAAGATCTAAAAAATGTAACTCAAATTAGTGTTGGAAAATAATTATAAAAATATGGTTTCGGGAGTGAATCTAAGATAATCGCGCACGCAGCTGTCTCGCTGACGTTTAGCATATTTCCGAACGTTCTTAAATCTTTTAAAAACTCTGATTTCACCGCCATAAATAGCATTAGAACCTGCTGCTCATATTAGCGTTTAAAACTATTGTATTGCTTTGAAATGCAAAAATAAAACCATGCCGCCGTCAAAACAAATATCTACGATCTTCATTTGATTTTGAAAATTCATGAATGCCGTTTTAAAGACGCTGATTACTATGGTGAAATCAGATTTTATAAACGTTTAGGACAATAGTAACGATAATTTAAAAGTTAGAACTCACATAACACACACAAATAAACACACACACACACACACACACAAATAAACACACACACACACACACACACACACACACACACACACACACACACACACACACACACACACACACACACACATACACACACATACACATAGAACATACCAATAAACACACACACACACACACACACACACACACACACACACACACACACACACACACACACACACACACACACACACACACACACACACACACACACACACACACACACACACACATACACAAACACATACACAAATACACACACACACACACACACACACACACACATACATACACAAACAAACACACAAACACAAACACACATACACATACACACACACACACACGCGCACACACACACATACACACACACAAACAAAGACACATATTCTTACACAAACAAACAAACACATACACAGTCACTTACACACACAAACAAACAAACACACACACACACACACACACACACACACACACACACACACACACACACAAACACCACACACACACACACGCACACACACACACATACATACATACATACATACATACATACATACATACATACATACATATACACAAACACACATACACACACATACACCAATAAACATACACACACACACACACACACACATACACAAACAAACACATATACACAAACACATACACCAAAACACACACACACACACACATACACAAGTTTTTTTTTTTTTTTTTGGTGTTCAACGTACGACTATTGTGCACACTTGGGCTAATGTAGACGATC
>CM040188.1:7936971-7969471 GCA_022606455.1 Callitettix versicolor | reverse complement strand
AGTTCACCGGGTGTGAGCGGACAGTCCGGTCTTAATGAACAGTGGTTTCTGTCGGAAGTCGGATATGAACGTGTAAAGAACTTGTTCCAGCTGTAACCAAAAATGTTTTTTTAAACTAATTTTAAATAACATGAAACGAAAAGTGCAAATGTGAGAGTGTTACAGACACACACACACACACACACACACACACACACACACACACACACACACACACACACACACACTTTTAAACGATCTTTCAAAAGGTGATCTACTTACCAAAATAGGTGCTTATTTAAATGTCCCAGATCTGGGTATTACCATGATGACCAATTAAACATATTATTTTTAATGAGAAATTTGTAAATAATTTCATGTTGCTACAGTTTTAACCCGTTCAATATTACGACGTTAACCCAAGTGGGAATACAGAACTTGTTCACTGATAAAAATAAAGACACGTTTAATATTCTATAAAACATTTTCAACGTAACACAAACGTTTTAAGTAAAATTAATGCACTGATCGTGTCCTACATTAATCCTACGTAAGTAATGGCCCTGGGCTGGGCTAACAGCAGCTAAGTGGGGGGGAGGGTTAGGAAAATGCAGATCAATATCGCATCATATAAAGTCAACAATGGCTTAAACAAATAGGTGTCTTGAAGATTTATTAAATGTTGTTTTATACTGCGTAGGAATTTAATGGAATCATAAGCGTGATTTCATTTCAGAAATTCCCATTTACTTGTCGACGAATTTGAATTGGAAAATGAGATCTTGGAGCGACCATCATAGTAGGATATCCACAACGTCAAAATGAGTGCGATCCTGACTACCAGATAATGTTTAAAGTGGTCGCTAAAATAATATGTATGTATGTGTCTGCTCGCATGTGCTCTGTGTGTGTGTGTGTGTGTGTGTGTGTGTGTGTGTGTGTGTGTGTGTGTGTGTGTGTGTGTGTGTGTGTGTGTGTGTGTGTGTGTGTGTGTGTGTGTGTGTGTGTGTGTGTGTGTGTGTGTGTGTGTGTGTGTGTGTGTGTGTGTGTGTGTGTGTGTGTGTGTGTGTGTGTGTGTGTGTGTGTGTGTGTGTGTGTGTGTGTCTATCTATATATCAGTTTATATACCTTTACGAATTGTTATTAAATCTTATTCATTATTAATTGTTATTTAGTTCTTAAGTATTTATTATAGTTATTATAGTATTATTATAGTTATACCTGCTACTTAAATTTTGTTAAATTTATTTTTACAAATATAGTTTGTTGTAGTTTTATTTATATATATATATATATATATATATATATATATATATATATAAGTAAATTTTGTTAATTCCTTTTTTTTATATATATTTTCATTTAGCATGACGGCGATGATAACCTTAACGGTTTTTCGCCGAAAAAAAAAATCTATATATCAGACTTTCTCTTTGTCTCTGTCTCTCTCGCTCTCTCTCTTTCTCCCACTTTCTCTCCCTGTGTGTATATGTTTGTTGTGTGTGTGTGTGTGTATGTATCTGTCTTTCTCTCTTTCTCTCTGTCTGTCTGTCTGTCTCTCTCTCTCTCTCTCTCTCTCTCTCTCTCTCTCTCTCTCTCTCTCTCTCTCTCTCTCTCTCTCTCTTTTGCGACGCCTAAAAAGGTGGAAAAAATCTTTCATAGATTTCTTGGGTAGGGTACCGCCACTATCCCAGAGTGTGGGACTCAAATTAAGTTCAAACTAAAGCTCAAACTCAAGTTAAGATATATTGTTACCCAATAAAAAAACCAACAAAAGCATACCTCTACTGTAAACCCCCACTCCACGGAACCGCCGCCAGGCATTACATCGTGGCAATGTGGATTGGCTGACCGCCTACTCTTCTACAGCGTTGGCTCTCCTTTCTCGATCCTCAGCCCTCATCCACTTCATGACCACTACAGCAAATCCCGCAATGGCCCTCCAGTTGTCCTCTGAAGCCATCATTGTCGCAACCCAACTTTCCGATGTAATGCTGCCTCGCAGATATGTTTGCAGTTTCATCTTTTCGGAAAAACCCACGCTCCGCATCCTCCTCCACTGCTGGAAGACAGAGGGGACAAGCCGAGTCTGTTTCCAGCCTGAAACGGAACTAGTAAGTTCGGAAGCAACCGTGCCCAGTGAGATTCTGTGTGAGATAGAAATCCACCTCTCCATAATTCCTGTTGCACCAATCCTGGATGTTACCTATGAGTTGGTATGTCCATCGTCCATTTGTTGATTCGTCCCACTGTCGCTGGAGACATCTCCAGGGTCCGATTTCGCTCCTCTGTAATTGCAATTGAATGACTATAGCGTGGATCAGCATTTCGCTTGCGCCAGTAGAACCTCGCTCTTTCATCAGCCATCAGCTCCATTGGGGGTTCGCCCACAACTACGCATGCAGAGTCGTAGGATACTGTTCGGTAACCACTCTCAACACGCAGCAACGCAATAATTCTGCGCGCATCTATGTAACATAGAGAGAGAGAGAGAGAGAGAGAGAGAGAGAGAGAGAGAGAGAGAGAGAGAGAAAGAGAGAGAGAGACAAACAGACAGACAGAGAGAAAGAGAGAAAGACAGATACATAGACACACACACAACAAACATATACACACAGGAGAGAAAGGGAGAGAGAGAGAGAGAGAGAGAGAGAGAGAGAGAGAGAGAGAGAGAGAGGAGAGAGAGAGAGAGAGAGAGGCAGACAGATATACAGACAGAGAGACAGAGAGAAAGACAGATATATAAATACACACACACACACACACACACACACACACACAGAGAGAGAGAGAGAGAGAGAGAGAGAGAGAGAGAGAGAGAGAGAGAGAGAGAGAGAGAGCGTGTGCGCGTGCGTGTGTTTATGTGTTGGGAACCTTACGTCCTCAAACTTGGTTAAACTTGACACAAAAATTAATTATGATAATAATATTGGACAAAATTTCGATCAAAAAATTTATTCGATAGTTCAAAATGGCTTTCATTTCAAATTTAAAAAAATGCATTATTAGAGTTAAAACAGCACAAATTAACTTTAGAATTTTCAAAATCCGTTGAAATTAAGAAATTTAATTCACGGTCGTCAGGGTTCTTTTTCGTAATTTCAATGTAATTTGAAATAATATATGCAGATTTTAACGTTGATGTTTTCGTGAAATCAGAATTTCACAGAGAGTAAAGTAAAGAAAAATATTTTGGAAATTCGTTCCTACTAAACCGAATGTTGGTTATCTTTATGATACGATTTTCCAAAAGAGGAAACATTGTACACAAGTTTAGTTTTGTATAAAGTAACGCAAGTGTATACAGGGTGTGCTACATTAACATGTACAGCAGGACGGCAACTTAATGGCATGTAAACTAGTCGAAGCGGAACTACAACCGTTCTGTGTGAAGGCAGAGAGTCGCACAGGGTGCTAACATGTTAATTATGTTGGCAGTATCTTGGTGGCTGAGTCTAACCACGAAGCAGGGTATAAACGCTGTAATTTTATCCGTGAAGCTGTCAGTTTTTTATTGGAGCAGCCATCACGGTAAAACCCAGGCCCGACACTGATATAACTGGCTGTTCCCTGAAACACTGTTGAAAGGTGTCGTTAAAATATACATGTCCTCACATTTGCAATTTCAGTCCGTTTTTTATTCAAACTTGTCATAAGAATTTCGATAATAGATTGGACAAGTTTTTTAACTAGCAAAATTGGTTCAAGAGTTTCAAAATGGCGTCCATTTTAAATCTTGAATATATATATTTTTTAAATTTAATTCCATCATCGTAATCAGATTTAAAAACTGCATAAATTAGTATTTCGGCTGTTTTATAATCCGTTGAAATTAAAGAATTTAATTTGACGACGGTCAGGGTTCATTTTCCGTTTTCTCAGTGTCTTTTATCGCTGATTATGATGGCGAAATAAAAATTTCAAAAATGTTTATTTTAAGGTTAATTACGCTTTTAAATTCGCTTCTATAACTTCAGCAAGACAGCTGACATTGTACGTAAGACGGAAAAGAGAGAGCATGTCAAACATGAAAAACAAGAAAAATACTTCAGATACATAACTGAGAAACGAAGGAAGGATCTAATCTGTTTCCAGGAAGAGGTCCTGCGAGAAGAATATCGTTGTTTATAAACCTCATAACATGGTTTTACTTGACTACATCACAGTTATTCAAAGCAGCGATCAACAATGTAAGTAGCAAAATGAATTCGCATCCGGAACTACAAGGAGAAGACCATACGAGGTATACAGAAAGTTTGGTGATCATTGAAAAAAACGTTGAATCCATCACTTCATCACTTCAGCACTTTCGCTTCTATCACTTTCATCATCATTTCAAGCACTTTCGCTTCTATCACTTCAGCAAGACAGCTGACATTGTACGTAAGACGGAAAAGAAAGAGCATGGCAAACAGGAAAAACAAGAAAAATACTTCAGATACATAACTGAGAAACGAAGGAAGGATCTAATCTGTTTCCAGGAAGAGGTCCTGCGAGAAGAATATCGTTGTTTATAAACCTCTTAACATGGTTTTACTTGACTACATCGCAGTTATTCAAAGCAGCGATCAACAATGTAAGTAGCAAAATGAATTCGCATCCGGAACTACAAGGAGAAGAACTGCGAGGTATACAGAAAGTGTGGTGATCATTGAAAAAACGTTGAATCCATCACTTCATCACTTCAGCACTTTCGCTTCTATCACTTTCATCATCATTTCAAGCACTTTCGCTTCTATCACTTCAGCAAGACAGCTGACATTGTACGTAAGACGGAAAAGAGAGAGCATGGCAAACATGAAAAACAAGAAAAATACTTCAGATACATAACTGAGAAACGAAGGAAGGATCTAATCTGTTTCCAGGAAGAGGTCCTGCGAGAAGAATATCGTTGTTTATAAACCTCATAACATGGTTTTACTTGACTACATCACAGTTATTCAAAGCAGCGATCAACAATGTAAGTAGCAAGATGGTGACCGACATCCGGAACTACAAGGAGAAGACCATACGAGGTATACAGAAAGTTTGGTGATCATTAAAAAAAACGTTGAATCACAAACTGATTTTGATTTTGATTCAGGCTGTATATATTTTCACAAATAGCCGACATGACATTATTCTTTATGGTTTTTTGATGATGGAGACGTTTTGAATTTTGGATACGTTCTAAGTAGGCAGCATAATCTTAATTTGGTCGCACGGTAAGACGGAACTTAATAAATATCTCAGGGTCTTAAATTCTAGACACCTCAAAATAGAATTCACATCAGAATTGGAAGCACACGTCAGCTTACTGTTTCATGTTAACTAAGTCATGTTCGTTAATTGCATCGATTTGTCATACTCAACAATATTTCCAACTCTATCGATAGTTTGGCGTAATGAATTAAACCAGAAATTAATATTTGCCCGAATCCAGATAACACGTTGTTGAATATTCCGCTCTTTCGCCTTCAGGTCGGTGGTTAGACTATGTAAATACCCCGCAATGCAGCGATGACTGGGGTTGCATACACAAGCACGTAAGGGGCGAGTTTCTTATTCGTTTCTACATGTATTGTAACCGTGGGTTGGGTTTTGGAATACAAATGATATTGATAAATGACAAATTTATTTCGATGGCACAATTATAAATTGATGATTTATTAAAATAATTCAAGAATTTACATCGACGTTAGATACCAGCAGTTGGTTAACTGGTTTTATGTTTTATGAATTCGGTTAGTGTAATGATGTCAAATATTTAACGATAATGTTAAATTTATTTGTAACAATTAATGTCATTGACCGTGTCAGATTCAAGGCGACAGTACGCAGTTTAGGCAAATCGTATCGACTGATTGTTTTGAAAATTGCACTAAGAAAGTTTGTATAAAACGGGCTTAACAGCTGATCCTATCAAAATTTTAATCGTTTCACGGAACAGCGTTATTCGTAAATATCACGGTTACCGATAAAGTTGGCGGGAAATGGCTGCCTTTTTATTTAGCGATGACTAGTTTAGTTGCTGGCTGTTTACTGTAAAACGGGCTTAAGAGCTGATCCTATCAAAATTTTAATCGTTTCACGGAACAGCGTTATTCGTAAATATCACGGTTACCGATAAAGTTGGCGGGAAGTTCGTTATTACGTAAGAGCGCTATCGTAGATCGGCCTGGCAGTTAATTAAAAATATGCGGGGGATTGTACTAACATATTTTTTTTTAATTTTTTCTATTAATATATTGGTGTAGCAAAATTTAAAACCAGTTATATAGACATTAATAAAACAGTGACCGAATATATAAATTTGTATTCATTTTAAATCGAAAAGCACATTGATGCTATTAATGTAAGTGTGAGTGTAAAGTGTTAAAATCGTAAGGGTAGTGTTGTAAGTGTAAGTATGTGTTAAACTTAGGTACCGCGAGGGACGTCGAAATCCTCTCAATATGTGCAGCTAGTCTACACCTACGGGGCAGACTTTATTATTAATTAATAATAAATATTATAATAAGATATAATATTTGTATAATCTAATTTTGCCGAAAAACCCGTCTGGAAAGCCATTACACATACGTCCTACTTACTGCCAAAGGTAAATAATGTATTTGTGTGAAATTTGGAACAAAGATTAAAGTCATTTATCTTCACATAATACGTGACCAAATTGTATTTGTTTCTGTGTAACGTACATATTTACGCTAGCTAGACTGCAGAAGTTGAAAGACGGCGTTCACGAAAAGGTTAAAGCTTACGGCAGTAACTTTTGAAACAAAGTGCACTTACTAGAGCTTTAACCACCTCGGACGGTCTCGCGCTAAGTTTCACAGCAATTTCATTATTATAACAATGAAACTAGTACGCGCGTACGTAAATCATATAAGTCCTTATACAAATTGTACTCATAGCCTACACAATTATGGGCCGATTTATGTCTTTCGCATTTTACTACACTGAGCATTATGATCGGTTTTGTACCAAAGATAAAATCCTGTGTTATGGAAACCACATATATCGAGCTTTACAATAAAATAAAACCGACTTAAAACCGATAGAATGTTTAATAAACAAAATTTCAGGAGCAGTATAAAGTGTCTCCGTGAGAGTGCAGCACAGTGCAAGTATACGTGACAAAATTATTAATTTTGTGTGTGGGAGTGTGTATGTATTTTTGTTGCGCGCGCGCGTGTGTGTGTGTTTTTGTGTGGTGTGCGTGTGAATGTGTTTGTGTGTGTGTTTGATGTACGCGCGCGCGCTTGTGTTTGTATGTATGTGTGTGTGTGTGTGTGTGTGTGTGTTGTACGTGTGTGCGTGCGTGCGCGCGTGCGTGTGTGTGCGTGTGTGTGCGTGCGCGTGGGCGTGTTGTGTGTGTGTGTGTGTGTGTGTGTGTGTGTGTGTGTGCGTGCGTGCGTGCGCGTGGGCGCGTGTGAGTGTGTGTGTGTGAGTGAGTGAGAGTGTATGTGTGTGTGTGTGTGTGTGCGTGCGCGTGGGCGTGTGTGAGTGTGTGTGTGCGCACGTGCGTGGCGCGCGCGTGAGTGTGTGTGTGTGTGTGCGTGCGTGCGCGTGGGTGCGTGTGAGTGTGGGTGTGCGCGTGGGCGCGTGTGAGTGAGTGTGTGTGCGTGCGTGCGCGTGGGCGCGTGTGAGTGTGTGCGTGCGTGCGCGTGGGCGCGTGTGAGTGTGTGTGTGTGCGTGCGTGCGCGTGGGCGCGCGCGTGTGTGTGTACCAAAGCAGCTGACTGTTAAAAATAATGTTGAAAGTAATGTTTAAATTATATTACTCTATCCAAGAATTAAATAGTTATTGGCCGAATCATTTTTGAAAGTATAATCGATAAGACAATCTAATGTTTGAGTGGTATGAAATAAAACACTCTGCTTTTAGTAAACAGTAAATACTGTAGCCTAATTTAAGTGTGTAATGTAAATCTTGTTATAATAGTTTTCACTTGTAAATATATCTATAAGGTAAAATGTTAGGATTCAGTCATTAATTTTATAGGTTACAGTTTTAAATACAAAAGTAGAACAATTAAGGCCTATTGTGTTAGTTCAAATATAATACTTGACACTGCTTTGTTAACAGGTCATACAACTATTAAATATAACTATAACGTATATTTTAACCGATATTTATACTGACAAGAAATAGTAGGCCTGCATAGTTTTGCAACGATTTTACTTTGGAAAATATGTACAGTAATATTAAAATACAAGTATTGAATTAAAGATTAGCGTATTATACTTTGCTTTTCAAGAGTTAAGTCTTTTGCAAACTCCTGAAAAGAAATTGAATGAAGATTCTGTTGTCACTTCGAACATAGTTTATAACACTGTTCAACTTCTTGCTGTACATTGGTATATTATTCGTATGTACATTGGGCGCAATAGTATTCATAATTACGGTGCACGATTGAAAGTTAAACATGCTACTAAAATGTGTTTTATGGATGTAACAATTTTTTTGTATTATTTATTTCGACTTTTATTATTTTCAGCAAAATATAACTCAATTAAACAACGTACTGTATTTACCGAAACGCATTCGTGCACGTCGTACAATGCATTACAGATTGCATTATTAAAATAAAATTCTCATAAAGCCAAGTAAAAATGCTGCAGTACTATAACTTACTCCGCATGTTCCAGCTTGTATTTGAATGAAATATGCTTTCTTTGTGAAGCTACGCGAAGCAGCTTTGTAAAACTAATACAAGCTAATGGATTAAAAACACGAGTATTCTTTCGTATTTTATTTTCCACGTTTCTGCTGTTCGTGTACGCGAGTATTTTTGATTAGGACAAAGATATTGTTTTCAATAATGAAAATGAACTTACGTTAAACGAAAGCGCAACATGGTGCTGGCTCGCTGTCGTGATGGAAGCGGATTTTGGACAATAAATATTTGCATTAGATGTTCTTAAAATTTTATCTCACCGTCGTAGACACAAAGGAATTACAAATACTTTACAATCTGAAATTTTCGAATTACAGTAAACATTTGATAAGTTAACTGGTACGAATTTTAACGCTGTGTCCGATTGTGATATCGGATTTTCAAAAACGTAATTTTTTTTGAAAATATTAAAAGTGTTCACCATTTTGAAAGAAAAAAATACAAATACTTAAAAATCTAAAAACTTCAAATTACATTAAACATTTGATAAGTTAACTGGTACAAATTTTAACGCTGTGTCCGATTGTGATATCGGATTTTCAAAAACGTAATTTTTTTTGAAAATATTAAAAGTGTTCACCATTTTGAAAGAAAAAAATACAAATACTTAAAAATCTAAAAAGTTCAAATTACATTAAACATTTGATAAGTTAACTGGTACGAATTTTAACGCTGTGTCCGATTGTGATATCGGATTTTCAAAAACGTAATTTTTTTTGAAAATATTAAAAGTGTTCACCATTTTGAAAGAAAAAAATACAAATACTTAAAAATCTAAAAAGTTCAAATTACATTAAACATTTGATAAGTTAACTGGTACGAATTTTAACGCTGTGTCCGATTGTGATATCGGATTTTTAAAAACGTAAATTTTTTTGAAAATATTAAAAGTGTTCACCATTTTGAAAGAAAAAAATACAAATACTTAAAAATCTAAAAACTTCAAATTACATTGAACTTTTGAAAGAAAATTGGTACAGATCTTAACGCTGACTACGATTGTGAAATTGGATTTTCAAAAACATAGATTTTTAATTGATTTGAAGCGTTCGCCATTTTGAAACCGTGTAACTGGTTTCGCTGAAAAAATTGTCCAAGTTATTACGAAAATCAATTGTTCTATCAAGTTTGGAATCGTCTTATATTGGTGTATTTAATTTTATAATTAAATTGAAAAACGAACCCTGACCACCGTCAATTTTTGAAATTTTATAGCGCTGATTATGACGTTGAAATCATATTTTCAATAACTGTTAAGGTAAAAAAGATATATTTATACTCAGAAGGGTATATATAGACGACGGCGAGATGCATGCATCAGTATACTTTTTGAAATAGATAAGAAAGCTCTAGAATTTTCTAGAACGTTCCATAATGTTCTGTAATTTTCCACAATGTACGAGTCTATTTTAGAAATTTCTGGACTTTCGACTGGACGTCCTGTTCCGGAACGTTCCAGAATATTCTATAAATCGGAAACGGAAGTCCAGAATTCTCGAATGTTCCATTATCCTGTAATGGTGGGGATACGTAACAGCTCAGAAGGGAACTTATTGAAAATACGAAAACGTAACTAACGGTGGTCAGGGTTCATTTTCGAAGTTTAAAAATGCTAATATATGTAGATTTTAACGCTGATTAAATTATTAATATTGAAACTAGATGCACGGTTGTTTATTTCTAACATACGTATATGGAGTATCTAGATATGAACTTATTGGCCTACATAATTCTGATTGTAAGACAAATAAGTTTATTTCTCTTGTTTCTTCTTAATACGCCAACGTTGTCGAGCAGCAAGGATGTCTTAACGTAGTGCTGAAGCCTTCTTTGTTGGCTCGCTTCCTTCTCCAGCTGTGAAAACGAGTAAGTCTCAACGTAGATCATTGTTCAGTATCTCCCGAGGTACACCCGTTATAATTTTGAGATTCTGCTTTGAAATCTTTTTATTATGTCGATAACAGTTGTATATCCCGGCTAGCTCGGATTGTAAGTCGAAAATGTTAGTGAAATATTTAATTTATAACTGTAAAACGGATCAAGAATTAAATTTTTTTATGAAGCAATTTAGAATTTTTACAAATATTTATTATTGACGTTTATAAAATACGTAGTCTATATCTCCCTGCTCTCTCGGAGTTGATAGTTGAAAATATCCCATCCTGGGAACATTCTCGGACATTCTTGAATAGAAAATTCTAGAGCATCCTTAAACGATTTCCAGAAGAATTTTCCATATCCTTACAACAAGAGGATTATGGAATATTCGAGAATGTTCTACAAGACTCTGAACTTCCGTTTCCGGTTTCTAGGACATTCTGGAACGTTGAGGAACATGAAGTCCCGTCGCAGGTCCAGAAACTTCTCGAATATTGTGAAAAATTATAGAACATTATGGAACATTCTTGAAAACTACAGATTTTTTAATCGATTTCCAAAAAGTATACTGACGGATGCATGTCGTCGTCGCCTATATACACCATTCTGAGCTGGAACGCATCCCAACCACAACAGGATAATGGAACATTCGAGAACGTTTCAAAAGGTTCTGGACTACCGTTTCCTGTTGTAGAACATTCTGGAAAGTTCTCAAACATTCGTTCCGGAACTGGAAGGCAATTCAAAATTTCAGAACCTTCTGGGATATTGTAGAACATTCTAGAGCATTGTAGAATGTCATGTCATTATGAAACATTATTTATTAATGTACAAGATTCCGTAATGTTTTAAAACATTCTAGGCAATCTCGGGCATTTCAGCCCTCGATTTCCAGCTGCTTCACCAACTGCTTATGAAAAGCCCATTGTTGTGACGCCCTTCTTTTTGATACCCATTTCTCCAAATCCAATCCTTGCAGTTCCAAAATGAAACTTTCTTCACGGATGAGGGATGAAGAACCATAATACTTTATAATATCCATGGAACTGATCATGGCGTTTGCGGAGTTATAGCTGCACTCACGGACAAACTACGGTTTTTATATATATATATATATATATATATATATATATATATATATATATATATATATGCACCCAGAAATAGATCCCATAAGTGTAAATCGGTTTCAATATTTCTTTTTTAAGAGACGCCTGGTTATGATGTTGGTGAAAGCAGAATGTCGTGATTTTAACGTAAAAATAATAATAGGAATTCGCTTTTATCATGTCAGCGAGACAGTTGCGTGACACGATAATTTACGGTTTAAATAGTACGTAGGCTTCTTTTCATTTTTTTAAACAATAAAAATTTAGAAATAGAACTTACCAATGTATTTTTACTGAAGCGAGTTCACATAATAAAGTATGGTTGTATTAGCATAAAAACATAACGGCAACTGTAAACGAAATATTTTATGTATAAAATAAACGTTTGTAAACGGCTCAGTTTATTTTATAAAGCTA
This sequence comes from Callitettix versicolor, assembly GCA_022606455.1. NCBI lineage: Eukaryota > Metazoa > Arthropoda > Insecta > Hemiptera > Cercopidae > Callitettix > Callitettix versicolor. The sequence continues at coordinate 7,957,429 of CM040188.1, read as the reverse complement.
AAACGGGCAGTTAAGGCGTCGCACAGGGCAGTAAACATTTTTGACTCGTTTTTGATATCTCAATAAAGTCAGTGGGCAGATAACGTTAAAAGGTTTTATGACGTCATGTAACTTTATGAACTGCAAGTAGTAATTTTGTTCACACTTTATACACATATTATATACTGTGTTTACTAGAGATATCCAGTTGGAAAGTGAGCTATTAGAGAAGTCTTAACTGCAAAGTTAATGGTAACCGATGTACAAATAATAATCGAGAATTGTCGTGATGGAAGCGAACTTGTAACTTATCGTTAAGACGCTTGGGAGTATTTTAATGGAAAAAATTGAAACGATCCTTTGTCACAAATCTAAAACTTCCGTAGGTTTTACCTCAACAAGATAGATTAGGGTAATATTTTTTATAGTGTTCATTAAAAAGGGTGTTAATTAAAAAGCGGGCACGCTGAGTGCTTCTAATTGCACGAATTTAATTAAAATTTCGTCGAGTTTGCCCCACTTTCAGCTTTCAAACTCTTTAAATATTTTCTAAACAGGAAATTTCGTTCAGTAATTTCTGTGTTTAATATTCTACGATACAAGTTGTTCACGTATTATTCTTCCAACTTATTGTTCATTAATGTAATGGATATTATTATTAAGGGCCAAAACATTAACATTAATGTGTTTTATTTGTGCTAACCCCCTCATGGACGCATACATTTTGGGTACGATTTGGAAATCATGAGGTACCATAGCTGGATCTAAAGTATTCTGCTGTTTCTGGGTTACATTCCTTCATTCGAAATCAAGGTGGAATGCTAAGTGTGTGCTTAGCTTAAGTATGGATATTCTGGATACAAGATTACCTTCAGTTTAATCTATCTTAAGCTATTAATGAAATAACGCGTTTGTGGCCTACTGGCGAAGAGCCGCATGTTGGTCCAAACGGGAAAAGATAAAAAAGTAAGAATCGGTAAAATCAAGGACGTGAAGCACACCATTGTAGACAACATTACGATAAAGCATCTTCGATTGTCTGGTCATGTCCAAAGAATGGACGAAAATCGATTTCCAACTTTTAAAATTATGAAATACATGGTCGCAAAAACATAAGAAGACAGAGACTTAGTTGGAGAGAAGAAATTGATAAGGAAGTGATAGAGAGTTTGTACGGATCACGGTGTACGGAATGACAAAGAAAAATGTAAGTTAGGAATCAGAAGAAGTCGGAGAACGTTTTTATTGCAATCGTGTCAGCCAAGGTTTTACTCGTTATAGCATTGTCAAGGTCACTTATCAGAGAGTGAAATCTAGGTTGGCAAGACTGAAAATATAAAAGTTGTGGAAATATACAAACGTGTTATTCTTTCATTAAGGTATTATGATATTTATGACATTATGACATCATTATGACATTATGATATTTCCATCAAGTACCATCGGTCTTAATTACATATTGTCCATGCATGCGGAGTTCTCTTTGTGTAGACATTTTATTTGTCTCGCTACTTGTGGCAATTAGATGGCTGGAATCAATCGTCAATAACCACAGGCGTTCAAAAAATGCTTGAGGACTGGCAAATCTCTCTCTCTCTCTCTCTCTCTCTCTCTCTCTCTCTCTCTCTCTCTCTCTCTCTCTCTCTCTCTCTCTCTCTCTCTGGGGGGTGTATTGTGTGTGTGTGTGTGTGTGTGTGTGTGTGTGTGTGTGTGTGTGTTTTGCGATGCCAAAAAAGGTGGACAAAATCTTTTATAGACTACCTGGGGTAGGGTATGCACTACCCCAGAGTTTGGGGCTAAAATTAAGTTCAAACTCAAGTTAAGATATATTCTTACCCACTAAAAAAACCACCAAAAGCATTCCTCTTCTGTAAACCTCCACACGGAACCATCGCCAGGCATTATTTCGTGGGAAGGAGGATTGGCTGATCGCCTACTCTTCTACAGCGTTAACTCTCCTTTCTCGATCCTCAGCCCTTATCCTTTTCATGACCACTGCAGCGAATCCCGCAATGGCCCTCCAGTTGGCCTCTGAAGCCATCATTGTCGCAACCAGACTTTCCGGTGTAATGCTGCCTCACAGATATGTTTGCAGCCTCATCGTTTCCTAGTCGAATCTCCGACTCCGGAAAAACACATGTTCCGCATCTTTCTTCACTGCTGAAAGACAGAGGGGACAAGCCGAGTCTGTTTCCAGCCTGAAACGGAACAAGTAAGCTCGGAAGCAACCGTACCCAGTGAGAATCTGTGTGAGGTAGAAATATGGTGTGTGTGTGTGTGTGTGCGTGCTGTATTATAAAATGACTAGCATGTAAGAATATAGTTTAACTAAAGAAATTTGAAAATCTGAAAGAACTTGTCAGTTAAGAAGGAAACTAGAAGACAAACTACAATAAAAACTACGTAGTGCCGTTACTTTAAGAAAAGTAAATTATAGGTTTTACAACTCGTTGTAACCAGGTTAGGGCTCTGAAAATGTGCGAAAAATTACGTAGGCAAAATGTAAAAAAATAATCACCATTGCAGCAACTTAACGGCAAAAGAACTTTAAAGAAATGTTCCAGTCTCAATGGCTTAGACGCAGCCGTAGATTTCGTTATTGGTTAAGCACAATTAAGTACTGTGGAAACGAGAACCTAAAGACAAGGGCTGGGAAAGAAGTTTCTTAAAGTTTTTCAAAAGATAATTCACGTCGCTTCACGATCAAACTTTGTTTGTGTTATAATTTGTAGTCACAGATTAGTATAAACTAGATTAGTATAAACAGATTAGAGCCGCCTCGGTGGCCTAGTTAATAACGTACACCTTTCACCCCGAGGACCCGGGTTCGATTCCCGACCAGGGCTTGGAATTTTCATACGCTATAAATCATCCCATCGTCTGGATTAGCCCAAGTGTGCGCAATAGTCGGACGTTAAAAAAAAAAAAAAACCGATTAGTATAAGCTCTTATAACCGAAGAAGTCTTTTTTCTTAAAAATACATACTTTTCGTCAAAATAATTCTATTTATAGGGATAAAATAATACAGAAGAGTTATTAAATCTACTGTACGTAACCCACTTTGGGCGCACAATTGGGCGGTTAAAATTAATTACAGCCTCTATTCAGTAGTGGGTACAAAGTCTGTTTGGCGGGAATTAAATAACTGCCTCAGAGGCTATTTGCCGCCGAAACCAGCGCTAGAGATATCGCGCTGTAATTAAGATGCATTCATGAATTTAAATGAAATGCAAAATGGCGTCTCTACAGAGTTTCGGCTCGTAACGTCAGGAGTTAATTAATAATTTATATAAAATCATTACCGCCGGTCGTATTGTCTATGTTTGTTTCTGTGAAAAAAAGTCAAGCTTTTTTTTATTAAAGTGAATCGGTTTGAATTTTGTCCGATTGAAAATCGTGGTGGTTTTTATTATGATTGAAAATTTGTTGTTCTGAATATTAAAATGTTTGTAATTCACGAAGTGCATTTTGTAAGTCCCGATAAAATTATATTAAATACTGAGTATTATCAAGTGACAGAGTATTGTACTGAATGTAGCTGGACTCTGAATTTTACAACTTCCAGTTCCATTTCGAACATCTATTAAAACAGGTTATGCACAAAACAAACTAGAATTTGCAATCTTAATGTAAAACGGTTAGGTTCATTGTATGACTAAAGCAAATTTTCTTTTATTCGTAATTAAATATATAAATAATTTTGTTTCCTAAAAACAGATTAATATGTTTAAAAAAAAACAGCAAAAGAAGAGATTGTGAAAAACTTACTTTATTTACGGGCCTACCTTGTTAGTTTAGTTAGGTTAATTTAAGCTGGTAGAGTAGGTTGGGTTAACAAATATACTAAGCTTATAAATACATAATGTAATAATTTTCGATTCGTTTTTGTTACTCCCACAAAAGATCAACATGATTTAAAAACAACAAAACAAGAAAATGTGAAGAACATAGTTTTGATAAAGTTAGGTTATGCTGGTAGAGTAGGCTAGTTTAACCTAAGACAGTAAATGTAGAAAAAACAATGTAGCAATTTTCGATTCATTTTTGCTTGCCAAGAACAGTTTAGCGTTTTTTAAAAAAAAAACAGCAAAGTAAAAAATTCTGAAAACTTACTTCATTTCCAAATGCAACTTGTTATTTTACTTACGTTAGGTTAAGCTGGTAGAGTAGGTTAGGTTAATTAAATGAATGTAGTAATTATTTTTTTTTTTTTGCTAGCCAACAACAAATTGGCGTTAAAAATAACAAAACAAGAAAATGCGAAAAACTTACATTATTTCCAAGCACACCTTTTAATTTAATTAGGTTAGGTTAGGTTAGGTTAAGCTGATAGATTAGGTTTGGTTAACTAAACTAAGGTAGTAGCGTAGAAATACATAATGTAGTAATTCTCGATTCGTTTTTGCTTGCCAACAACAAATTAACGTTTTAAAAAAAAAAAAAAACAGATAAACAAGAAAATGTGTAAAACTTGATTTCCTAGCATACCTTGTTAATTTGGTTAGGTTAGGTTTCTTCTTGATCGTACAAGAAACTTTGTGAAAGTTGGTCATTTTCAGAAATAACAATAAATTTAATTAAATAGAAAAAAATGTCTCGTAACTACTGCATGATTCCATAGGTAATGTTTGCAACCGACCAATCCTAATACATACCTACTTACCAGTATCTTTTGTTTCCTGCCCCGCAGGGAGGGTGCAGACTAGCTGCACCTATTGAGAGGATTTAGACGTCCCTCGCGGTACCCGAGTCTAACACACACTTACACTTGCAACACTACACGTGCGACTTTAACACTTTACACTCACACTTACATTTAGGGCGGTGATAATAGCCTCAATGTGGTTTTCGCCTTAAAATAACAAACGATTTTTGTTTCCTTATGTTGAACATCCGATTTTCTGTCAGTCAGAAAGCAAAAATAAAAGTATATCTTAAAACGTAAAAGTTACTCGTGACTGCCAAATAGTGAATAATTACCGTATCGCTAAAATATTGAGAAAAACCGGTTCACCAGCTTTGAAAACAAAGAGCTCGGTAAAGGTTTAAAGTTTCCAAATAATTTTGTTTGATTTCTGTCACATCATGTACGCGCATTTTCTCTAAATCGTACAGTTAGTTTCGAAGTGTTTGCAACAAAAATGCATTCGCTAACACAATTCTTTCACTTAACATTTGTAATATGCTTTTAGTTCATTAAAAATTCAGAAAGCGCAATCCATTATTTCAGCGCCTAGTTTAAAATCCAAGCGTTATTCAATTCCCAATATTCTAATTGCGTTTAACGGTCGGTAAATTAGCATTTTCAAACTAGACATTTCAATTTGAATTTTAGATTGGCATTTAAATACCATCGCGGAACAATTTTAAGAAGAAGCAATAATAAAACTAAGCATTAGAGATTTTATTACGGAACATTGAATTAAATTTATGAACTGTCTTCAGCACTTTGGTTTAATTCGCTTTTATTTTTTCTCTAACTGGAATTTTTAATTATTTATATATTTATAAAAAACTGTTATATAGATGGGGACTTGGTGATCGATGTGGCTGAAGCACCGGTCAGTCTGCTGCACACCTTAAAGTTACTAGTTCTAGTCGCAGTTACTCTTGTTACTTTACCTTTAAGGCCGATCCCTCGTCCCAATTTGGCATAAAATATGAAAGTTAAGCAACAATTAAAAAAAAGTACGTTGACTTTAATTATTTCATTCAAAAATAATTGCGGCAAGCAGCTGTCTTGCTAACGTGATAGAAGCAAAATTTCCAAAATTACCTGTATTTATCTTTTTGAAGTTTTCATTTAACCATCACAATCAGCATAGAAATCTGCGATATATTAGCTTTTTAAACGTCCAAATTAAATTGAAAGTATGAAAATTAACCCTGACCGCCGTCAAGAAATTTTTTTGCAAATTTTGAAAATTCAAAATGTTGGTTTATGCATTGCTTAACACTGATTACTATGGTGGAGTCGTAAACTTTAGACGAAAAAAGTTACGATTTTTTAACATTTTAAATAGCCGCTTTTTTGAAACAGCTGAATAAATTTTGCTGGTTAAAGAGAAAGTCCAACCCACCAACACACGCACTCGCGCGCGCACACACACACACACACACACACACACACACACACACACACACACACACACACACACACACACACACACACACACACACACACACACACACACACACACACACACACACACACACACACACACACACACACACACACACACACACACACACACACACACACACACACACACTATACACACATACACACACACACACACACACACACACACACACACACACACACACACATACACACACACAATACACACACACACACACACACACACACACACACACACACACACACACACACACACACAATACACACACATAGACACACATATACACACACACACATACACACACACACACACACACACACACACACACACACACACACACACATACACACACACACACACACACACACACACACACACACACATACACACACACACACACACACACACACACACACACACACACACACACACACACACACACACACACACACACACACATAGACACACACACACACACACACACACACACACACACACACACACACACACACACACACACACACACACACACACACACACACACACACACACACACACACACACACACACACACACACACACACACACACACACACACACACACACACACACACACACGAAGGCCATGATAGATGCTCATTTCAAGGTCATCGATCTGAGACGTACTAAAATGGCCATTTCAGTAGCTCTTTTTTCTATTGAAATTTAATTATAAATTATGTATTTCCGTTTTTATTTGTTGTTTTTTTTTTGTAACCATGGTAAAATATTTATTTGCATAATTATTATAGTATCATGCAGGGACTTCAATTTTAAGAATGAAAAATAATAGAACGTGTTCCTATAATGCGCGTTACATAATTCAAGAGGTGTTTTTATGGGTCAAAACATATAAAAAGAGTCAAACTCCTTTTGCGCTACTATTTCATTTGGAATTTTGATTTACTAAATAGTTTTAAACTTGAGAATGCTTAACCGATCGAGGAGATATTGTAGAAAAGATCTTGATGAAAACAAATTTCTAATTTGTTCTATGAAAAGAGAGGTTAGTTAGAAACAAATTAATAGAAATTTACTCGAAAACGGTAATCTGTTTAAACGATGAGTTTTTTCAAACTCTTTTGACTTTTTATTGAATGGAATAACTGTATTTTTTTTATTTTGAGACAAAAAGCACATTGAGGCTATTATCATCTCCTTAATGTAAGTGTGAGTGCAAAGTGTTAAAATGGTAAGTGTTGTGTTGTAAGTGTAAGTGTGTGTTAGATACCGCAAGGACGTCTAAATCCTCTCAATAGGTGCAGCTAGTCTGCACTCCCTCCCTAAGGGTGATATAACTATCAAAATTACAGAACATCATATATGAACAAAACTTGTCATAATTGTGATAAATGGTTTTTGAAAAATTATTTCGATTCTCCTTATTTTTAGCGACCGTAGCTAAAACCAAGGACTTCTTAAAAATGCACGCGTCTGTTTGTCTGTCGGTATTGCATTTTCCCCTCGCATACTTCGCGACCGAACACAAACAAATTTGGCTAAAATGGCCTTTCGTAGTGTCTTAAATCTAAGAAAAGCCCGAAGATTTTTAATGAATATTAACGTTTTAAAATGGCGCATTCTGATTTAACGAAAACAAGTGTAAATGCTGGCTATTGCCTGTTACGCTGGCTGAACGGCAAGACCTATCGTAATTTTGACCGTTCCGTGTAAAATAGCATACAATTTCCAACAAAGTATGACACTAAGTTTTTCCCAAAATATTGTAGTGGAAAAGGATACGTGCGTGTCAGGGCGGTGGTCAGACAATTAATTAAGAATATACTGCGAAGTCTAATGTTCTTTGAACTACCAGTATATTTACACGGATATTTTTGGAATCGAATATGTTGTGGAAACAATTCGATGTGAGGAAGTTTTGAAGGTTTGAAAGTGAAACGAGAACAGTTATAATTAGGTTACTTTCGAGCCCCTAAATCTGTTTTGAAAAAAATTTACAAGCGTTACTCGGTAAAAAAAGTTTCGTACTCTTAATTCAAGTAAAAACTTCTTCCCGGACATTCACTGCGGGGAGATGTTATTCTGTAGGCACAATACAAATGGACGTAATAAACTGAGAAAATGTCTGCTGCTTATTAAAAAGTTATGTGCGTTGCAATATTTTATTCTTTATTTGTTTCTGTGCGTACAATATTTCAGAACTAATCCAAAACCATTTGCTTTAAGCATTCGTGATATTTTAAAAAACGCTCTAACCAGTCTGGTTGTTCTGTCCGACCAAATTGCTTAATTTCATAAGTATTTATAAAACTTATGTACTTACTCCATATTAATCATATGGAGAAGATTTTATTTGACCAGGTGATTACTGAAACATACATTCATTAACCGAGACAGTTCATTAAATTCACGACAGAATGCAGCACACACAACTGTTTTATTCCCGGCTGTTTACATTCATGTTTATGCAGATTTTCAACGAGGCGGAAGGGCGCTGTACACGTATTCATTAACCTACCGAGCGAAGCGAGCTCTGTGTTTCAGTTCGACCATTTCGTATGTGTATTTGTTTTTTTATTACGCAGTTATTGCCAACGAATGACGATTGTTTCTAACTTTGGTACAAAGGTACTGCTTTAAACCCCGAATGACGGATTTTTTTTTTTTTTTTTTTTTTTTTTTTTTTTTTTTTTTTTTTTTTTTTATTTATTATAGCAATCTAGTAATTTACACTAATAAGCTATTTGTCCTTAACCTAAACTACTACGATACAACATTCCACTAAGGTCAATCCACTGACAATCCCTTAGTATATAATTAATAGTCACTTAACTAATGTGACCTAAGAGCTACACAGTTCAAATGGTTTAACTCTTTTCAATCTTCTCATTGAGACATCGCTGTTAAGTAGTTGGAGTGCTTCGACATTGATGTGCTGTTGCAATCTTCGTCTATGACCTCGTGCAAATTTACTGACTTCACTATCAATAGTTGGAACCTCAAGATCTTTATGTATGTTCTCATTCCTGATGTACCAAGGGGCATCAACTATACCCCTGAAGTACCTTATTTTGAAATCGCTGAATGATATCTCTATTACTCTGGGCAGTACAACCCCACAGTTGGATACCATAGGACCACAAGGGCTTAAGGACTTGCTTATATATCAATACTTTGTTATACACTGATAAGGAGGAACAACGACCCAACAACCAATGCAACTTTCTGTATTTTAATTTTAACTCCTCTTGCTTTTTCTTAACATGGGGTTTCCACCTGAGTTTAGCGTCCAACGTCATGCCAAGGTATCTAGCTGTGTTCGCATATGGAACCACTTGGTGATTAATATAAACGGGTTTGTGCTCGATATGCTTATTAGTGAAATCGATATGCACAGATTTGCTTTCATTAAGCTTAATTCGCCACGTTTTAGTCCAGGTTTGTATTTGGTTTATAGCTGTTTGAAGTTGTCTGATCGATTCAATGTTATTGTCACCAACAGATAAAACTGCTGTGTCATCAGCAAAGGTAGCAACTATACTTTGTTCAAAAGTTGGTAAATCACGGGTGTACAAAAGATAAAGGGTTGGCCCCAAAACACTGCCTTGAGGCACTCCTGCTTTAATTTCCTTCAAGTTAGAATAGGCGTCTTCTTGCTTAACCCTGAAATATCTTTCTGATATATAAGATTCCAGTATCATTGAATATTGAACAGGAAGGAATAATTTAAGTTTGTAATTCAGACCTTCATGCCAAACTTTGTCAAATGCCTGTGAAACGTCTAAGAATATTGCTGAGCAGACCTTCTTTTCTTCTAACGATTGTTCAATTACATTAGTAATTCTATGGACCTGATCAATTGTAGAGTGTTTATTTCGAAACCCAAATTGATGATCTGGGATGAGTTTAGAATCTTCGATAATGGGTTTTAGTCTTTTTAACAAAAGTTTCTCGAACAATTTTGACATACTTGGCAAAAGTGATATTGGTCGATAAGATGTTGTTTCGTTAGGTGGTTTTCCAGGCTTGGGGATCATCACAACTTCAGCCACCTTCCACATTTGAGGTACATATTTCAAACGAAATGATGTATTGATCAGATTGGCTAGCTTTACCAGCGCTCTTCTAGGGATTTCTCTCAGAATTTGCCCAGTAATAAGAATGACGGATGTGCAAGATATTTTCACCGTTTCCGTTTCAAGATGGTGGGCTCTGATTTACGACGATATGTGTACGCTGTTTTGGCCAAACGTATTTAGCAATTGTTTTGAAATTTAGTTGCCTACGAAGGTAGTTTTGTGTGAAATACGAACGACGTAACTGTAAATTTTGTTTACTTCCGTTTCAAAATGGAAGTTTCAAAACTTCGTGCTACACTTTCTGCTCCATCTCCTGCTACACCTCTTGCTCTATCTTCTGCTCCTCTTCGTGCTCCACCTCATGCCCTACTTCGTGCTTCAACGCCAGCTACACCTCCTGCTCCACCTCCTGCTCCAAATCCAGCTACACCTCCTGCTCCACTTCGTGCTCCACTTCCTGCTCCACTTCGTGCTCCACCTTCTGCTCCTCTTCGTGCTTCAACGCCAGCTACACATCCTGCTCCACCTCCTGCTCCAAATCCAGCTACACCTCCTACTCCACTTCCTGCTCCACTTCGTGCTCCACCTTCTGCTCCTCTTCGTGCTTCAACGCCAGCTACACCTCCTGCTCCAAATCCAGCTACACCTCCTGCTCCACTTCGTGCTCCACTTCCTGCTCCACTTCGTGCTCCACCTTCTGCTCCTCTTCGTGCTTCAATTCCAGCTACACCTCCTGCTCCAAATCCAGCTACACCTCCTGCTCCACTTCGTGCTCCACTTCCTGCTCCACTTCGTGCTCCACCTTCTGCTCCTCTTCGTGCTTCAATTCCAGCTACACCTCCTGCTCCAAATCCAGCTACACCTCCTGCTCCACTTCCTGCTCCACTTCCTGCTCCACCTCCTGCTCCTCTTCCTTCTCCTTCTTCTTCGTTTTCTTCTTCTCTTCTTCTTTTTCTTGTGTTGTTGTTTTTCTTCTTCTTCTTCTTTTCTTATAGTTTTCCAATTTTTTCCAAAACATTACTAAACACAATATTCTTTCAGGAATGTTTCACTGTTTTCATATCAATTACTTCACTATCTTCGCAACCATAATGTATCCAAGTAGTACAATCATAATTTCCTGGAATGAATGAAAGATTTTTTAGAGCTACTATTGTATTGTGACCTTTACAGATCTATTGTACCCACTTACTGTATCCCTTAAATATTCAGTTACACCTCCTCCTCCAACCATAGCCCTTTTATAAAGTTTAGGATTTGTAGAGGAATAATGCTGCGTAACTCTCCATTTATAATCGATGATTTCTCAGTTCCTCAGGTATTTGCTGTGTCCTTTTCAAATTTTCTTTCTCCTTACTCCTACTACGTATGTTTTGCTCAATTTGGACTAACTTTTTTTATGCGGTGTGATCCCGTTCATTCTGTATTGCATTCTGACCTATGGGAACACCCACAAAATTGGATCTTTTAATACAGAGCTCAGTTTGATACACGATTAGGCCGGTGTAATTCACTCCATCAGCAAGTGTCGCTTTACACTTAAGAGTTAGCCAAGCTACGTATAGTAGTGAGTGTGTGTGTGTGTGTGTGTGTGTGTGTGTTTTTTTTTTTTTTGAGTATATGATTGAGAGTAGTATGAGCTAGAGGTACGGTAGGATTGCTAACCCATCAGCTGTCTCTGAAATATTTATTGTCTTATTTAAGTTATTCTTATAATATCATTATCAAATTTACTAAAATATTTCGCGATCTTTTAACTATACCAATATATTTATTTTACAGTTGACTTTAAAAAAAAAACATTCTTTTTAGGATTCCTTTTTCATCAAATTTGGAAAAATGAGCTATTGGAGCGGCCTGATACGTGACCTTGAAATTAGTACCGATCCTGACTGCTAGATCACTTTTTCGTAAGTCAAAAAATAGTCTATAGTAGTGCTAAAATTTGCGTAATTTACCATTTACATTTTTCGAAAAAAACCAGAAATATTAAGAAAATATTTATTATTCAGAGTTAATTACAGTATATTTGATGTAATTTTGAATATTTAAAAATGGTGGTAAATGCTAATTTCAATGCGGATTATGATAGTGAAAACATATTTTCAAAAAATGTGCAAGATAAATAAAATATTGTGTAACTTCGTTTCAATCACGTCTGCGAGACAGCTGCGTGCCGTGATTATTTTTCCAAACAAAGCTTCATAATGGCAAAATAACAAGGAAAAATAAAGAAAAGTGTAATAGTTTACAAAAAAATAATGAAGCAATTCCTGAAAGTTTTAGAAGTAATAAATACCAAAGTGGTTTTCAATTTAAACTGAACATAACAAATAATTGAAAAACGACATCGTCGGCCATTACTCTCAGCTGCAAATAAAGTGCGCCCCTAGTGGCAGTATATCGAATATAACGACTGCACGTAGAGTATTGTTCAATCATCATTATAATTAAATTGCATTAAAAGTTATAGACTAGTATTATTAATTTTATTACCTTTTAAGATCTTTTAATTAATTTTATTGATAAAATATTGTTTATAATGCACGGCTATGAATAGCTACACCGTTTGCAATATACTACTGGATTCGTAGAGCTCTATAGTCAATTAACTGCGCATCTCAAGGTCGTGAGTTCGGGCTTGTTGTTAGGTACTAATTCGTTATCGATATTTTTCTTTCGATACTGGAAGTATCGGTGTCGATATTGGTGTTTCGATAATATCGCATGGTATCGGACAAAACCTTTTGCATTTTGTCTGTGTATTATTTACATAAAACAACTCAAAAAACAGCAAATTAACATACGCAGCAAAGCATCCTATCTACGTTTTTATTATACATTTATTGTATTATTTTTATCTAATACCGTTGATAAGAGGGACAAATGGCTCTGTGGGGCTGGCGGCGGTCGGGTTTCGGTTTAAACATCAGTGCAGTAACCCCCCCCCCCAACTTATAATGTAGTGATTATCTAAATGTTTTTAGTGTAACATTCATTTTTACATACTGATCGCGCGATCTGTAGGCTACATGGATGTATTACGTTTGTAGAATTTAGTTAGCCTTGGTTTAGTGTTAGTGCTTCCGACCTATGTGTTTATAGCTGTCCTGGAAGGGTCCAAAATATCAAAAGATCCATCACACGTCGGCCCAATATGCGCGGCCTAAGCTGCATTTTTAAAAATTTTAATTACGATATTTTTTGTTCGAAAACACGACAAATTAACATAGCTAGTTTTTAACAACCTAACCTGAATATTATAACCTATCAGATTTTCAATGAAATCAGCTGATCTTTACGAATTAATAATATAAATTTAGCCAGTTTTAAACAAAACAATCTAAAACTTACAGCTTAACAGCTGTTCAGTGAAATCAGCTGATGTTTACGAATTAATATAAAACAACTGATAATATAATACAACTACCAATATTAAATTAGCGATTCATTTCATGTACTCAAATCGGTAAAACGTCTTCGTAGTTACCGTAGTGTAGTGGTTATCGCGTGTGCCTCACATAACCAAAAGGTCCCCGATTTGATCCTTAGCGGGAACACAGCAAGTTTTTAATCTAATATGAGACTAACCAAAATATAGCCTTATTTATCAACATAAACATATTCCTCGCGTCACGCGACGCGAGAAATCCATCATCACAACCAACCCTAAAAAATTATATATGTTAAATAACTTAAACATTATATATTATTAAGAAAGTGCAGAAATAAAGGAACTTAAAGTTACAAGAGACGGTAAATAAAATACAGTTATTCTGTTCCACTCAATCCTTAAGAAGCTGTTTAAGAAATGTAACTAAGTTTGCTGAAACTTTTTGAAATATTATGGGTAGAAGTTTCACAGGGAAATTTTGTTTCGTTAGAGTTTTGATTAAGGCAATGGCAAGCCTGTCTTAAGCTGAACATAATTCCAGTAATAAAAACTGAAGTGTTTTTATTTATTCTTGAAATTACAGGAAAGAATTTCTTCTTCTTCTTCTTCCTTTCCATAGCAGTATCCCTTTTTTTTGTCTCTGGCTGGATTTCGTTTATATAATATTTGTCAAGTAATAACTAACAAATTGTTGTTGAATTCGTAAAACCTTCTCTAGCGTCTGAACGGTAAAGTCGTTATCTCTCTCTCTCTCTCTCTCTCTCTCTCTCTCTCTCTCTCTCTCTCTCTCTTTCTTTCTTTCGTTTATTATTTTCTTTTTCTTTATATTATTTTAACATATGTTTACTATAGACTATTTTGTATATGCGTGGTGTAGGTTCTGTCTGTCAGTAAGAATACCCGGTTGTGTGTTAGTATGCGCAAAACGCTAAAAACTATGTAACAAAGTACTACATCCATTTTTTTACTCAAATTTAGTTCATAAGTACCCAAATGTAACGTATGAATAATTTGAGCCTTCCCCCCCCCCAAAGAAAAAGAAAACCTCTTCGAAAGCTGTTAAGAAAATAATAAGAATTGCCACAATTTTTCAACATTATTACATCGGATTTTGATAAAATTTCGTTCCTATGTTAAGCCAAATAACGGAAAACATTTTAAATTGTAAATTAAAAAATTTACGGTTTATGATTTATTTGAAAAAATCGTAATCACAAACCATGATTGCCTTCGAGTTTTTATAGAACAGTTCGGAAAAATGATGTTTGGTATATAGTCCTGCTTTTCTCTTTTTAATTAAGACGATCACGACAGCGTGCGTCACTGGTGACGCATATTAAACGATCACTGAAGTGAGAGTGTGTCACTTGTGACGCACGTTCGTCTTTAAAAATAGGCGGTGTGTGCCACGAAAGACGCACTCTCTTTCTTACTTCGTATGGAATTATTTATAATGACGCCCATGTTTGAAGCCTAGAATTGTGTTCACAACAATTTTAAAGTATTTAGAGTAACCTTAGTCGGACTAGATTTTGGTCTATTGTATTTTTTCTTTATCTGGCACACCTTACAGGTAATTTAAAATTCACTGTGTTCAGTATAATGATCTGCCTTCCCTAGCTTCGTCAATTCTACTTTCGTTGACGCGTTTCGGAGAACCTCCCTCTTCAAAAACTATATCTATACTATAAAAATGAGTATAGGTATAGTTTTTGAAGATGGAGGTTCTCCGAAACGCGTCAAGGAAAATAGAATTGACGAAGGTAGGGAAGGCAGATCATTATTCTGAACACAGTGATAATAATCCTAGCAGAAAAGAAGAAGAATATAAAAAGTAATTTAAAGGGATAACACAAGAACATAAGCTCTTGAATATATAAAATACAGTTTTTTCCGGTCGAATATCACCTAAAATGTTAACATATTTTAACAATTTTAAGGAATACATTTTGACGCTTATAGTTGAGATTTCGTGTTAATTACCTTAACACAAAATGTTATGACATGTAAAAACCGCCGTATCATGAACCTGTTAAAATACTGTTTTGAAGATTTTTTTATATAAAAGAACATCAAAACTGAAGTGATACCGACAAGGATTACAGCACAGTGGATAGCGTACGAGGCTTTCACCCCGGGGTTCGATTCCCGGCGAGGGCTTGGCATTTTCATACGCTATAAATCATCCCATCATCTGTATTAACCCAAGTGTGCACAATAGTCGGACGTTAAACACACAAAAAAAAAGCACTGAGGTATATGAAGATCGGAGGCGAACGGATAAAAATTGTCGACAAGTTCAATTATCTGAGAGAAACCATCACCAGAAATAATAGGGAGAAAACGGCAATAGATAACAGAACAGCCAAACTAAGAACGGCGTCAAAATTAACATGGAACACCTAAAAAAAATCGCTATCCATAAAGTCAAAGTTCAGACATTACAACACAGTGACGAGGCCAGCAGTGATGTACACGGCAGAAACGCTCTTTAACCTGAGAAACCGCAAGAGGACAGAGGGACTCCATAGTTTGGAAAGAAGAATACTAAGAACGATCCTCAACTAGAAACACATAGTGAACGGGAACCACAGGCTGCTTCCTGGAGCACTGGTGTACAAGGAGACCGAACACCTTATCGACGTATTAAGAAAGAGACGCCTGGCATTTTACGGACACCTGATCAGACTCCCAGAAGAAAAGCTCATCAAGAAATTACTGAATTACCAGTTGAGCACAAAGATCAAAAATAATTGGGTCAAGGAGATAGAACAAGACCTGGAAGAGCTAGGGATAACCGAGGAACAGTTGAGGAATGGGGAGGAGAAAGTCATCTCAAGGACAAGGAAATGAAACACAACTTTAGAAAAGCAAGCGACCGAAAGGAAACTCTCTCAGAAGAAAGGGGACCGATCTCAACCGAAAGGGGACAATCTCAGAAGAACTTAGGAAAAGGAGATCACAAAGGATGAAGAGGTATTGGGAGGAACAACACACCAAGAAAATGAGACTTTACTAATGACTGAATGTGCTCCAGTGTGGGTCTAACAAGAAAAGAACATCAAAAATCTGATTTTTGCAAAATCGGTTTTGACGATTTTGCTTAAACATAGCACATAGGCAAACAGAAAAATCGACAAAAGTATCGTAAAATTCGTTTGTTAATATTTATTCACATTTTGTGAAGACTCGTTATTTCGATACAACGAATTTGATATAAATCGAATTTTTTTTTCTTTTTCTTAAACAAAAATCGTAAAAGAACCCCTACCGCAGTCAGTTTTTCTGGTTTGTCTTTGAATGTGAGAAAGTTTGTGCAATATTCTCGCACAATTTTTAATTTTAATCTGTCATAAACCAGTCCAAAGCTTAACCAAAATCAATATTTGTATCAATTTTAAAAAAATATTTGCATATTTCATTTTAACGTACAATTAAATGGTTCTACGCATCTGTATCGGTGTACATTTCATACTACCTCGGCCTGAAAAACAAAAACGAATTATTAAGTTTATTACATCGATTGTTAACAAAATATACTGTGACAGCCGTCTGTAGAATCGATGTAATTAATGTTTGTCGGTGCCCACCTAACATAAACACACCTGGCTTAATTGATTTCCTTATTGAAGGATTAATTTCAGCCTCCCCGCTATTTTGCTAATTACTAATATTGTTACACACGTTAAATAGGCAATAATTAGGTTCAGACCAATCAGGGCACGTGGCAGCAATCAAGCAGATATAACAGGTGATTTGTTTTCCAGAAGCAAAATTGTAATGGCAAATTTTAAGTTGGAAAGTGTGTTATTGGAGCAGTTATCATGGTAAGACAAAGACCCATCAACTTGAAATGAGAAGCGATCCTGTTCTCTAGGTCACTTTTTGAGTAGTCATTATTATTTGTTATTATATATATATATATATATGTGTGTGTGTGTGTGTGTGTGTGTCTGTGTCTGTGTGTGTGTGTGTGTGTGTGTGTGTGTGTGTGTGTGTGTGTGTGTGTGTGTGTGTGTGTGTGTGTGTGTGTGTGTGTGTGTGTGTGTGTGTGTGTGTGTGTGTGTGTGTGTGTGTGTGTGTGTGTGTGTCTGTGTCTGTGTGTGTGTGTGTCTGTGTCTGTGTCTGTGTCTGTCTGTGTCTGTGTCTGTGTCTGTGTCTGTGTGTCTGTGTCTGTGTCTGTGTGTGTGTGTCTGTGTGTGTGTGTGTGTGTGTGTGTGTGTGTGTGTGTGTGTGTGTGTGTGTGTGTGTGTGTGTGTGTGTGTGTGTGTGTGTGTGTGTGTGTGTGTGTGTGTGTGTGTGTGTGTGTGTGTGTGTGTGTGTGTGTGTGTGTGTGTGTGTGTGTGTGTGTGTGTGTGTGTGTGTGTGTGTGATTAACCGTCCTTATCGGAACCGTTTGAGTGACGGATGACGGAATAAACGGATAACAGAAATAGAACACTAACATTTTTTCGGCGATTAATAATAATGACATACTATACTCTGTTTATAGAAAAGAATGTATTAGTATTATTTTGTAAAACGTAGTAAAACTCTATTTCTATTTAACTCTAACCATGTACTATACAAATTTTACATGCTTAATTCTTTAATACAGTAAATCATCCGTGAATACATTTTTTAGAAATATTCACGTCACTTATGCGAAAGCACCGCGCGCTATTTAGAGGACTCAAGTGACAGTTACGTGATCGACTTATACGCTGAATGGTATTATCGTAAATAGTGTCAGAGTGCTCATATAAATAGTGACATTCACGCACTATTTCGGAATTTGTTGTTACTATCTGAAGTGATTTTATCTAATTTCACTGGATAGTAAGATCGTTTACGTTTCGGTTATCGATGTGTCAACTGCCGTCGCCTATGCTATAAATACGAGGGCTATTCAGAAAGTAGATTACGTTTTTGGATTAAAAAAGAAACTAAGTACAGGAAAAAAATTTTATTATATACATTTGAAAGAGGAACTAAAATACTATTTTTCGACATAATCGCCAAACAAATTTATACATTTGTCATATCGGTGAACTAGCTTTGAAATTCCCGTGTCGTAGAATTCCGCCGCCTGTGAATGAGGTGCGATCAGTTATAAGGTTTTGTTAGCAAAAACCATAAACCGATTGAAATTTATCGGCAAGTTTGTGAAGTTTACGGAAACAACGTAATCAGTGAAGGTGGAGTTCGCCAATGGTGCATTAGATTTAAAATGGACGAAGTAATGTTCATGACGAAGAGAAGAGTGGCAGACCGAGCATTGTGAGTGATGAGCTGGTTGCAAATGTCAATGAAAAATTCGTGAAAACCGCCGTTTCACAATAACCGAACTTTCACTTTGTTTCCCACAAGTTTCGCGAACATTGTTGTACGAAATTGTCACCAAAAAGTTAGGAAACCATAAGTTTTGTGCCAGATGGGTGCCAAAGTTCCTGACAGAACAGCACAAGGGTCAGCGTATGGCTGCATCGTTGTCATTTCTGGACGCTTACGACAAAGATGGTGAATCATTTCTTGATCGCATCGTAACGGGAGATGAGACTTGGGTTAAGCACGTTACCTGTGAGACAAAACTACAGTCTATGGAGTGGGGGCACACAAATTCCCCCAAAAAACCGAGGAAATGTTTGCAAACCCTGTCAGCAAGGAAGATCATGGCGACCGTTTTTTGGGACAGGAAAGGTGTTCTTCTGGTTGACTTCCTAGAACGTGGAGCAACCATAAACTCAGAAAGGTATTGCCAAACATTACGAAACTTAAGACGAGCTATCCAGAACAAGCGGAGAGGAAAACTGAGTGCAAAAGTGTTGTTTTCGCACGACAATGCCCGCCCTCACACGGCAAATCGAACAAAAGACGTCTTGACGGCCTTCAAGTGGGAGATTTTCCCTCATCCACCCTACAGTCCGGACCTGGCACCTAGTGATTTCCACTTATTCCCGAAGATGAAGACTTGGCTTGCAACACAGCGCTTCGATGACGACGCAGATCTCCGCGCGGGCGTGACTGACTGGCTGGCGTCACAGGCGGCGGAATTCTACGACACGGGAATTTCAAAGCTAGTTCACCGATATGACAAATGTCTAAATTTGTTTGGCGATTATGTCGAAAAATAGTATTTTAGTTCCTCTTTCAAATGTATATAATAAAATTTTTTTCCTGTACTTAGTTTTTTTTATCCAAAAACGTAATCTACTTTCTGAATAGCCCTCGTAATTCCACTGGATAATAAGGTCGTTTACGTTTCGGTTATCGATGTGTCAACTGCCGTCGCCTATGCTATAAATATATCTTGTCTACTTACAGTGCTTTGTTTTTTCTAGAAGGTTTTTATAATTTATTTATCATATATATTATTTCTCGAGTCAACATCCCTTTTTCTCTGTACACACTATTCGTACAGACATAAATGAAGTATCTTTATAATGAGTTTTTAAAAGGCTTTTCACATTGCAAAACTGATTTTGCGCTAAAACTTACTGTTTGAGAATAATTTTAACATAAAAGACACTTTAACTGTCATAGACAAAACGGCATCGTATGCGCATGCGCGGCATCACGAATCAGACTGTATATTTTACGAAGCCAACTTATTAATCACGATTAGACAGTCCCACTATAAATGCCACTTTTTTACATTACGTGCTTAGAACAATATCAATATTTGTTGTTATTTTAAGGCGAAAAACACATTGAGGCTATTATCGCCTCCCTAAATGTAAGTGTGAGTGTAAAGTGTTAAAGTCGTAAGTGTAATGTTGCAAGTGTAAGTGTGTGTTAGACTCGGGTACCGTGAGGGACGTCTAAATCCTCTCAATAGGTGCAGCTAGTCTGAACCTCCCTGCAGGGTGTTTTTCGTTTACTT